>WIPJ01001895.1:72453-134087 GCA_018155075.1 Cassiopea andromeda
ATAAATACTTTCCTTTTATTGGAAAGATTAATTTCTGCAACCTTTACACAGTTTTGGAAGCTGCTCATTTCCAGAAATAACTCAACATCAGAAAAAGCATGGAAACCCTTCCGTGAACACAAAAGCGAAGAAATGTTATGAGAATATTTCAAAATTTTGACCTGATTGAACAAAACCGATACTATTTCTGAATTTAGGGCATCAAGCTTACCCTAAGTCCACTCAAAAAGTGTAAACTCCAAAATTAGTGTTGACCGGTGTTATTGTTGCCATGTGAAATCTTTACTTTCCATCTCGTGGTAGCAAGGAATCTTCTAGTCTACTTGTATTTACAAACAAAGTAGGAGTTTAACTAAATTGTAAACCCTATTGAAAACGTGGATACAATTTTCAACATTAGATCTCAACTGATCTTTCTTTTACTTAGTACTTTATGGCGTCAACTATTTCTCCTTTTAGAGATATCTCTTCTGCTATGAAACTCTCATGTCAACTAACACACAATGCTCATGAATATTAACAGCTTATGTTGTTCGTGAACATCATTAGACCAAAACATTTCTTTATATCACGAGGTGAAAACCGAAAATACCATACACGTTTTTTTTTATAAGAAAAAAGTTTATAAGAAAATGAGGCTCAAATCGTCAAAATCTTAAGAAAATCGTAAGAAAATTATGAGGCTCAAATTCCAAAATTAAGTGTTGTTATAGGCCAAAAATCGGTAATTTCATCGTTATTGAATTCAAAATGTTAAAGATGGAATTCAAATTCAAGTATACAATAGTATTACCGAAAGTGTAAACCACTCTAGCCAGTTCATTTCAACAAAAGTTAAGAAAAATTTAAGAAAATCTGAGGCTCAATTTCGGGAAAAGTTAAGGAAATTGAGGCTCAGGCAGAATAATGATTTTCTTATAAAACAAAACGTGTATTGCATCGAAAGATCAATTATCGTGAAATTCTCAAAATTAAGGTATTATGATTGAGTGGCATCCGAGGGCCTTCTTTACATTTCAATTCTATCACAATCAAATCTCCTCTCTAACAAGAATGAAGCTCCTAAAACGTCAAAATCTTGAATATAAAAACAAAACTTTATTGAGAATTTGGTAGCTGCAAACTGTCTGCAGAATAAAGAGCAACATGCTCGCGGAAAATTCAATAACATTCGCAGGTGTCAATATTTTCTCACTAGTTATTCTGTTTATGCAAAGGTTAATGATGTAAACGAGGATACCTTCAGCTTAAAAATGGTGCAGCACGCAGAAAATGAAATCTCAATGAATTCGTTCAAATTTAAAGCATGCCAATAATACGTCACCAGGTAGCTCATTTCATGATACAATCAGGCCTCTTATGGACGATAAAATATAAAAAGGACAGTACAAAATGCTACGATAACGAGGTTTGCATAATTTAAGATCCATTTTAAGCAATAAAGAGAAATTAGACGTTCAAAAACCTAATTAAGCTCTATTAGATGACCCAAATTGATACAACGGAGGTATATATGAACGGGGAAGTCTTCGTCAGTAAAATGTCAATTCTACCTTAGAGAACAGGGAAATCAATAGAAGAAATGACGACGCACACAAAACTTAATATTTTAAGAACGAAAAATAGAAGGATTGGAACTGAGTGTCATGGAACAAAGCCGAATTATCAAGAAAACATTGGAAGATGGGAAACTTGGAAGAGGGTGAAGTTGCGGGGAAGAGGGGGGAAGTGGAGGGGATGGAAAAAGAGTCACAAAATGCTGTGGGGGACACGAATACTCTAGACAGGTCATTTAAAATGAAAGGAATAAGAATTTCTAAAACTGAAGAAAGATAGTAGAAGGATTGACAGCGAAAGAATTAGCTATTTATCTCTCTCAAAATTTACTGAAAATAATTTAAAAGATGGCAGATAGCTGGATTTCCGACCGAATAACCATTTAATTCACAACAGAGTATCAAAACACAAATTCTTATATCTATGGAAAGATGGGCTCATTATGTTGCTTGTAGTGCGGCTCTTAATATTCCTGAATCCTAAATTGTTTAGGTACCTCGTAAGCATTGGCGTCAAATCTGGATTGGCTAACAAAGGAATCACCATCGAAGGAATCCTGCCAATAATGTGATTCCTTCGATGGTGATTCCTTTGCTAGTCCATCAAGATTTGACGCTTATACTTACCTCGTATCTTGACTGTCCAACTCTAATTGCAAGGATAAGGCTAATTACTTGTCTGTAAATTGAAAAATTATCATTGCTCCCTCATGTTAAATGCATATGACGAAATCAGTTGTAAATCAACTTAGCATATCACGGTTCAGTTTCAAATAATAATCCATTGGTTGTATTCATCTATCTTATGTCGCATACAACAGGAAACTGTACATTTCTCATGAACTAAGTCACGTTGCTCGACATCTAAAACTGATCCGCAAGATTTTCCATTAAAAGGCTGGAGATTCCATCTCTTGAAGAACGAATTGTCAGGCGATACATCTGAAAAAAAAACAACAACAACAACGTTCAGTTTACTACTAACTGTTTGAATCTAACTGCTTGTCTAGCTTTACAGGCTGCTACAGCACGCAAGAGCTAACAAGAAGCTTATCAGTATCTATACAAAAATACTTGGGACGGTCCCATACTCGCCCCTTCAAGACTTCGGCGAAAGTGTTTTAAAAGTACGATCAAAACTATAACCTGTGATGATTGTTGGCCTAGCAAACCAACTGAATGAACAGATAAACTTTCATAAAAAAATTCAAAAATATTACACAAGGAAAAATAACCATCCTGAAACGATTTGATAAGAAGCCAAGGCATTGAATTAACACTTTTAATGCTTAAATGTTCTTGTGAAGATAACCTTGTTGCCACGGCAGGAAAAGACTTTGAATTCATGACCAAGACTATTTACTAAAACTTTGTAAAGATGTTCGCTGAGCCATAATGTCCTAAAAATTTGCCTTTGCTGATAAGATAATCAAAAAATTCCGAGCAAAAAAATTCACCCAAAAATTAAAGGAAAAACATCTTTGCTAACGTGTTATTCAATAAAAAAAGAAAACAAGGCAAGAACAGAGCATTAAAATCTGGTAACTACGGTATAAATTAATATTCTTGTAGATTGTACACGTTTTTCTTAAAGAAACAAACGTTCTGGTTTCAGCCTGGATGTTTCTTAATATTTACTCAAGTCGAACCTTAAATTTTCCTCAAATATTCCTTACGTTCTCAAGACTTCGAATGGCAATAGCAACCTGTGATGCAAGAAAAGATTAGCCAACTGTGATGCAAGAAAAAGATGTTCTGGTTTCCTGAGGTATGTAGTGGATGTTGTTTCTATTTTCTTCCTAGCCTAATTAAAAAATGTTCTTGTGAAAACAATTCTTTTAAGTTATTATTTGAAACTCCGCCTGCCTGTATTTCTCAAATGTTCTTAAAATTTTGTCAAATTTTAGCCTTATGTTTGTTATAAAAAAACGTGTATATTTATAAGTGTGAAGGAATGCCTAAACTCTAACTACTGCAATTAACTTTCTAGTTCTTCTGGGATTATCAAGATCTCTTAATAAACGTGATGCCATAACTAAGAGTAGAAAAGCTTATTGGATATTCTAAATAAATTCATAAATATATTTTTGATGCTAAATTACATTGGCTTGCCTAAGATTAGAAAAGCTTACTGGACATTCTAAATAAATTCATGAATATATTTTTGATGCTAACTTACATTGGCTTGCCTAAGATTAGAAAAGCTTACTGGATATTCTAAATAAATTTATGAATATATTTTTGATGCTAACTTACATTGGCTTGCCGATTTGGTTCCAAACGAAGCAAACACCCTGCTTGAAATGCTCCTGTATGTATGATTCCGGCAAGAACAAAGTTTTCTGGATTCGGATCGATTCCTTCTAGAAGGCTAAAGCCGGTTCCAAGAAGCTAGAGAGAATGAAAAATTCCGGATGAAAAAAACATTGAAAATGATATTGAAAAACGATATTGAAAAATGATATTGAAAAATGATATTGAAAAAGGATATTGAAAATGATATTGAAAAAAGAAATAATTTGGAAACAAATTTTATCCACATTATACTCTGAAGTTCTGCTGGTTCAATGTAATTTGATGCAATTAGAGAAAATTGACGCAGTTTAGTGCACTGTCAATCTACAGTATGCGAAGCAATATGCCACACAGCCTGAGCTATATGATGAACAATAATTCGATGAAATTAAGCCACTGCAAATCCAAAAAAATGTAATCTCAGAGACCAAGAAATGAGGTGCAATGCAACTATGAAAAGCAAAATTATTACCTTGGTAGTAGTAGCATCTTTGTCAATGGGAAATGCTGCATTAAAAACTTTCTGGGCCTCTTGTTCTGGTCTGAGTTTAAAAAGAATAAAAACAAAAAACTTAAAAATAAGTGAAATTCAAAATCAGGTTTTATCATCCAGCAAGGAAACTCTAAATTGAATCACTATGTCAAAATGACCGAAGGTGCTTAACAATCCATGATGGTCTTACTTGCCAAGCTGCTTCCATCTGGAGAAGAAATCTTGCGCATTCATCGATGCTCCGGCGGCGAATTTTAACAAGAAAACTGGTAGTTTCAGCACTATCCTAGTTGATGTGCCAGTAACACTAGAGCAAAGATTATGAAATTACAAGAAAAACGAAAAAAAGCTAAAAACAAGCATTTAAGTTATTGTAGTGCACATAAAACCTTGAGTGCTTGTGGTTATACAATCTTGCCTCTTTGAGCCTTGGAGACAGATCACTCAAGGGAGGACATCTCTGAGCTTCCGGAGGACAATAGAAGGTACTATGAGTGTCTTAGTTCACATGCCACTTCTAGCAAGAGTAATGCTTTTCTGTTCGCTTGTATAGGATTCGAACAAAGGAAATTCCAAATGTGAACCAAATGTGAACTTATGTACTAAATCACTAAATCACTGAATCATTAAATCACTAAGTAAATCACATAGCATCGAAATAGTTGGAGTTGGTGCAACATGGTAGGCCAACACAGCCAAGTCGAACTGTCTTATTTGTCAAGCGATGCTACATATACAACTTTATCATCTTGAAGGATGTTGCAACATATTGCATTGAAGAATGGTGCAACATATTGCATTGAAAAATGTTGTATCGAGCTTCAATGAAGAACGTTGAAGCACAATGGATTTAACTAAACTTTTAAATAATACAATTGCAACCAATTATAGTCTAAATAAGATCATCAATAAGATCCAGTAAATCAAAATTTCACAGCATCAATAAAAGCAGAAAGGATTACCTACCCAAACTGTATAATGAGAAGTGGAAGTTCCGAAAAATCTGACTGACACTCTACACTAAATCCTTGTTGAATCTGTGCCCCGCCATCTATTGTCTGTGGAACAGGTTGCTCCTCACATTTCAATTCTGTTTGCAGTTAAGAAACAAGCGACAAACAACATGGTCAAAATGACGAATAAAACAACTTAAGAGTTAGGGAGGTAGTAAACCACAAACATTTGGAAACCAGAGTAAAACATCATTAACTTGAATCATAACTGATTGGATGCAGCCCCAGACAACTATGGGCGTAGGAATACCTGCTCTGCCCCCCGAACCCCGCTTCCTACAACCATGCTGATGCTGCATACCATGGTTCTGCGAAGGAGAAATTGAAAAATCCCAAAGCACAACTTTACGCATAAACATCAGCTTGTCTTCCTTTTGCCAAATGCTACTATCACCGTCTTATTTCTTTCATTTCATTTGAAATTATTAAGAAGGGTTGCTCTTCAGTTCTACCTGATTTTCAAGAGGCCCTCCGTTAAAAAACTTATTAAAAAAATTGCTTTAAAACCAAAAAAAATAAATAACGTAATTAAAAATTCAAATGAAAATAAAGAAGTTTTTTAAAATAACAATTTATAATGCATCCTCAAGATTCTCTTGCTTTTAATTCTTTTGCTATTTAAGATGACTATATCAAAATACGTGACATAAAGATACGAGTTTTCAAGGCATCGCTCAGTTGTAGCACAGTTGAAAATCCGTTTAATGGATATGATGTCTTGTTTCCATAAAATACTCTGAATTTTCCTGGAAAAAATTGGACGTGCTTCGGTTAGGCAAACGTGAGCGGCTTGATTTCAAAAACTGCATGTTATCTGAATCAAAAATATCATTTTGATCAGTGGTTGATGATTCAAACATAAGTGTTGGTGGATAGCAATCATAAATATAACAATGAGGGTGAAATTTTAATGAGCTGTTGGTGATGGTAATCATGATGACAAAACAGCAAAATGTCGACGAAGAGAAGGATGGCAGTTGTGGAAAATTTATGTTTGGCTAGTAGCAGGTATATGTTCAATGGGTTTAATACGATTAGAGGTTTGTATTCAATTTATACCTTTGCTTCCTTGGAATTCTGACTTCACTCCAATTTGAATGAGTTCACTCTCAAACAAAACTCCATTATTTTTACACACGAACCTATGAAATCATGAAAAATCATGAAAAATCACATACATAAATAAATAAACCAATCAATGCATAAATAAATATATAAATGTATTAATTGATTAATCAAACATAAATAAATAAATAGATAAAAAATAAACAATATCTTTAGCTCTCCTCAAATATTTGACTCATTACGAAATCAAAATATTTTTTACTAAAATCTGGCAAAACCTAACAGTTTTAATTTTTATATGCAAAAATAATGCTACAAAGCCAGAAACATTGTAAGTACAGTGAAAATGTTCATGCATAATGATGCTACCATTGACTTACTTTCTAACAGCTTGCTCAACACCTGGGGAGACGGTCAGGTTAGCAGTGGATGGCATTACTGGTTCAGGTTGCGCTTCGAATATATCTACCAGTGGTGCAGAAACAGCGGGGGCTGCTTGGCCTAAAGCAAATAGTGTAATGTTAAAGAAGATAGAGAATGGATTTTGCTATAAAGAGGATGAGAAATATAGATCAATTACATGGGGATTCCTCTCTTAATAATGGTCCTACGGCAATCAACATTATTGGCTCCTCGAAAAAGTAAAGAAATCGCAACCATTTTATGAATTTAGGATTCAGAAACTTACTTAAAACTGTAGGTAGAGGCTGCATCTGAAAAATAACACATATTAGATAATACAATTCATAATACTGCAGAAACTTGGTAGACGTAAAAAATATAGCATATCGATTTATAAGCTTCCAGTTGGCTTTTGCTACAAAAAGAAAGATATCAACATCAAAGGCTACGCAACCAGTGGAAAAAAGCTTACAAAATCAGTAAGAATCCTCTCGCTAACTCCATAACTTTTTAATTTTCGCTTCTATTTTATTATTGTACGTAGTTCTTATTGTAATTTCTTCCATTTATATGAATGCAATTAGATTATATATTATTGTATTATTTTGCAGGACAGTATAAAAAATCAGCTTTTAGCTGCATACTTAGCCTACTTAAATAATTCAAAATGAAATGAAAAGTATTGTATATGAATTCAAGCCATTCAATTAAGCTCAATGTCATGAGATTAAACTCCAGATTTCAGACAAAAGCACTGCAAGTCACTAAAAGCATTCACTGTCATTTAAAACCTTCCATCTAAATAAAATCAGTGGCAAACTCACTTTTACAGGTGACGTAGTAGTCGTGACCGGCGGAGAAGTGGGAAGTTGTTCGGACGGACCATTTGATGCTGCTGCAGCTTCCTCTTCCTTCTCTTTTTCAACAAGTGCCGCGCCACCTTTCTTCTTCTTCAATTTTGCTAATAATGAAGATTCCCTCTCAGGAAACGGGGGCATCTCCTCTAAAACTGTTGATTATAGAAAACTACTGTTATCATTCAATTCAATTAAAAAGAAAAATTGAAAATTGGGTTAAAAAAGCAATTTCCCAAATATTGTGTGAGAAAAGAATTCTTTCCTTTACATGCACCAGGAGGAAAAATGATTACCTGTAGCTAGAACATCCTGAGTTGCAATAGAACTAAGCTGAAGATATTCCAACGCCCTTTGTTGCAATTCTGTGTCCGCATTTCGAAGGTTAGTGTCACTACGTAGGATCTGCAGGAGTTGTAGCATAATTGAAAACTGGTTGTATTGATGATAAGGTTTATCAACAAAAACTAGCGAGTTTGTATATACATATACATCGTAAAAGTGCTTTCGGGGGTGATTTCTAGGGGGCTCAGGGGGGTGGAGCCCCCTTGTTTAACTTTCTGCTCATTTTGGGGGGCTCACCCCCCTAAAACTGTTACATTGGCTTAGCTTTTCAGAGTTTATTGGCCTTGTTTTCAAAGTGCTATGATCAATTATGCCCTGCTATATGGCTATTGAGGCATTTCTTGTTGTTGATTATACTATATCAGTATTAAACTAAATTATCATGTGTCCATCTTTGAAAATATGGGTGTGGTTGTAGCTGGGCCACACCCAAACTATAGGCGTGGTTGTGCCTAGAGCCCTCTTTGTTAAGACTTTTAGAAATCACCATTGGGTGCTTTCTCAGCTTGGAAATTGATAATAGGATAAGATTGACATGTCGGCTAAAAAAACTAACAACTCCAGTATTTACAATAATTAATTGGTATGTTATAGCTCTTAGGATTATTCTCAGTTTACCTTCAAATTAAATTCAAATAAATTAACTTTAAAAAAGGCACAAAAGCTAAGGAACGTTAAAAAACTCATAAAAAGAAGGATAAATCAATGAACATTTGACGGTACTCATACCTCTTGGATGTGATTTTTGATTTCTGGGAAAAGGTTTATGAACTTGATGTAGGCAGACAGTAGTAGCGCTTTTGTAGGAACAGAAGCCAACGGAAATTTGCCATGTAATAGTTGAAATTGGACCATTGGACTGAAAATTGGAATTAAGTTGAAGAGAAAGATGGAAAAATAGACGTTAAACTACTAAACGATAGAGTATAGTAAGTCACTCAAACATTGTTCATATCTAATTGTGTTTTTGAGAAAATACGCACCTAGAACGCGGATCCCCTGCAATCAGATTTCCAAACTCTCCCAAGACATAACCACCGACTTTAACCATGTTTTCATGGCAGTCTGGCATTTGCAAAGCTTCAAAAACCGTCTTAGCAGCATATCCTTGAATGTCATCTCTGTTGATTATCACTTGGATAACACGGTACCATACCTGTCATAAAAACCATTGGTAGCTAAGATCATCCAACAGCATGGCTTACACACCACCAATAGAAAATAATCAACAATTTGAAATAATCTAAATTACTCATTAAGTGCATGTCAACCTGTTTACCTATTCCTTCATAAAATTTTACTGTTGCCCATTTCGTAATAAAAAAGAAAGTCCCTACGCTATATACGTTAAAAATTCTTTGGCCTCACAGGCCGCCACACTCTAGTTATTGAACTTTATTTATCAACATTACAATTACATATTACTGCAGCATTTCTACCTTGAAAATTACCTTTCACAAAGCTAGCTCGTAAGTCAACAAAACTCTTTGATTCACTGCGCAGGAGGTCCAAAATCTATGCTTTACAATTTGATGGTATCACCTCATTTCCGGTTGTGGTAGCCGCAGAACAATGCAATTATATGTTATTCCCCTTTTAGTAGGTAAAGAAAGGACAATACCACATTCACAAATAAGCATATTTAACTTTCATAATTTTGAGTTAGCTACTTGCCTCTTCACCCACAAAATCTCCACCAACTTTTATCAGCTCAAGAATGATGTCAACATACCAAGAGTAATCTGTCGCATATTTCTCAGCAAGAATGGCAATTTTTAAAACCTGTCCAAAAAAGGATAAATTCCATTGCTAATGGAACACTCTAAAAACCAAAAATTTTATCTAAAAATCTAGAAATCAGATATAAATATGTCTGTCATACAGCGTGAAAAGGGAAACCAAACTGAAAAAAGGTCGGAAAATGTAAACATGGCAGATGAGTCTTATAACAGGGGGGAAAGGTTCAGCGAAAACTAAGGGCTCGTTACCAAATGTAGAGCAGATGGATTATAATTTGGCTGTAGATAACAACGTAATGTCAATTTGATTTAAACTGCTTAAGTGAATGACAGGAATGATATATTTCAAAAACAAGTCCCAAAAAAACTTGTAAAAAACAAGGAAATTCTTGCAAAGAAATACTCGCTTTTTAGTCATATACTACTTACCAGTTCTTCTTTAATGGAATACACTGCATGCTTTAGGTAATCCAGCATTTCTGTTACAATTGCTGTTGCATTAGAACTGTCGCACATAGCATACAGCAAGTCTACCGCACGCTGCCGTACACTAACATCCAGCTCACTCTAAAATAATGTAAACTAATCGATGAAAATTATATTAAAGAAATAAGAAGAAAAATGTATATCAAAAAGTTACCAAATAGGAAATAGTATTGAAATCAAGGGGTTGATAAACGATTCACAACAAGTTCGCAAAAAAGCAAAAAAGATTCATACTTCGTACTACTTAATTTGTAATTGTTTCAACAAATATTCAACATTATATTCACAGTGATTTAACAATACATTTTTCGCCATCGCAGCCCTCATTCATTAAACAATCGAGTTTTACAGTCTTCTAGCTTCCCCTTAGGACCGACTACTTCAGCAAGATGGCTTATAACAGTGGCTGCACATGAATATATTTAAATACAACATAAATCATTTGCATGCATGAAACCGCAGATGATTGGTTGAAAATACCTTTAGTGCTTGTATCACTGTTTCTTGGTGCTTTCTGACAGCATCAGCGGAAAATTCTGAATTGGCAAGGGAACACAAACTCTCAAGTGCGAGGTACCTAAGGAGATAAAAACAGCACAATAGAATCCATTGGATAAGTCTGAAAAAGATGCAATCTTCCGTTGAAGAGTAAATATTTTTATAGAAAAGAACTTCTGCAAATCCAATCATTTATTTAAAAGAAGTTGAAGCAGATAGGGTAACCACCTTAAATTCGTTTCCCTGTGAGACAGATACTGGCCTAACTGATTACATGATCGTATCAACAGCGTTCTGTCACTACAAACGAAAAGAAAAATACGATTAGCTGGAAAATGAGATAAAAATACATTTAGATAAATAAACTCAATGTGCCAAAAAACTTCAAGAACACACGGAAAAGTGGAAATCTTATTCCAATATATAAAATGAAATGATATTCTGGCTCAGCTGGCTGGTGCAAATTATCAGGGTTAAGTTGCTTTACAGGAACTTTCGCTAGAAAGTGTTTTTTTGGAAAGAAAATGAAGATTACTGACAGACAGTCAGTTGATGTACACTTAAGTTTGCTACAAAAAAGCTGTATATCGTTTTTGTATGACATAAAACAACACTTCATGGTTCGGATGTTGAAAGAAGAAAAACTTTAAATTGTCCCATTTACAACAGAAACAAAAAGCAGAAAAGATAATGAACTTTAGCAGCAAAGATGAACAGTAACAAAGCGTACTTATCCATGTGAATAATCAAGTTAATAGCTTCGAACAAAACAGAATTTTTTGAGTTTGAATGCTGGACTTTTTTTGATTTTGGTGGTTCCTGAAAATTAAATTGAAAGACTGATTGAAGACGCCTGATTGACAAAAACAGTTACACAATAGATAAAGATTGCCATTTTGAGGGCTAAAATGATAAAATACTTTGCCAATACGCCTTGGATATGATAAATCAACTGCTTTCAAAGCATCAAATGTTTTAAAATGTTACCTGGGCTTTGTTTAGAATTGTCTCCAAACATTCGGATAACTTGCTGACTTGCGCAGCGTCCTCTTTTGTAAGAGAAAAAGATAAATTAAACGATCATTCTTACTTAACTAATCCCCTTTCGGTTGAAAAAACACTTCAAACACCAAAATTGTATTTTGTAATTTTTTTGAG
Source organism: Cassiopea andromeda (assembly GCA_018155075.1). Taxonomy (NCBI): domain Eukaryota; kingdom Metazoa; phylum Cnidaria; class Scyphozoa; order Rhizostomeae; family Cassiopeidae; genus Cassiopea; species Cassiopea andromeda. Next base: position 84,358 of record WIPJ01001895.1, read on the forward strand.
ATAGTCGTAGATTCTGCTAATGTGCCTGCCGTTGCAGGTACATAAATAGAATTTGCAGCTATTTCCCAAAAAAGCAAAACATGGCAACGAAAGATAAGCAACAAATTGAGAGCATGAAAAAAACACAGAAATTTCAAAGGATAGTGAAATTCTAATAAAGAGAATTCTAGCTATGGCTAACAACATATGATACTACAGAAATCAGCTTAAAGAAAATAAGCATCTACAAACATCAAAGTCATTAAATTGGAAGAAAAAGGGGAATGTCTTACCAGGGGGAGGGTAAAATTGAAGAAGTCTAAGGAGTTTAACTGACAGCCATGGAGCAGGAACAAAATAATATGTGTAATCTTGGAGGTCAGTATATGAAGATGTAACAATCTAAAAGAATAATAAATTTTCAACTGCTTGAGTAGAACAGTGAAAGCACAGAGCTAAAAAGAAATTGCTGCTCATAACACTCAGCAGCAACTGCTAGCATTGGAAGTTTTGCAGAAGAATGGGTAATCAACTCTGTGATACTTGTGTTGTAATCAATACAAAATAGCAAATGATGTGAGGGAAACTGATTGAACTGTATAGTGTAGAAAGTTATGAAAATAATGTAACTTCTCCATTAAATATTGAATTTCCAGTGCCAGTTGGGTTATTTGTCACATATCAATTGACATACTTACTTCTCTTTTCCAACATTCATTCAAATACACTACAATAAGACTACAAGTCCCTTGATGTATCATCAGTGAGAAAGAAAAAATTAGCCTATAGTGCTTTCTACACTGAATTTATTACAACTACTGTTGACCTACAAAAAACATCATGAGACAATTTTTGGATATATTCAAAGATAAATAATTGCAAGAAGGAGCTAAAAATGTATACACACCCTAGAAAGCCTTGCTATTGCTAGATTTACACAACCTTTGTAGTCTTCTGGATATTTCTGCACAAGCTCTTTTAGTAAGCTGGATGCAGCAGTGACAACACCCTGTAATCAAAAATACATAAATCAAGAACTTCAAATGCATGAGAGTCTCTATCTATACTTTCAATCAATAATAGTTACTAACTCTAAGGGGACAAAACTATTAATAGGTAATGAAAACTGCTTCTGCTTTAGGTGAGCAACTAGGAGTTTTTGAGGGCATAGTCATAATCAATAAAAAACACACTAGACAAAATTCAAAGAGAATATGGCCCAAGTAAACTACAGGCTTAAACTTGCATGCCCACTGGTTTTTTTGACTGTGTAACTGACTAACACCTCAGAGTATAGTGTACTTGGTCCAAAATGCCAGAAAATTTCTCAACCATACATGAAAGGAGCTGCTTGCCAAAAGTAAGCATCTCCTAGACCTGCTTAGCTTCTCCTTGAATGCACAAGAGTTGTGATGATAATTGGCAAAACTAAGCCTTTGTTAATGTTTTCCTCCAAATAAAATTCAATGTTTACCAGATTAGGATCATTAAGCATTTGGCAAATCCTTGATGCCCATTCAGCTGTACGTGGAACAACACTCTCATTGATTCTGAACAGTTTGAGAAGGCAGAGTGCAGCACATTGCTTCACAGAATCAACTGACTCCCTAAAACATAGGAATAAAAAATAATGATTCAAATAGATAGACCACAAAACATAGACAGACAACTAGATCATAGAATATAGATAGAAATTCATAGGAAAAAAGCAAGTAGGAATATATCAGCATCAGAAAAATGAATTCTCTTATATCCAAAATAATCCTCTCACTTGCTTTAAATCATACACGTGTTCTGAACTAGACTCAAATTGGCACCATGCATTGGAATATGACTAATGAAGAACTCTACAATAAGTTTCAATCAATTGAAAAAACTAATGATATCCAAAATTCAATGTCTGGTATTTATGGGGATAAAAATATACAAAGTTTCAAAATCTCAAGTTGCTGAGTTACTATCACTGACCAGAAAGCTTCTGCATTATTAAAACAATGTGAAATATTGTAAGATGTTTTCAAAACATGATCACTTGGTGTGAGCGAATGATCTCTAACTCTCCCATATTGCTATAAATTGAAGTTAGTCGTACTGAAGATGACTCAAGATTGATTCAAAACATCTTGGATTATGTTGTTAATGGATCTGGTACCATCATCAATACAAATTACTAGATTTGATAAATACTAAGCAATGTTGACTGTTCTACCATCATCATCATAATCTTCACATACTAAATAACTCAAAACTAATAAACCCTCCCATTCACACCCTTTCCAAGTTACACTACCTAATCCACAAACTCTGTCTCACAAATCTTCTTTCATTCCTAGAACTTCTCAACTGTGGAACTCATTGCCATCCACTACTTTCCTTGAATCCTACAATTTGTCATCTTTTAAATCTAACATCAACAAACTTGATCTTTTCTCCCTTTCTACTTAAACTTTCCCTCATTTTCTAAGTTTTTCCTTTGTCGGGGCTGTGTTATAGGCCCTATAGCCTTTACCCAACATTACTTACTAAAGAAAGAAAAAATTCAAGAAGCTGCTTTTCAATGGAACAACAAATCAACAGATAGAGTATAAATAATTAAATAGAATATTTGATATTTAAATAGAATATTTAATATAAATAGAATTTAATTGAATTAAAATTTAATATTAAATAGAATAAATGAATATTTAAATAGAATAATAAATATCTGATATCTCCATGAACTAAAGGGAAGTGATGAGCTACAGAGAATCACAATAAGGAAGGCAAAACTATTTTCATACCCTGAAATAAGAATCTTGGGCACATCCACCCCTACATTTTCAAGCATTTCTTGCCCACCTATGTTGGCAATGCACTGCATGGCCAGGCTGACAAAGATTGCACTTCGGCTCATCAGATCATTTTTAATTGCTTGGATAATGAGTCGCATCAAGTCACTGCTTGCTCCAATCAACACAGAAATGAACAAATATCCCTAATGGAAAAGAGGATCAATGAAATGATAAGACAGTCTATTCCAATAATTCTACTTTATTTGGGAATTGCTATGAGAGAAATACAGCAATCTGTGGAAGCAAAATAAATGTTTACAGCAAGCACTAATCTCCAAAGCTTTTTATACACCAATATACACCAAAAATGCTATTACACATTAAAAATTCTACTTCTAATATAGGCCAACAATCACAGCCTATTGACCTTCTAATGTGCTCACTTGCCAACTGTATAACAACAAGGTAAATATTCCACATAAAATCTTGTAAAGTAAACAATGTAAGATTGCAGAAAAAATGTTAAATGAGAAGAAATTTGAATTGACATAGATTTCAATAAGTAAGGGCATGCCATTTTGAAACATTTTCATTAGAAATACATAACTGAAGCATGCAAATTAACCTTACTGAAAATCTCATGTCAAAAATATGAAAACCTTGTGCCAAGTATTTGACAAACTGCTACACTTACTATTTGCTTCTCAGTATATCTGTTTGATGACAAAAGGTTTACAGCTTCCATATGACCAAAATCAATGTCATTGCCAAGAAGGAATATAAACAGTAACTTGCAAACATATTTCTTCTTTTGATAACCATCTAATTGCTTATCACCTAAAATGAACCAAAGCATAGCACAGTTATTATTCCAGTACAAAGGTCTTATTATAACTTCCTACAATTTACTAGAACTCTAAATGAAGCAGCTCCTTCTGCAATATTCAAAATTGGTAATTGAACAATAAACTAACATTTATGCATAACAATTTAGAATAACTTATTGTGTTCTGTTTAACTAATTGACTGACTAGCCTTTGCCTTCAATATATTTGCCGTTTCTTCCAAACGGATCCATCTTTATTAGCAATGCAATAGACCAACTAGAAGAACAGGAGAGGGGTGGCAGCCCCACTCAGTTCAACAGGAATCTGTTTCATTTGGGTAATACTTCAGAAAGAACAATAAGAACTTGTCGGATTGCTCTCTAGATCTCTTTATAGTCTCTTGGGCAGTAAGTTTACAGTCCCCTAAATCTGAAGGCCTTCTATACCCATGAGGTCAACCTATAACTTTACGTTTCTCCATTTATCACAAGTAAATATTGTTTAACTATGCACTTTACTCTAAGATGAATCATGACAAAAACCTTTTAGCTGTAATTCTATCTGTGAATTTTCTTCCAATCCAGTGCTTGTAAAGTAGCATGTCCCCCCTTTGCAACATATCATGCCCACTTAAGTCAGACGTCTATGGCCAGATAGAATGTACAGTTGAAAATGAGAAGAGTATCCTTTTTGATTCCATTATCTTCATATTACTCAGAAAACATGTCAAATATGCAATGGAAGTAGATCTGGGTGCATAATCCCAGAAGCTAAAATATTTATCACTTATGGATTATCATGGATATCATGCCCTCCTGGATATCTGTCAAAACATTGCATTAACAGTTATCACTAGGCTCTACCTTGGACTTTAAAAGACTTACTTTATAACTCTCACCTGAATGTACTATAAAAGCAGTGGCAGACTCTCAGGGTATGCAAGGTTTTCAGTGAATAAACTGAGATATTAGAAAAATATTGCTTTGAAAGTTTATTTCCTTAAAGCCAAAAATTCAATGCAGCCATTCATCATTGTTGGGAATCTTTTTGTAAGAGTGTCATTATTGAGAGGAAGACTGCCCTTCTTGAGAGGAATGCTACCATTATTGAGAGAAATGCTGCATTAGAGCAATACATTGTCTCTTATTCTCTCTGCTTTGTTATGACACTGGTTACCTCATGCAATAAGCGGTGAATCTCTTCATTCAAAATTCAACCAATGAGAGAGTAGAATGGGTTGGTGAATGAGCAAGCAAAAAATCAGAAAATAAGCTGTAAAATTTTAGCTGTCATGCTTCGATAGTATGTGGCTGAGCAGTCTCCTTTAGAGCATTATAATGGCAGTTAACACAAAGTTGTTATAAGTAAGAACACGATGTAATGTTGCAGAAGAAACCTAGCAGAAGAAACCCGACAGCTATTCCTCATTCTACAGAATTAGTTTTATTTTTGAGCATCAAAACATGCTGTTCTAGTTCTTTACATTGAACTGCTGGCAACTGACAAGCTTTTGTACTTCTCCTTGGATGGCCGTAATGTGATAGAAAACCTGAAAGCAAAAGGTGTTGTGTGGCTTCAATTCTGCTTTTGTTTGAAGAATGTCTGAAGTGGGAATCCTCTTAAGTGCTGCCTGTAAGTTCATTACAGCACACAGGGATGTGCTGACTGGGGGGGCATCATGCCCCCCAATATCCTCAAATATGCAAGAGAATTGGTCAAAAGGTGGCCATGCTGGAAGAGATTTGGCAACAGTATTTTCTGGGACCCTTTGTTTTAGTAACAATAGTTGGGCAATTGGTCAAAATTGAGGTAACTTCAGCTTGAGTTTGTGGCAATAATGAAAAGGTAGGCCTACCATGGATTACAAAAAGTGTGTCTCCCCTTCCCTTACATGTTGCCAAGTCTGCCTACAAACAAACCTCTGCCTAACAGACTTCCCCCATTGTTTTTGTACTGCAATTTCAAAACTTGCCAACTGCTTTTAGCAGAGATGTGCAGAGAAACTTTCCATTGGAGGGGGGCATCTTGACAATTTGACCAGCTGCTCTTACTAATAACAACAAAGGTCAAAGAATATACCATAGCCATTGCTCTTGCAGCATGGCCAACTTTTGACCAACTTCCTTGCAATTTCAGAATGTCTGGGGGCATGATGCCCCACCCCCCAATACATGCATTTCTGTCTCCTAGTTTTCCCTCTTTGGAGAATACCCAGGGATCATTTCATGGTTTGCCACTGCATGAAAGGTCTAACTATATACAACACAGGAGGAAAAATAAACCTTTAAACTTGGATCTGATATTAGCAAGTTCTTTATTGATCCTTTTCATTTCTGCTTCTTTTGATTTGCCTGAAACAAACAAGATTACCAACTGTGATGTTTCATAAATCTACAAGGAAATATGAAAATGCAAAATATACAGATGTGCATGTGCACTCATAATGAAATGGGTATATAAATATTGGTCAAAACAATCCTCTTGTTTTCCATTTTGACACTGCAGGGGGGCCTAGGATTGACTTTGGGGTCAGTTGTAGCCTGTAAGTTGTTTGAAAGAGGTGATTAAGTCAGCTACACTCAGTCATATTGTTACCCCAACAGTTACTCAGGAGAGGTGTAGCATGATCTATTGAGCCTGCTTTTCACTGAAGGGGTCTGGCTGAACAGTTTGTCACAAGTCATCAACATCTGCCCTAAATCTGAAACTCTGTGGCACAAATCACTATCAACTTGAGGACAAATGTCTCTCTGTGCTTGCTAACCACCACATTTAGGTCTCCAACCATGAGTTAGCTCCCATCATCATTATCAGCATTATCATCATCATCATCATCTTGTCTTATCTTTCCCATTTCACCCCCTAAGGGGGCCTTGGACTGACCCTGGGTTCAGTTTTCTTCTGTCATTTTTTAAAAGAGGTGATCGAGTCGGCTACACTCAATCCACTCTGTAACCCCAACAGTTACTAGGCAGAGCTGTAGTGTGAGCCATTGAGTCTGCTTTTCACTGAAAAGGTCTGCTTGGACAGTTTGCTACAGGTCATCAACATCTGCCCTAGTTCTGAATCTCTGCAATATAAACCACTATCAACTTAAGGGCAGCTGTTTCTCTGCACCCATTCATCATCATCATCATCATCATAATCATCACTATCATCATCATCAGCTCCAGCTACCATAATCACCAAAATTGCCTAAACAGATTTTAGTAGTAACCAACAATGGTGTTCTAATTGAGGATGCATTTCTTTGTAAGTCATTAGCAGCTTCCTGAATGATTTTGGTTTCTAAAAACACAACATAGCCATTGCTAAAGTTACCTGGAATTTTTATGATCTTGGTTCTACCAGCAATTTTCTGTTGCGGGGGGGGGGGCTTACTCTTCTTATTGACAGACTGATTCTTTACATAGGCAAACTAAGATATAGCCAGCAGAGTACTGAACTGCTAAAATAGCTCTGAGAAAAGAGTTCCTTGCCCTTTGACTGGTGGCTAGCATGCTCCAGCAGGGGCTATAGCCTTTTTCCCTCCCCTACTGCTACCCCTATCCAAGAGTTCTTCTTCCATATCCTGCTCATGACCACAACTATTGACTATAATATGCTTCACATTTTCTGCAATCCTTGGCTGCACATTCTAGACCTGGAGTATTCTGTAGCCAAATACAAATTGCTAAAATCAGTGTCAATTTTTCCAGGTTTGATATGCTTCAACTTTTTTGAGTTGCTATTGATGGCAATTATAAACAATGATTCATATTGCTTTAATTTACAAAGTCCCAAATCCCACCAAATCTCAAACAACAAATCAAGAAATATAAATATTAATCAACCGAACGCTTTCTATGATACATTAGTGGATTTGCTGATTAATTCTCAGACTGCCCTTATCTCAATCAAACTGCCGATAATGTTATTCATAAGAGCCTCTTTTAACGGAGACAAAACAGACAGAAACAGACAGAAACAGAGCGCTGTCTACGTCCAAATGCGAACCTGATGTGAAATATCCCTCTTCAAACTGCGCTCCATGCATGAAGAGCATTCAGTATGATAAGGAAGCACATTTTACACCACGAGGACATAATAATTGAGAACGAGCTTTCGGCATTCTGGCAAAAAAGACAACAATGATCTGCCCAACCCTCTTGCTTTCGCATAAATAATAATCACACAATTGTATTCCACAACAAAATATTCGTCACAACGAACAGTAGAAAATAATATGCAACAGTGGACATGTCATCTAGACACTTCATTGTCCTATTCGAAGCAACAAGCAATAAAAAAACTCTAGTTAAAGTCCCACTCGGCGAGTATTGCAGCGTGGGCCTAACTTACATCCTCGTATGTCCGAGATGAAAACGGACAAGCCACGCATTCCTTCCCCTTTCACAGCAGGCATGTTGTTGGATTCCGAAAAAGCCTATAAATCGGAGTAGACTATAATGTATGTTATGATTTTGTACTGCCCCAAAGTTTCAGTAAGACGTTCCTCTCATTTTCGGCTCAACTCCACGGTCATCAAATCCCCAAATCCAAGTCTTCTGATCATGAAACTGTGAAATGGTGTAGCAGTCGCCTCCACAGTAGCCTTCGAAACCACAGCTTCCTCGAAGTTCTCAGCTGGTTGCCCCAGAACTGGCGACTCACACTTTGGGGAACTATATATTTTTGTTTATTAATTGTTTAGATAGATGTAGAAAAACCTGATTCGATGGCAAACAAGGTTCTTTTAAGCTACGTGCATTTATTCAGACTTGAACTCTTCAACAAGGAACTTCTTTCAGGCACTCTTCAACAGAAGTGTAGTGCTAAATTTCTAACAAGATTTTGGAGACCTCATCTTGTAGATTTCTGCAAACTAATTTATATTTACTCCTTGGCATTTTACTGAAAACCTAATTTGTGCCAAGCTATAGTATTATTTTGTGCTTAGCGGCAGTTACGGCAAAGAGTGGGGCGTTCTGAATTTATAAGGAGTATCAATCTCTGTACATAGACGTGCAGGCGCATTTAGGAAATACTCTGGTGCGCTACTTTTCCTTTTCGACACACAGGCACACGTTGGCAGTTTTCTTCACAAATTGATGACGGACTAGCATTCTGCAGCTAAAAGCTAGTAGCCAGGAGCCTTCTTGGAGTATCAGAATTTGGCTCAGTCCATCACTTTTACATTTGCCTGAGTAGACTCTCCCACGATAAGATGAGTTTTTCAAATTCATGCAACACAGATTGGAAGGAAGGATGATATTTTCCATCCCAGAATGAAGATCAATCATATAGGCAAATTTCCCTACCACGCAAAGGGGCATTTTCTCACGTTCCAGAGAGAGTGATTTAAACAAATTTTCTGGGGACAAGCTCCCAGACTCCGAAGTCTCTCTAGACGAAGTGAATACCAATAGATTTTCTCCTCATTTTCACATTTGTCTGACTAGACGCGCTAACAATAAGATTTCTACTTTCAATATCAAAGCTTTGTCTTCCATATACTTGCAAAATTGATTGGAGGTCAATGATAAAAGCATGCTTTCCTACTACGCAGAAGGGCATTTTCTAACTATCTAGAGAGAGTTATCCTAGAACATTTTTTCTTGGGGCAAGCCCCCAGACCTCCGAGTGTCTCTCAAAGAAATTGATGCCTTGGCACGTGAAAAGTGCTTCTCTATCGATGACCTAAAATTGAAAAGCAGCTGATTTAAACAGGCTAACTAGGGGGGCCGTGGAGGTCTAGACTCCTGCCCTTTTCAACATAGGAATGAAAGTGCCTTTTTGTAGTGTCCTCTCTTTTCAAGAAGGGCGCCTTCCTAACATGGAGAAGGCTTGGTCGAAAAAATTTTCTGGGGGCTTTGCTCCCGGTTCCCCGTTTCTTCTTTCCCGACCGTGATAAGAAATGGCAATAAGAATCATTTCCCTTCAGAACCAATGATGTCAGTAAACCTCCTACAGTATTTCCTCCACTTAGGAATCTGAAAAAGTATTCGAAGGTCATTTCCTCCTCAACAAGTTTTAGCGTTGATTCGACCCATGCCCTCTACAATTGCTAGTTGTGCGTCTTATATGATTTGAAAAGTGGCTTACAAGCAGTGTTGGTTTATAGAATGTGAGTTCACATTCCTTACTCAGCAGCTGGAAACCTGAAACCCCCCCAAGATTTTTCTAGCACCGCCCCCTGCCCACCACTTCTACAATGAAGTCATTTATGATCAAACAATGATTTATAGCAGCTAAAGAGAAACATTCTCAGGTATCTAAACCAGCAGTTTGTAATTGCTCATTAAGAATTAAATCAAAAAACACAATATCAGTAGGTGCTTTGCAACTTAATTTCTAAGACATTTGGCCAAGTTTATAGCAAAGATATTCAGGAAGCCTTTGGCAACATTAATTCCCCACGAATGAACAAGCATTTTGAGTACAGATGGATCGATGAGTTTAGATACCAATTTTTGAGCAGTGCTACATTTCAAGTTAAAGTTGCCATCTAACCCCAATGCAGCTACTTGACTTTCGTCACCCTTTTGATATGGCACGCAGAAAGAAGAGTGCTGGATTTATTTCTCTGCATTGCATTCAAGGGGGTGAAACGAAGAAGTTTCGATGGGGGGCTGACTCTTCCGACGAAGGGCCAAAATATGGGGTAAACTATTGAACAGATCTTCACAAAATAGCTTTTCACCTTCCTACAGGGGGCTAGCATGCTCCAATGGGGGACATAGCCCCTTAGCCCTCCCCAAGTGCCACCTCTGATTGCAATGAGAAAATGTATGTGAGAGATTGAAAAATCACTGATCAAACGTTTGACGACGGAGAAAATTCAGTTATGCCTTTTTGACAATGATATGTAGAAGCGAAGCAATACCCTTAGGCGCTTATGAGTCCTAGATTCAAAACGAGGTTTGTATAAAGACCTTGCAACTAAATCTTACAGAATGAACGAATTAAAGGTAATTAAAATATTTGCAATTGATGTCTTGTCAAAAAGCAAATCAGACAAAGAGATCATAACAAGCAAATGATCGATCCTATTACTTTAGATCCTTAATATAGAAACGCAATTGATTTTATTTTGACTTTATTTGAGGCTTCATATAATTTTGTTATAGAGAGAGAGTATCAGCTTCACAGGAGATCCAAGTGACAAGGACCTGTGGATTAGAAGAGTATGGCAATTTTTCATCTTTATGCATAAGTTGCAGTTATTCCAGGACGGTAGAAAAGAGGCACACATATCAGTTCTTCTAGCATTTAGTACATTAGAATATGTTGTACCCCTATATGAAGAAATAGCAGGGGGTTGAGTCAACCCAATATGATTGTCACAAAATATTTGTTATAACTTCTAAATGAATGTCATGGTGTATAGTAGCCATATTTCTTCTTAGAAACATAGGGGGTACATGAATGGGTCAGAAGAGTTACTTAAGAGTCATGACTCCAAGCTCCCTTAAAGCACTGACTGCCTATATGATTTGCAGGAGATCTGGTTGTTTTGCAGAGCTCCAATGCTGTTTGTTTACAAAATTTGTTCAATTAACATATAAATATATTTATTCTGCAGCATTGATTTTCATTCAGGTTCAAGTATTTTATTTTATCCACTAGTTTCCTTCTGTTTATTATTTACATTGACATATTTCTATTGTTTCTTATATTTTCAAATTTCTATTCAAGACAGGTTGCAGAAGTCATCTGAGGGCTGCAGGATTCCAGGTATTTCAATGAAATTCTTAACATATTGATGGTGTCTGGTAGGAGGGAACATAGAATCAGTTGTGAGGGGTACAGGATTGCTAAAGAGGAAGTGTTTTTGCTCCTAAATTATCTACTGCAAGATCATTTATTGCAATTGGCCATGGACTGCTTTCTGTTTAAGAAATAACTAGCTAATAGCCCCATGCCTCCTTATTTGTGCTACCCTGGTGCTTAATTATAATAGTAATTTTGTGATAATAATAATAATTTTTTGATAATTATTCAATAATTATTAATACTTGAATAATTCAACACCATTTATTCCATATCAGAGACCTGCCAATGTGGGGGGTGTGGGGATGTCATACTCCTCCAATTTTTGCCAAGGCTGTTGGTAATTTGCCTTGTGAGTTAAAGCTGGTGCTGCAATAATTGCTCGTTGGTAATTCTGGAAGATTTGGCGGCTTGCTGTTAATTTTCTCCTCCACCCGCTGCACTCCAAAACTCCAAAGCCCTTTAGCATGCTACTGCTCTATAAGTTTTGCATAATGGGTAAACAGTATACAATGCATGGAATATGTTTTACTGGTTTAGTGGTTTTGCTACCTCACAAAGCAGATGGTATATTTCCTCTTCAAGGTGTTTTCTAGTAGTTACAAATATTTTCAGCATAAAATTCTTCTTGGTGCTATGATTCTAGCATTCCCAGTAACAATCAAATGTCAATGGGTGCTGATTTTGTTGTATTCTGCTTTAATGTTCTTCAGGATGAGGATTTCAATAAGCCAATCATTACAATTGGGTGCCCATACAGCAATGCTCTACCATGCAACAGTCATTTCAAGTATTTGAAGATTTTTGTCTTTTGATCCCTCTACTTTGTGTTTATACACCATATTATTGTGTCATCACTTGCATAGTAGCTGATTTTATACTTCAATTTTGTTATTCCCTCATTGTTTGAAAGTTGATATAATCTTATCCATGTTTTATGTCCCAGATAGCAGCTTTTTTAGCTTGGTATGCAGTGCTACATGCTTTTCTCATCCTCCCATTTTCCTCCCCTCCCACCCATCCTCCCACCCATCCTCCTATCCCCTAATATAATGCTGAAAAAAATTTTTTTTAATGATTTTTATGCTATGTTTTTGTCTTCAAAGAGAGCTTGCTGACATAGCTGTCACTGAAGTTGAAAAGCTTGGAGGTATGCTTGTTTTTCACATTTGAACAAGAAGTAAATTAGTCAGAATATTTTATCACACTATCTCACATTCTAATCTATTCTATTATGAGATATTATTATATTTTATGTTGCGCTGTGTTGTAATGTATTGTCACCAATAGCATTTTCAAATCTCATATGAATTCACATTACCAATGTTTAGCAATTTTTGTGAGGTTCACTTCTACATAAGGGGGTGGCACCAAGAATTATCTGACAGAGGGCTAGCTCTTCAGATGAGGGGACTAGAATACCATTAGCAGTGTGCCAAAACTGCTAAAAATTATCCAAAAAAGTTTTGACCATCCAATGAAGGGACTAGCATGTTCTAAAAGGGGCTATAGCCCCCTAGCCCTCCCCCCAAGTGTCACCCCTGTTCTACATGTAGTAGCATTGGGCTTTTCGTAATATTTCGATGCTTGATTTTAGGAAAGGCCTTTACTTGCTTCACACCTGTCATCAGCGATGCTGAAACAATGGTAATTGACAAGCATTGTCATGATATGAAACTATTATTTTAATGACGTCATTAATATTTGCAGACTATGATAGTTCTGATGATGATGATTTTGATGATTACGATAATTATGATGATGTTTATGATATGAACGATGAGTTTTACAAATATATTTTTATTTTTCCAAAGGGATCTTCTGGTATGAAATATTCATTGATATCACGTGATTTGATTGCAGATTGCATTGAAACGATGCATCGTGGATACTCAGCTGTATGTTCCTAAAAGTTTTGTCCAAAATATCTGCGTCTTTATTGGCAAAGCTTCTTGCTTCAATGATACTTGAAAGCGTTATTTTGTTGTTGCTATGCTGGATTATTTTTTATCTTACACGAACGGGAATAGAAGGACTATCGTTTGAAAGTAGAATTAAAGTAGTAGGCTCCATATATGTTGTTTATACCATACTGCTGATGGTTCTTCCACCACTTCGACTTTGCTATATTATGCTTAGGATGCAATAATAACATTTGGAGGATGTGATAAAACCAATCCTGGTGTACTCATGCCTATTGCAAGACACAATCTGGTGCGTACATGAAGAATTATCTTCACCTTAGACTTCTTTCTTTCATTGTTGATCTTTCCTACTCATGATTTTTGATGAAATCTGGAACCATTTTATTGTTTAATTCATTTTTTGTATCTAATTTCCTGTTTAACTTTAGGAAATGTTATTAACTGTAGAGCTTTCGTTGTTCATTTACTACTTACTTTCATTGAAAAATTAGTCTATTATTTTGCTGTTACCCTTTTGGACCTTCTAGGTTCTCTTTATTATTTCATTCAATCTTTCAACCATTCGTTCGTTTTGTAATTTCAATATTGATTCTCTAATTAATTTGCACGTTTATTCATTATTCATTGGTGAATTCAATTGTGCATTCGTTAATATTTTTGTCTTCACCTTAACTTAGATAGGAATCACTCTATACGGAGGCACAATAACCCCTGGTTGCACTGAAAAACACGTTGGTCTAGATCAGGGACATGTAATGGAGGTTAGTTCAAGAAGGCTTTAATTTCTACAACTTACTTTTACAATGAGATTCTCTTTTTCTGAATGTATTAACATTATTTAAGCATCAAACGAAGCTTTTTTATCTTCCACGAAATAGTATTGTTTTGTAATCAGTAACAGAGACACTCGGGGTTCTTAGCAGTTCAGTACCACTGGGGCCTCTATTTAATTTCTCTCTTAATAAAGCAAATAAGAATTGTCTCTTTAGAGCTTTTGGGGACCCCTTCAGAACCTCAAAAGCTCGGGGGCCTTTAGGAGTTGTCCTCACCCCAACCTTTGTGGGTTGCGTAACTGTTTGTAATCAAATACACAGTTTCTTCGTAACAGTTTTAAACTAATTTCTCGTGTATAAGTGTAACCTTGCAACTGAAGGATTGCCCGTTTTTTTATAAGAAACGAACTCCACGGTTTCAGCCTGGATGTTTCTTACTATTTCGTCAAATCCAGCGTCAAATGTTTCTTAAGTTTAAAGACTTTCAATGACAATAACTACCCAAATTAGGCAATTCTGATGCAAGAAAAAGGACGTTCAGATTTTATGAGCCATGTAATGGATGTTCATTCTATTGTCTTGCTAATTTAGTCAAAAATTTACTAGTAAAAAGAGTTTTTGCAAGTTATTATTTGAAACTCAGCCTGCCTATGTTTCTTAAATATTTCTTGATTTTTGCCTAATTTCAGCGTCATGTTTCTTATAGACATGTTCCTTACAAAAAGAACATGTATTCAATCATGTTTGAAGTCAATTCGTTTTAGGCCATAGGCTCGGTTGGAGCAGGATTGATTGACATGGAAGACCTCTACTCTATCGAATGCAATGCCAACCCTGGACCAGGCGCTTGTGGTTTGTTTACATAGCAAACTTTCCAACAGCATAGTCCGTATCGCTGTTTTTTCTTTTCACTAAGAAATTTTTTACTGCTTTGAATAGTACATGTTTTATGAATTAATTATCTTCTTATCAACTTCATTGTCGTGCGTGGCAGTGTAAAGCTGGGACATGTGTCTACATTGTGCCTCCAATGCCAACTGAGTTCCAAGTCAATGTATTTTACATTGCTGTAAAAAGTCTGTTTCATATGTCATTTTTCTTAAGGTGGCATGTTTACTGCAAACACAATGAGCTCTGCAATTGAAGCCCTTGGGATGGCTTTGCCAGGTGATTTCTCTCCATCTTTGCAATGCTTTGGAATTCAAAACAGACTTACTATTAACGATGAACAGTTTGGCGTATTGAACTGCGATAACTATCATAAAAATTGATGACAACGATGATTATGATATTTCATTGACATGTAGATGCTTTCACATTCATTTTCATTCATTCCTCTTATTTTATGCAGCTCTGATTTGCATGCTTATTATCATATTTTTAATTTTGATTTTTGACACTCACTGCAGTGATTTCCTTTGAACATTCGGTTGAATGTCACTGTACATATTTTACTCTATGTCTTCTTTTAAAGGTAGTGCCTCAGGACTTGCTGTTACAGCAAATAATCATGTAAATTTACTCAAGTATCATTAAGATTTAATTATTTCTTGATTGATGTTTAAATCAGTTGAATGATTGATACATTGATTGAATGGTTCATTATATGACTGGGGACTTTTCTCGTATGTTTCAATGTGCTAATTTACAGTGCGCTTTTGCTCGAAATGCTTGTAGACTCGAAATTTTGCATGTTGGCACTCAGTTTTCGTTCAATCGCTAGCTGAATTAATTCGTGATGGCTTGTTCGAAAAATTGATTATGTTATTTGATAGATTGGTTATTTGATTTGATAGACTGATGAATTGATTTGACGCAATCGATTCAATGCCATTCACCTTTGTCCCTATTTTGAACCTATCTTTTTTAACATAGAATGTATTTTAACTTTAGTTGAATCCCAAGAAGATTGATGAAGTGAGGAGAAGTGTGAAATCATTGTTTATGTTGATGAAAAATGATCTAAAAGCTAAGGACATAATGACGAAAAAGGTAAATGATATTCATATAGTATGTTTCCATTGCACGTGCAATTTAACCTGCCATTTTCAAAAAGGGTTGATTCCACAACTTTTTGATGCACAATTCCTTCTATAAAGTACTTTGATAAGAGCAATCCATGTCTCATCTCATTATGTAGCTCTTTGCCGAATGTTCTTCCAGGCCTTTGAAAATGCCATCACTGTTTTGTTTGCATTGGGTGGATCCACAAATGGAATACTCCACCTTCTGGCATTAGCTAAAGAGTGAGTTTGCATAATTTTTTCAAATTATCATAATTTATTCGATCTAGAGCAGTTGATTCCCACCAGAGTAGTTTAATGGTTTGTTGCTTTGGCAATTATGAAATTGTTGTTATCGTTGTTGCACTGGTTTTTGTGTTATGGCAATATTCATAATGATGATGGTGATGATGATGATGATGATGATGATGATGATGATGATGATGATGATGATGATGATGATGATGAGGATGATGATGATGATGATGATAATGATGATGATTATGATGATAATGATGGCTAGCCCATGGTTGGAGGTCTCCACGTGGTGGCGAGCGGGCGCAGAGATACAGAAGTAGGGCAGATGTTGATGACCTGTGGCGAACTGTCCAACCAGGTCCCTTAAGTAAAAAGCAGACTCAATGGCTCACGCTACAGCTCAGCCTAGTAACCTTTGAGGTAACAGAGTGGGTTGAGTGTAGCCGACTCGATCACTTCTTTTAAGCAAATGACAGGCGAAAACTGACGCCAGGGTCAGTCCTAGGTCCCCTTCGGTGGCGAAATGGAGAAGACAAGATGATAATGATGATGATTATGATGATGATAATGATGATGATTATGATGATGATTATGATGATGATTATGATTATGATTATGATTATAATAATGAGATAATCTTCAGAGCTGATGTTGAACTGGATATTGAAGAATTCAACAGAATAGGCGAGAAAGTTCCACTGGTTGCTAATCTCAGACCACATGGACAGGTAGAAGCATTCTGCTAAAATTTTTTCAATGTCTTAAACTTTATAGTAGGAATTTTGAAATATCGACAGAAAAGTACATAACATGTAAATTATGCATAATCATTTAGTTAAAATTCATTAGTCATATTGATATTTGATTATGTTTGTTTCTTTTATAGAAAAATGCATTGTTTGAGAATTCTGCAATATTATTAGGCCCAATATTTGTCTTAATGATAAAGGAAAATACTAAAATTGAAGATAAAAAAAATAGGCATGGACTATTGCTAATGAGGATAAGTCATAAGGTGGGCTTTGAAACGTCAAGGAAGCAATGAACAGATGTAAGAATATTAGCAACATTTGGATTTGTTTCATCACAGTGATGTTCACTAGTAATTTCTTAATCACTTAATGCAATCATTTAATACAACATTGTAAGCGATTGCATTTTTCATGCAGTTTCATATGAAGGACCTTGATGAGATTGGAGGCCTACCAGTAAGTTCCTTGATGTCATCTTTTTCGTGTGCTTTCATTGGCAAATTTCGAAACACTGCTTCTAACATCTCAGACCGCTTGTAATTGCTTACTTTCTTACAGGTGATAATGAAAGATTTGCTTGATCATGGTCTTCTATATGGAGACTGTATGACTGTCACTGGAAAAACAATCGCTGAAAACCTGGAATTGATAAATCTCCAGCAGATTCATGACGCTGATACAAAGGTCCCTGAGTTGTCTAACTTTGTTGTTGAGACTTCTTTCAATCACTAGATTCAGCCTCGAATTCAATCAGTATTATTTTATTCAGGTACTTTGATGTCGTGATCTTTTGTTTTAGAAAGTTGCATGCCCACTTTCGAATCCATTTGCTCCTCCTGGGCGACATATATCAATTCTCAAAGTATGCTAATAGTTTATGTGGACTTTCTTTGCATGTCTTTTGAATAAGCTTGCTCTCTATAGTGAACTCAAATATGTATCTTTTGTAGAGAAAATAGATGAACAACTTTAATTGAAATAAGTCTTTGCGCTCCGACTGTTTCATTGTTTACAATAGCATTATACCTTTCGTAATATTATTTAGTTTGTGTTTACCCAAATATTCCTTAGTATGCAACGAAGGAAGATAGGGATTCTTTGTAAAGCTCTTTTACGTGAATTTTAAAAATTGTTCTATTTTATCTTATCGGTTTTACTAAGTTTTCTACTATCACTTGACTGGATTTTTTAATTTTAATACAATTAGTAGCAATATGATATTTGTCATTATCTTTTGAATTTCTAGGGAACTCTAGCCCCACAAAGTGCAGTATTAAAGCTGAGTGGGAAGCACCTAACTGCTCCGTTTCAAGGCCATGTAAGTTGGGACATGAATCAATGACCCTCTGATTGAGGCTATTTAATAATGGAGCTGTCTCTTATTTGTCCATTCCAAGCTGCATTTTGTTTTTAATCGTAACCAGTTTAAATCTAGTTTGAAAGCAGAGATTCTTTGTATGTTATGTACGTTCCAATAGGGAGTTAATTTGATGGTTCCTGTATGTTTCTATTTGTTGCAGAAAAATTTGATGTCTTTTGCATTCTCTCCTGTTGCATGCTTAATAACAAAGTCTAGGCCTTTTTCCATATAGCAAATTGGTTCATATCATTTGATCAATGCTTCGTCCTTTTCCCGGACATTCTCTTGGCTGCTATCACAATTCATACACGATTCAAATGTTTGTTGTGTGCAGTAGACTGTATTCAATTATGGTATATTGTTATATACATATACTTATATATATATATATATATATATATATATATATATATATATATATATATATATATATATATATATATATATATATTGCAACATCATGATGTATATTCAAATTGCAGTATAGTAAGATGTAGTGTTTATTTCAAATCTCCAAATCTGTTCCACAGGCCATCGTTTTTAATGGAGAAGATGCAGCACTTGATGCTATCTTGAAAGGAGAGGTTTGGAGGAAAATTCAGAATTTTTTAATGAAAAAAACGACATTTCCATATTGATATACATCATGTACGTCTCGGTAGAACTTTCAAAGTTCAATAACTCGTCCATTGATAAATTCGGCCAGGGTGTTTCTTTTATCTTCAAGGTAAAGCCGGGTCACGTTCTTGTCATACGGTATGAAGGACCAAAAGGGAGGTACGAAATAGCTGGAAATAGTGACCTATTTACTTTTTGAATTCATATTGTTTAGAGTTTCATTTCTTGCAAATTATTCTGTTACACTGACAAACAATTTATAAAGAAAGACTTTCAAATGATGCAGAAAGTACCATATTTCATGATCACTCTCAATTTTCAATGAAATAATGCTCTGTGTTATTGTAAAATTCTTGTCATGCTTTTACATGACTGGAAGTATTAAACCAGTTAGAGAACGCAGCAGAACATTTCAGCTCATTCATCTAATCTTTTCTATCAAGCTAGTGATTATTTTATGTTACTTATCATTTTTCAGGCAGCATTCCAGCAGTTTTCTCTACAAATTTGTAGCTACAGAGCTCTATCAGAACTCTTTAGATTTCATAACCAATTCTGAGAAGTAGTTTAATGATTATATGCTCTATTTCTTTTCATGATTTGTTTACAATCCTCAGCCCCGGAATGCCGGAGATGCTTGGGCCTAGTGCAGCCTTGATTGGGGCAAACCTTGGCAAAAGCGTAGCCTTGGTTACTGATGGAAGGTTTAGTGGTGCAACACATGGTACATACGAAGTGTTTGAATATTTGTGTCCCCCTTAGTGCTTCCTTCCACATTCTTACTTACCCATTTATGCTCCCTTCCACGTTAGTTTTTTCATGTGTTCGTTGATCCACCTTATGTTATTTATTTGCGCCTATTTATATTATCCTCAAACTGAAGAGGACTCAAGTATGAGTCGAAACGCAAGTCAAATCACACTGTATAAGTCGTATTGTTTAAGTCAGTTGGAATAGTTTTTAATGGAATAGTCTTAAATGGAATAGTCTTTATGCAATTACCATGAATCAGCCGTCATTATCAATAAATATATGAAATCTTTTTGTCGTCGTTCTGCTGCTTTGATTGATTACAAGGCTGGGATTTCCATCTTCCACATCAACTACACCAGCAGCATAGCAGCGTCTGCACAAGATTCACCGGGTGGAATTTCAGAGGATCTTGTACTAGAAATCAGACGAAAGTTTTTCTTTTAATTTTCAAAACAAATTTGAGCTTTCTTCATCCTAGACTCGAAGTCTATCGTAAGAAAGCCTTTTGCCTTATATTTTTATCTATTTCATATTTACTTATTTGTCTTTTTATACATTTGCTTCAGAAACAACCTGACCTGTTTTAAGTTTGTGTTAGTTGAGTACATTCATGTTCTTCCTCTTAATATGTACCGTTGGCTTGTTGCATTTGTTTGAAGAAATAGTTCCAATTACGTATATTTATCGATTTCAGGAATCGTGGTTGGTCATATGACGCCTGAAGCCCAGTGCGGTGGACCAATTGCCATTGTTGAGAACAACGATTTGATTACAATTGATCCGGAAATGAAAACAATTGATTTGGTATGCTTCAAATTTCGTCCGCGTTCCTTAGTGATGTACATGCTGGGTCGGATTCTGTTGCAATATTCATCATCACATTGGGATACGTATATCTTTTAACTTTTACGGGGTCAATCAAATGAAATAGCCAGGGTTCTTATCAGCGAATATCTACGTTTTAGGGTATTTCAGCTGTAGAGATTGCGAAACGACTAAACCAATGGACACCACCGAAGAAACTCTTAAAAGGACTATTATCAAGATACAGAAAATTGGTGACCAGTGCACACTATGGTGCAGTTTTAAACTGCGATTGAAAAAATAAGGATACTAGAGGTGAAATGACAAAAAGAAGGTGACAAAGGAGACTCATGTTGATGGATGATG
Source organism: Cassiopea andromeda (assembly GCA_018155075.1). Classification (NCBI taxonomy): domain Eukaryota; kingdom Metazoa; phylum Cnidaria; class Scyphozoa; order Rhizostomeae; family Cassiopeidae; genus Cassiopea; species Cassiopea andromeda. The sequence goes on from WIPJ01001895.1 coordinate 105,299, forward strand.
ACAGATTAATCAATATAATAAATAACTATCATTTTTGATATCTCTACGAATACAAAACTACGAGCAAAATGAACAACATAAACATGTATTCATGAAATTATTTTTAGCATAAATTTTCAAAATGTTTTAACTGAGGACAATTGGAATCGCAAGAGAATTGTATTGATATGATGATGAAAAGGAATCCTATAACGAATATTTTGATGTATTTAGCTGTCTATATTTACTAGGTTATATCAACCACAAAACCTGTACGATTCCCAATCCTACTCCAAGGAAGTTGACTTCCAGCGGATTTTAAAATGAAGTACGAACTGCTGATTGCGTCATCATAGAAGCGCCCATGTACAGCAACACAAAATGCAAAATGATTTGAATAATGAAGAGATACAATATCACATTGATAAATGAACTATTTTCTTTGACATCATTTACTCTTGTGCCGCTTCCAAAATCTTTTTACGTCGTCGTGCCCAGCTTTGCTCACAACCATCAGCCTCTTATTCATGTTTGCCCATAACAATACTCCGAGGTCTTCAGCATACTTTCGCAATGTCTCGAAATCACTTTGTGATAAGAATTCACTATACAACACACCCTCTGTGAATTGCAGCCGTTCACGTTCCATTTCCCATAGCCGAACCTGGTCGGCAATTGTCGACGGTATCATGGGAGTGCGATTCAGCATAATTGGATGTGCACGACTGCGCAAGAAGTTCAAAATCTGCTCGGCGGTAATACCACTAGCCAATGCTTGCTGCACACTTTCTCTGCTTAGAACAGCCACACAGAAATTTGGAAATCTACATAAAATATCACAAAATAGACTCAGCAACGCGAGGTTTAATGACGAGTTCGTGTATGCATATACTCTGTAATTTGTCTCAACTACAACAAATCGCTGTTGGCTGACGTCAACGCTGCTCTCGCCAGCGACGGCTGCTCCCATATTTATCGCTAATTTTGTTGGATAGAATCGTCTAGATTTACGTTTCCTTTGAAAAACAAGGCCTACTTCACGCAGGTGTTGCATAAAGTTGAATTGTTTTTCACTCAATCCTTCAACAGAATAGTCTTTTCCATACGTAGAAAAGCTTATTTGGAATAGAAACGACAGACACTCTACAAGATCTGTTTTATGCTGGTCCGTTGTTTCCAGGTACTGCAACATGAAATACCAGACCTGCGTAACCGTGTCCATGAGAAGAAACTGGAACCCAGCTGACGTAATCGAAGTAGTTCGCTCTTCCGCATGAAGTCGAAGAAGTCCAGCTTTTATAAGAACATTTATTATGACTTCACTGATCCCACCTGAAAGAAATATACCAATAATCACAACTACCATACCTTCAATCATATATATCAGTAATCACTGCTATCAGTTAATCACTCAACAATTAGGGCTGCTGAAAGAATTCAGATGCCCAGGGCAAAAGAGAAAGACAAGGCCCCTTGCGTGGAAAGAGAACAGAAAATCTTCAGGGTCTAGAAATTACCTTTGGAAAATCACTGCTGGTTTACTTTTATGAGGCCCCCCAGGCCTTGAAGCATTGAGTGTTATGAAGCCCCTTGGAGCTTGTGGCCCTGGGCCAATTTGACCCCTCCCCCCCTCTTGGTAGCCATGACAACAATAGTTTTTATAATCTTTATTACAATAAAGATTCAAATCAATCACTATTAAAGATGTATGATAATCATAAATCACTAATCATATATCATTAATGATACCTCCTTCAGTTGTTGATCCTGTCATGTAATAAAGCACAGATTCCCATCTTTCTTTAGCATATTTTTCCAAAAATGGGATATCCCTGCTGTGTTTATCTTCTCCATACTTTGATGTGTCAGGCTGCAGTTTCCCTCCTCCACACAACACAATCTTCAAATTTGTTTTAAAGTTACTATTGAACTCATACCTGTAAGTAAACAAAATTTTCACAATACAAAATGTATAAAAAACAATCAAATATATAAAACTCTTATATGGAATGAGTTAGATAAGGCAGTGAAGTAAGAATAAGGGGCACCAGGGAGCATTTACCCCAACTCTTAACAACTACAAGTAAATACTTATAGAGTGGTTGTTTTATTGTGAGGGTTATGGGCACAGAAACTGGGGGCACAGCAGATACATTACCCCCCATTTTTCTATAATTTGTATGTAAAGTGCAACTTTTCAGCTTACATAGAGCCCTGTTCTGCATGAGAAGGATGCCCTGAATGCATGTGCCCCCCCATTTTTTGAATGCTCCCTACGTCCCTGGTGAGGGTACTCTTCACATCAATGGTGAATTGTCAAAAACAAATCTGTGCACACTGGTGCTAAGTTTGCCGAGTACTTTTGGTGTAGTTGAGTATTTACGAAATACTCAGCCCTTGCTCAGCTAAATGTGCAGAATATTTTTCGACTCAATGGCACTAGTAGGGTGGAAGGTCTTTTTTGGGCTGTGCTCTCCAATAACCGACACTGCCTCAAATACGTATTTGAGTGATGACGTATCTGAGTGGCGATGTGGCAATACAGATTGATGTTCAGTTCAGTTCATTTAATTTTAACTATGGATAATGTAATGCAATTATCTCTTCAAAGCCTGTCTGAATGTTTCCAGCCCCAGCCTTCATCATTCCACAATGCTCAGCCATGCTTGACAAAAGTTAAGAAATAAAATTTGGCTACACTTCGAATGAAAAGTTATACAGCCTCAACAGTTGAGTCACATAAGTTTAGTAACAATATTCTAGTAGCTACTTCATGGTAAAACGATAGAAAACTGTAGAAGACTTCCATCGACAATTATTTCCTTGAATTCTCGAGCAAATTAAATTAGACATAAAAGGATCTCACCTACTAGAGCTCACAGACGTCCCCTTTGGCATTTCTCGCCAGATATGTAGCCCCTTCAGCTTCACTAGCGCTCCAACGTGATGTTGGATGCTATCCTTCTGAACCCAAGTAGCGACAAATGGCTCCGGAATCGGCTGATCTGTAAATAAAGTTCGCATGACATACTGCTTTGCAATGGAAGGTAGGCCTCTGAAAACTGCCATACATGTTGCTGGGTGGCAATACAGTTTGTCTAACACTGCTGCTGGTAGAGTGTTCAAATACTCGAATAGGTTCTTACATTGCAGTCGTTTTTTATTCACTGAGTTGTCCATTTAGGACCAGCTGTTCGCGCTTTGATTTTTTAATTCATCTGAAATTTCTTACTAGGGCTATTACTACCGGCTCTATCTCTGGAAGGATGGTCAGGCCATGCGGAATAATTTTTGCTGATATAATAAAACATGGACCATATATGCTTCTCGGAATTACTGCTTGACAGTTTCAGGGCATATATGTCCTTCAATGTACGCTGTTTTCAACAAGACATACCAGTACTGTCGTTTCTCGTTTGGTATTGTTTCTATTAGAATGTCAGATGAAGTTTTTCGAATAATGAACCGTTCCTAGCTGGTCTATGTTCTATTCAATATTTCACTTTTAGGCATCTTCAAATGACCTCGCTCTCAATCTTGCTTCCCAACCTCGCGGGAAAAAGACAAAATGGCGGTTAGTGCTTAGTAACAATTTAGTTTTTCTTTATCTAGTTACATTACAGCTTGCATTTTCAATGGTTAAGTAGCGAAAAGATGCTCATATAATACTCATGTTTACATAGAGCTATGATTTTCTGGGTCGCTCCTTGTCTATGGCTATGTTTACACTTTCAATTCTGCCCACTCCTGACTGACTTAACGATGCTTGTAATATGAAGTGTTGCCTTTTGCATTTGCACTAAGACTTTCATTTAGTAACAATATCTATAATTAACTTTTTCGACAATGGTTTCAGGCTTCAGCGGTTTCAAAAGTTCAAGAAGTAAGGGAAGTTACAAGGATCGAGAGAATAGGTTTGTAGTTGATTTCTTTGGCAAATAAATACAGTACAGCACTCAATGACCATATTAGGAAAGCCAGAAATGGCATATGCTAACAGAGCTAAGCAGAAGCTCTGATTTTTTGGTGTTTCAGAAGGTACCAACCAGGCTTTATTGCCATAAATACTCTAATGGGGAAGGCACAAAGAGAATTTTGCTGTCCAAGTTTCTTTCCACTTTGAAAAGCCCATTATTCCTCTTTATTTTTTTGAAAAGGAGCCCATTCACACATCAGAGGCCTGGGTCTTGATGATGCATTGGAAGCCCGTGAGGTGAGATGAATCTTTTTTGCTATGGAAGTGTTATATAGGTGGCCTATCAATAAATTGTTATTTGGAATGCTTTTTCATATTGTTGAGATAATCAACATTAAAACTCCAAGGGGTACCCTTTAGTGTTCTAAGTGCCAAATGGAATTAGTAGAATTTGTCAGATAGTCTCCTCAGTTAGTCTGGCTTGAGTTTTAGTATAAGAGATATAATGTGAACTTTCAGATTTTGAGCTTCCAATTTCCAGCTTGAATCCACTTAATTCTAAACAGAGGAATCCAAATTTTTCTGCCTTGAAATGCTCAGATTGAATTTTTTTGTTGGGTAACATATTTGCTAAATAATTTCAACAACTATGTGGTTTTTCCCCTTGATTGCCACTGTATTGTTGACAAACAGACTCTATATTATTACACTAAACTTAAAATAATGCATAACATTATGCTCTGTTTTATGAAGCTTCTTGCCCCCTGAGTGTCTTCTTTACAGGTATCCCAAGGAATGGTAGGACAGACAAAAGCAAGGAGAGCTGCTGGAATCATTGTTGAAATGATAAAGGTGGTCTAAAGTGATCTTAATTTGTTACATGCAAATGAAATGATCTTAATTAATCTCTCAGATGCCTAATAAGCATCCCTTTCCCCCGCTTTTAATTTTAATTTTTTTCTGAGCCCCAGACCCTTATTAGGACCCCCCTTTTATTACATAAAATGAAATTTTTTTGCAGACTCTTCATTTTATTTGCTTTCCTTGTTAGTACTATTCATACCCACTTTTCAAAGCAAAATAGCATGTTCTGTATATATTTTAGTTTTATGCTTTATAACAACCTGTTTGTAGAATTGAAAGTTCATTCCATTATTTTAAAATCATCTCAATTCATTTCTCACATCCCAACCCCCTATCTATTTTGACCCTCTGTTTGTTAAATTTTGGAATTCTTTTGACTCCTTGTTTATTAGGGCCCCCCACTTTATTTGGCACTTAAAAGTAATAAATTAAATGTAGATTTAGATAATATATTTAGAGCCATTATCACCTCCTTTCTATGATCATCCTTGTGTTGTTTATTATTCTTTCTTTTTGATATAAGATCATAGAAAGATAATAAACTTTTTTGCTATTAAATGAAGTTTTTCCATGTTAATTCCATTCTTTTCTCTCTAAGGAAGGAAAAATTGCTGGCCGTGCATGCCTAATTGCTGGTCAGCCAGGAACGGGGAAAACAGCAATTGCTATGGGTGAGTAAATGCATGTCTCACTGTATTCATATGTGCCAGAACCTGCAGGTATGCCTCTGTGCATTGTTCAGTGCAGTGCTGTACTGTTTGTGTCTGAGTTTGTTTGCGTCATTGTCTGTTTGTGTACATATCTATCAGTGTTTCAAAGTTTCTCTGTGTATGACTGTGTGTTCATTTTGCACTTGTTTGGAACTTCACATTTCATTCCACTGTGTTCCATAGCTTTTTAGCTAACAGTATTGAATTTAATAGTACTTTTTGTATTTTATCATACTGCAGTATGATTTATTATCAAGTCCTGAATTAAGTAATTTTTGTTGGAGATTGTTCATAATCATGCATTTGATTCCATCCTTTGAACTGTAACCGAGAAGTGCTATTTTTTATGTAGGCATGGCTCAGTCATTGGGGCCAGATACTCCATTCACAGCAATGGCTGGCAGTGAAATTTTCTCACTTGAAATGAGTAAAACTGAAGCATTGTCTCAAGCATTTAGGAAGTCAATTGGCATCAGAATTAAGTATGTTGAAAGTGTTTTGATTTTCAGCTGCTATTGCATTATTGATTACCAAAAAAGTCCTGTTATATATAAAGTAACTTTAGTTACTTTATGTGCACTTTATATGGGGGCATTTGCACTTTAGATGGGGGCATTTGCTAGCAGTGTCTGAAAGCATCAAAGTGAGTAACAGAGCTTTTTTATGCTGTCAATTTTCCTTCCTTTTACAGTTTTGCACTTTAATAAAAAATCTTCTTTGCCTGTACACTCAAAATGTCATGTTTGCTGAGTAGATTGCTATACAAGAGTTCAAAATTTTGACAAAGTTTTTAGTGTTCTGATTATTCTAGGCTTAGGTATTATCTGAATTTTGAAATTTTAGTATTTTAAGTTATCACTATATTAGCTTAGTTATCTGTTACTTCTGATGTTTGTAGAGAGGAAACAGAAATAATTGAAGGTGAAGTTGTTGAAATTCAAATTGACCGCCCAGCAACTGGTGCTGTAAGTATATTTGTTGTTGTCTGGGCACTTAGTTCACAAATAGTATGGCTTTGTGGAATTTTGTAAAAACTTATTTTATCAACATTAGTATTTTCAGAGAAAATTGTTTGCTATCTCATTGCACAAGAAGCTAAATGCATAATTGTAAAGATATGTCCTTGCTTTGATGGTTTGTGATAGTCATGCTGAATGCTATTGAGAAGCTGTTTGGAAGAAAACTATCCAGATTCTTCTGGTATGCAGGGGCCTCATAAAAAGAGGATTGACCCCTTTGGTTGCAAAGACTTCTTTCTTCAAATTTGCCTGCAATGTTCAAAACTTTTTGTAGAACACTGATAATCCTCTTTCTTGGCAGCATTTGTTGTTCTACCCTATAATCTCGCATATAGGCACTACTCATATAGAGGCCCTGGTGCTTGTATCCAGTTAAAAGCACCATGGTGCCTTTATCCAGCCCTGCTTTTCAAATATCAGATTTTGTTTATTGACAGTGAGAAGTAACATAAATACCGTATTTCCTCTAATGAGCACCCAGGAGCTCATTAAATTTTTGTCATTTTTGGGGGGTGCTCATTAGAGGGGATTGTTCATTAAATTTTACAGATTTTATTCAGGTATCTAATCCAAAAATAGAGATAATTTGTCCAACATTTTTTGCAGATACAATATAAAAATAGAATATAAGATAAGAATATAAAAGCAGTTACATGCTTGAAATGTCTATGTACTCATCATTATCACTAGTCTCAACAATGGTAAAAGCAGGTGCTGCCTGCTGAAACAACCACATTTTATGACATAAATAATGAGGTTTTTCTACCTAATGCCTGATTTATGATTTTGAGGGGAGCTCTCATTGGAGGGGGCACTCATGCAAACAATGGTCCTTTGCCATGTTCCAAGTGGTCTGCCTCTTTTCCTTTTTCCTGGTGGCATCCATCGCCACCTGCCTTTACAGATAGTAAATTTGTTTAGTGGCTTACCTGGAGTTAATTACCCTTAACCACTCTGAACCAGGGTAAATCTTATTTTCACATGATGAGAAACATGATAGTTACTGAAGAGAAAAATATTATATTGTCTTTTTAATTTGTATCAATATTAATTTTGCTTGCATTTCCTTGTAGGGAGTCAAAGTTGGAAAGTTGACTTTGAAAACAACAGAAATGGAAACTGTGTATGACTTAGGAACAAAAATGATTGAATCACTAACTAAAGAAAAAGTTCAATCAGGGTAAACGGCATTTTTGAATGCTTTGAGTTACCACATCTCTTTTCTCTAATTAGGCTCAAGTTTTTATGAAATGGATATTGTCAATGACATAAAATATAGCTATTTCTTAGTGGAACACTCACTGGTAAGTAGGGCATTAACCCCATGGTAAGATGGCAGAGCTGCACTGTCAAAACTTCAACCATAAGCGTAGAAGGCTGGGGCAGGGGCGCTGCAGCTCCCACAAGTTGGGCAGAAATCTGTTTCACTTGAGCAAATTTTCTGAATGAGCAATAGGAAATTGGGCAACTTTTCTGCCTGCTATCCAGCTGTATTTGATATTTCAGGTAGAAATTTACAGCCCCCTAAATTTGATGTTGTCCTACACCCATGACTTCAACTTCTATCTTTTGTATAAAAATCTATTAAAATAATAGCAATTAGAGACCTGAGCTTTTCTTTTTATCAGTGACGTCATAACCATCGACAAGGCAACTGGGAAAATCTCAAAGCTTGGACGAGCATTTACACGTGCACGTGATTATGATGCAATGGGACCTGAGGTAACATTACGTTATTGTGCGAGCATAACTGTGGAGGAGAACTGTTAATGGGACATTTATGCTCTGTCTTTTAAAGCCATGTTGTATTGCAGTTATCCCTTTCGCTTCTTTTTAGACAAAATTTGTTCAGTGCCCCGAGGGAGAGTTACAAAAAAGGAAGGAGGTTGTGCATACAGTTACTCTTCATGAAATTGACGTCATCAACAGTAGAACACAAGGGTTCCTTGCGTTGTTTTCAGGTGTGTACGTACAAATTCAGCAATTTATTTTATACTCTGGTGTACCGAATAATCGTCCCCCCCCCAATACTTAACTTTTGAGATTTTTTCCAACCCCTGTTCATTAATTTTCCAAAATTTTGAGAACATGAATTTATAATTTTTCCCAAATGTGAACCAAAAACGAAAATCCATTAAATTTAATAATGGAAAACGTGCTCATTTTAGTGGGAATCGTCAGGCCAATAGTATGAAAATAAGAATTATTCCAATTATTCCAACTCCCAATGTATTTGATTTTCAAATATTTTCAACCCCCCTCCCAATTATTCCAACCCCTCCCAATTATTCCAACCCGAATAATGACTTGATTAGGTGGGCGGTGAATGATGACTTGATTGTACCTTGAATCTAGTGGCTATTCTATCCTGTTTATATGGCTACAAGAATATTCTTAGTCTCCTTTCTTTACTTGTTTTTGATGTATCGCATTAAATGCTTCAGTTTCAAATCGAGGCAATTTGCGGTTTATTTTTGCAGCACTATTTATTGTTTGTTTATTGTCCAAAAGGTGACACTGGAGAGATCAAATCAGAGGTCAGAGATCAGATAAACACAAAAGTAGCTGAATGGAGGGAAGAGGGAAAAGCAGAGATTGTCCCAGGGGTATGTATAGTTTGTTTTGTGGATTAAATTTTGTGGATTTTATGGATTATCTCCTCGCATGCTTTATGAAATTACATGTTGGATTTTAAACAGGGAAATACCCTGCCAGAGAATATGAACTTTGCCACTGAAATTGTCAGTATTGTAGCACTACTGTTACCTTTACCTTTATAATTTTTCTTTCGTGAATTGATGTGTATGAATAAGGATGCAATTTCTGCTTTGCAAATGTAGTTGATTTTGCTGTTTGTTTTTTCCAAGGTTCTGTTTATTGATGAGGTACACATGTTGGATATTGAATGTTTTTCATTCCTAAATCGAGCGCTGGAAAGTGACATGTCTCCCATTTTGATAATGGCAACAAACAGAGGCATAACCAAGTATGGGCTTCAGCAATCACATGCCTTCTATGTATTGACTGTTTCATTCATGATTTGCAAAGTTCGATTACTTACCCTACCGGCTTTCAATTCTTGTCCATCTTAGCTACAATCTGACGTGCTATGCTGAGCTATTTCAAGAGACATTGCTTTATCGATAGATTCAATCTCAGGAATCAGTGTTCTCTATGGAATTTTTTCATTTTCTGTGTATAGTCCATTCTTACTATAGGCAGTCTCATCTTGAACTACTATGACAGGATAGAGATTCATATTTTATGATAATAAGCTTGCATAATTCTGTTAATTTATTTCCTGTTATTTTCGAATAATCCGCAAAGTGATAGCTTTATTGTTTGCCTTGCTTTTGTTTTCGCATTCAAGTTTTATGATTTTACGAAACTAGTGAAGTAACAGAATTGAAGAAAATTGCTATTTCAATACCTTTCTCCTAAACTAAAGCAAGGAGTTTGTTTTGTATCAATTTTCAGGATCCGTGGCACAAACTACACAAGTCCACACGGTATTCCCATTGACTTGTTGGACCGATTGCTAATTATATCCACGGTGCCATATGAGGAGAAAGAAATTCGGAAAATTCTCACAATTAGGTATTTTTCCGATTTCTGTTTTATTCGGATACTATTCTTCATTTGCTATTATATACCACTCTTTGCTCTTTTTTCATGATCCACTGGTACTTGATATTTCTCGACCCATTTTTGTAGCTTCTGTTGTATTACTTGATAGTTATAATTGCCATGCTGTTTTGCTTGAGTCAGAATTGCTGCTTCATCTATCACTCTTCTATCAACTGTTTGAATCCGTGCTGCATTCCCGAACACATTAACAACAATAGCATTTTTGGCTCAGGATTTGCTAGAGTGTCACTGGCTCGCTCACTCACTATGTGTTTATGAACAGTTAAATTAGGATGCTCTTCTTTAATGTTTCCACATTTGTTTTTATTCTGCAGATGTGAAGAGGAAGATGTAGATATTTCTGACGATGGAATTGCAGTGCTAACAAAAATAGGCCAGGAAACTAGTTTACGTTACGCAATTCAATTGATCACTGCGTCGAATCTATGTACAAGAAAAAGAAAGGTAGATTCAACTCGCATTTCCTTCTGCATAATCGTTATCATCTTTTACATCACCTTTATCAACCTTCTTCTTTCCCTTTATGCTCCTGAAGTAGCATGGAACAGATCTCAGTGGGTCAAAAAGTAGTAGCAACACGCCTTCGTCATCCACCTCAATTTGACTCTTTACTCGCAGTACACACAAGGGCAAGTATCTCTGCGTGCAAGATCACCACTAGGATGAGATCTCCAACCATAGTCTAACTATCAATGTCAATATCATCATTGATATCGTAGGCGTACTTATCTCACTTTCACTTTTGTTAGTTCCATTGCTACAGCCAACTTTGAGACCATTTCAATATAGTTTACAGATAATGATGCTTGACTTAATTATCACACATTACAGTAAAGTTTTCCAAGGAATCGTGCTTTATGCTGCTTTTTCTCTTGCTCTTCTGTCCTTTGTCCTTTGCTTCTCTGTCCGTTGCTCCTTTGCCCTTTGCTCCTTTGTCCTCTGCTCCTTTTTCCTTTGCTTTCCCTTTTTGATGCCTGTATAATCGTTACATTTTTGCTAACAGGGAACTGAAGTTGACGTTGAAGACATCAAACGTGTCTATTCGCTGTTTTATGATGAAGGAAGATCGACACAATTTCTCAAAGAGTATCAACAAGAGTTTATGTTTCACGAGGAGATGGACGAGACTGAAAATGCCATGGAAACATGATTAGGAGCAAGATCATAAACCATATTATGTAACTATTTCCTTGTATCTATGTACCTTTGTGTACATTTTTAGGCATTCTCTGCCACCGAAAGAAGTGTCAAACAAACATTTGTAAACTTCAACTAGATGCATCATTCCTGAAAAGATTATCAGCTTTGAGACTTGCACTTCGAAATATCGTTTTGACTATGATATTGTGAAGTATACTCAAAAACATCTGCATACATGAAACTTTGGATTTTTGTTCTATTCTGTCCAACCGCTCATTTATTACTTTACATTGTTAGTGTTTATTTGTGATTCTTCCATGCTATCTTTACCCTCAGGGTCCTTGGCTTTTTTGGCGTCTGTCCTTTGAACTTTTGGCTTTAAGTATTTACAGACTTGTAACATTGTTTCCTGCTTTTGCCTTTGTCATTGTAACCGATTAGCTATTAATGGTAAGGACTAGGCTTTCCTTTTAATTTAGTTGCTGTGAATGCATGCATTAGAAAATTATTTATACAAAAGTACTCAACTTGAATATATCTTTAAAAATTTGAAAGTTTTGAAGTGTTAATAAGAATATATGGTAACAACCGGATCTACCGTGTCTCAATATTCTAATTGGAAATTGCTATTTCAAATTGTTTCTCAAAATGCTAAATACGAAAAAGTAATTAGCAACTATATACATATTGAACTAGAATATCGTACTAATATAAATATTATCTTTGTTATAAAAAAAATTTTGTATGCACTCATGATGCTTAGTCATGACCTATTATTCAAAAAGTAAAAGGTCAATATTTAAGCTGTGAAAGGGTAAAGTATCGTAGGTCAAAAGGTAAAGTAACATAGGTCAAAGGGTAAAGTACTTTAGTGCCCCGCAAATAAGAAGCAGAATTTAAGAAACACAGACCGTAATTCCCCAAACAATGGCTTCTTTTATAGGAAAGTGGTGAGAGTCTGAAGGAATGTTTGTCTATTATTGACAAACTTTTGTGTATGTTAACCCTTTAAAAAAACATGACAATACATTAGTGCTGTGTGAACTTCTTTGGCCTCGCGCTATAGCAATTGGTCTACACAGTACTGCAAAGCTGATCAATGGTATGACATGGGTTTTCTAATAAGAAAATTTGCCCTGATAATAAGGCTACATCTCCTTTTATAAGACATGTATCAGAGCTGAAATTGGAAAGGTTTTTTCTTTTATACAGGGACATTACTGTACCTAAGGTTCCGACAAAACACAAGTCCTGCAAAATACACGAAAATCGTGAAAAAATTCTACGTCATTTATATTTAACTTTACTGTGTTTTGTTCTTCCTTTTGCTCTTCTTTAATCTTCTTTTTATTCTTGGTATTTCACTTCTTTTACGTAACAGCAAATTAGCAACACTTGTATCTGTCTTCAATGTTCGTATAATGTTCCTCGTATTTTTTTTGCGTATTGATGATATACCAGCCTCTTCATCATGCACTGCATTGACTTGTCCATTCGCTATGTTGCTTTTGCCTCCTGCTCTGGGTTTCTCTTCTTCAAGTTTTTTTCCTTTGTGAGCTTGCTCTGTGGGCGACCGTCCAGATAGTAGGTTTCCAAGGTCAGTAAAAGAGGCATGAATATTTGTAGCAGGTTGCGTTGGCCTTTGAAAGAAATTCTTTACAATCTGGCGATTCACTTGTGTGCCACTATCATCATGCCCCGTTGCCATGTTTTCATTTTTCTTAGTCGCACCGGCCACATTTCTCTTTGAATCGCTTTGTCCATTATTGTTGCCCAGTAGGCTCATTACTTGCGTTATTGATGGTCGTTCTGGTTTGGAAAGCCGAGACCGCGTGACGTCAGAAGGGTCGATGTTGTTACTATGCTCCACAACAACCGTTTTCGATAGCAATTTTGATGATTCTACTGCTGGCCTAGCCTCTATTTCATGATGTCTTACACTTGCAAAAGATGGAATGAGAACTTCCTTGCTTGATGGGACAAGTACAGCGTTGGGCTTCATTGGAAGGTTTACTGCCTGTATGTCCTTCGTCACTTTTTCTTCTGAATTGATTGGTGAGAAACTGAATGCAGAGGCTTTTTGAGATGATGTCATAACTGGCGTATCTGGTGATGTATTTGCTGATGTCATCATTGCGGAAGCCATTTTAGATGAATTATATTTTTGCATTTTTGTTGCTGAAAGCAGAGGCAATCGTCTTGACTTCAGTGTTTTTTTTGATGCCGTGACATCGATCATTTTCTGTCGATGCTTCGCGAATGCTATTAGTCGTGCCAATGCAGCCAGACGAATTGACGGTGCCTCAACCAGATTATCCGCCAGTATTGGTGCTATGTGGCGCAGTGATCCTGCTTCTGACAATCCTTTGCCCATCCTTAGGTGATTCCTCTCGCCCATAAGTTTCTTATACCTCATTAGTTCGTTGTATTTTTGCAACTGTAGCCTTGACATTGGCTTAATCGAGTGTTGTTGCTTAAACGTGTTTAAGGGGAGTCCCTGACCAGCTGGGGGAACTGCATTCTGTTTTGTCTTTACCCCATTTACCCTACCATAGTTAATGCTACCCACCTGCTTGGGGTTTTTTAATGGGTTGACTTTTGTTGTTGCTGTTACATCTTTCAATTGCAGCAACCTATCAGGTTCTTTGCTGTCAAAACTTTCAGGATCATTCCCTTGTGACTTATGAGCAGCTTCGCTTTTCGCAGGTCTCATTCCTGTGTTCTTCTCGCCTTTCTCCATCAAATACTGTTTGAGTGAGGCATCACTTTCAAGTACATCTAGGTGCGCACTCCCTGGATTTAGAAACGGTAAATGCGGTGTCAGTTTCTGACTTCCTTTTGTTTTATCATCGGCTTTCTCTGAGAATTTTTCCGATCTCGCGGATTGATTAGTTTTACTACCGACGTACAGGTGAAATTCTTCAGTTGCATCTTGATGGGAGTCCCCCTTCACGTATTCTTTGTCTTTATTTGGTTCCTCTTTATTATTTACGTTCGTTGCACCCTTTTGTTTATCAGAATTTTCTTCATTTTCACCCCCATTTGACTCCGTACTTCCTCCTTCTTTACCAGACTCTTTACTGGCTGCTTTGCTTGAGTCTTTACTGTTGTCTTTCCAGCCATTCTCAGTAGTGTCATGGCTCTTTTGTTCTTCCGCGGCATTTTTATCAGCTCCTTTGTAAGTTGCTGTCTCTTCGTCAGCATTGCCATCTAGCTTGGTCACAATTTTCTTGTTGTTACGTAATTTTGTCAATTCTTGCGGTAGTTTCAACTGTTTCACTTTCTCCTTTTCGTTTTCTTCCCCTTTTCCATCTTCTTTTTTCTCTGATTTACCTTCAGTGGCGGCATTCTCAGCTTTGCCATTATCTTTGTCAGTGTTCTTCGCATCTGACGAGCTTTCCTCGTTCTTCGCATCTTTTTCGAGCTTTTCGATTGGCTTTCTACTGTCCTTGTCATCTTCTTTAATTTTGCTTGAACGACTGTTGCTTTCTTCACCAATTTCTTTACCTTTCTCGCTTTTCTCTGAATCCTTTTCATTTGCCTTTTCTTCCATATTCTTAGCTTCATCATTTTTCGCACCCTTTTTTATTTCTTCAATCTTCTCGTGTGTCCCTTTCTCTTCTTTTGCATCTTTTTCTCCAGCTGTAATTTCCTTTTCTCCTTTGCTCTTTCCTTTTGATTCTTCTTCTTTGTCTTGTTTCTCTTTACCATCCTGTTTTTCACCTTGTTTGTCTTTCTCATTTCCTTCTTCCTTTTTTCCCTCTTTCGTCTCATTTTCTTTTTCTGTCAACTTTTCCGTCATACTCTTCGTTTTCTCTTTTATTTTCTCTTCTTTTTCATCTTTCTTTTCTTCTTCAGCTCCTTTTCCAAACCCTTTTGTATTCTTACTATCTTCTTCTTTCTCTATTTTCTTGTTTGAACTCTTTTCTTTCGTATCATGCTCTGGTTTTTTCCCATCTTCCTCAATCTCATCTTCTGTTGGTCTCACAGTTGTTCTTCTAGCGTCGACGTACTCATCTTTGGCTTGAGCTTTGCTTGCCACTTTCAACATCAACCCAGCCAATTGTTTTAATTGCAAAGCTGGATCACTTATCTGACTTCCTTCTTGGAATTGATCGAGAAGCGCTGTCTCGTGTTCCAAATATTTCATCAAAGAGTTTGAGTTCATTCCTTCAGAATCGCTTAATGGCTGATCTTCATCCATGAAGAAGGAATGACTGGATCTTGACGTCGGCTTTACATGCTCCAGCAACAGCTGAATATCTTTCAACTTTTTCTCTCTTAGTTTCTTCTTATCCTGTTCTGCCTCTTTTCCTTGTTTCTCTTTTGTCTCACTCTCATATAGCTTCTCATCTTTATTGTTTCCTAGATAGTCTTCTTTCTTGGCCTCGCTGTCATTTTTCAAGTCACCCTTGTTATGAGCCTTGGCAGAGTTCTCTTTTTCAGCCTCTTTTTCCTTTTCAGCCTCTAATTTCTTCTCAATCTCTTTTTCCTTTTGAGCTGCTTTTTCAGCTACCTTTTCCTTTTCAGCCTCTTTTTCCTTTTCGTCCTCTTTTTCTTTCTCAACCTCTTTTTCCCTTTCAGCCTCTTTATCTTTTTCAGCCTCCTTTTCTTTTTCAGCCTCCTTTTCTTTTTCAACCTCCTTTTCCTTTTCAGCTCCCTTATCTTCTTCACCCTCTTCCCCAGACTTGTCGTTTTTGTTCATAACTTTCAATGCTGACATGAACAATCTTAACTGGTCTTCACTAATCCCCTTGTTCTTTCTAGGGTTGATTCCTTTCTTAAGCATGCTTTTTATGAAGTGAAGCAATTTTACATCCATTTTTGATATTTTAGGCTCGTTGACTGATTCTACATGTTGGTTCGAGCTCTCTTTCATTTTGTGATTTAAAAACATACTTAGCTGCTCCTTCAGGCCTTTTGTTGGACTTACTGTTGGCTTCAAGGCAGCCCTTAACTTCTTTTGCCGTAGGAGCATTTTCAATGCCTGTGTTTCCAACTTGTTTCTCAACAGTTTTTTCAAAAACTGCATTGCTTTTTGCTTTTCAACTTTGTGGTTTCCCCTTACCCCTGCATTCGATGCACCTAATTTATTGCCGTTTTCATCTTCTAAGCTGTAGGTATTGGGAATCGTTACAACGGACACACCCTCGTGTGTGCCCCCATTACCCCCAGCTGGTGCCGCTTGATTTACCAATGAATTCTCCAGCAACCCAACATCATGTACCAGCGCTGCGTCATTATCTTCCAGTTGTCCACCAGAGCTTTTTCCTGTCCCGAGTAAATCAAAATTTTTTTCTCCATCCCCTATCGCAGTGAACCCTTTTGATGCCGATTCTAAAGCCTCCAGGTTCTTTGTATCGGAGTGTATGTCATCTATTGCTTGATTACCTTTGTTAAACAGGTTCATTATGTCATCTACCTTGCTACCCTGTGCATTATCGACTTGGTTGGGATTTAATGTTGCAGAATCTTTTCCTTTTAACAGAGCGTCAGCTTCATCCAACTTATTTTGCAAAATTTTTGCCGTCTGATCAGTTGATGCTGCCGTATTGTCTGCCGAATATTCCCACAAACCGAAGTTTTTAACGTCTTTTGCGAGATTATTCGCCTTCTCCCGTGTATCAGTTGTAACCTTGTAGCCGTTGTCCGATAACGTTGTTTCGATAACCGCATTTGAATTGTAATTTTTCGCATTTTCCGGTAACTCTGCTATTGTTCCATCGTTTGTAGTTTGTTGCGAAACTTCTGAAATTGGTGAATCTTGTAAAGCTGTTGCTTGCTGAGTTTGACCCAAAGTTTGCATTTCAGACGACGGAGACAATTGCTGTTCCGGCGCATTTTGCTGTTCAATTATGTTCTGAGGTGAGATTTGTTGTTGTTGTACCATTGGAGGTGAAAATTGGTCCATTTTGCCAGGAAAAACGTCAGAGGCTCCCCCTGCGTATTGTTGTATGCCACCCTGTGGCATCTGCATAAATTGCCCTTCATCTGGGACCATCCCAGGGGCTTCTATAAATTGTCTTTTTGGAGAAGAAGGAAATTTGCGTTTGAATAATGTGTGTGGAATAATTTCATCAAGAAGGTCATCTTCTTCATCTGCTGTTGAACCTGGAAAATAATGGAATCACCTTGGTCACCAAGAGCATGATTCATGATTGTAATCAACTTGATCATGATCGCAATCATCATCATCGTTATAATTATTTTCATCAGTAGCTGGAAAAATTTTATCATCGTAATATAGGTCATCTTCGAAACTGTTCATTAATGTGACAGATGTCTTCTAGATCTTTTCAGTCAA
This sequence comes from Cassiopea andromeda, assembly GCA_018155075.1. Taxonomy (NCBI): domain Eukaryota; kingdom Metazoa; phylum Cnidaria; class Scyphozoa; order Rhizostomeae; family Cassiopeidae; genus Cassiopea; species Cassiopea andromeda. The sequence continues at coordinate 122,879 of WIPJ01001895.1, forward strand.
AAGACCCTAGTTTCCTCGTAAGCACATCTTTCAGTCAATATTTCTCTCTATCAGATATAATGCTGATGAAACTTTTGATCGCTTAGATATCTAACTTTTAGTAATTATTGTAGGGAAAAGCAGAATAATCACTCAAAATCAAAATACTGAACATCATAATTCATCATTTTGTAGTTCGAATACATTCTCACCTCGAATATTGAATGCCACGAAATATGCTAATAAGATGAGAATCTTCCTAGCTCTGTTGCTGCTTCTATGAAACTTCATGCTGTTTTCTGTCAGAAAAATCACGTACAGGAAATATAGTCAATTCAGCTCTTCGATAAAACATCATAGAAACGAAATTGAACGCAATACCTTAGAATTTCAACAACTACTCTTTTTTCTGTGTATTTTGTTAAGTCTGCTATTTAAAACTTCGCTACATCATACCCTCTTTCTTGTATGCATTGCTATCCCATTTTATTTGACTTCACTGCTTCAAGAAACTATACACTATGACACTTTTTAGATTAATATTACATTAGAGGGAATTTCGTGTCCATGATGGATGCCTTATATAGGATAGCAGAGGATCTAGAATTAGACGTAAGCATTTTTATCAAAATAGAAATGGGTCTTTAATTGAAGATGTCAATGTTATTTAGTGATTACAATCTCTTTGCTTGAATTCTTTCATATGTTAAACTTTGAAGGAGAGCTCTGCACACGCTTGAATGCACAAGAGCAGAAACCAATTGTTTTTGGAGATTAGTAAAGAAGCTTCTGCACACACTTTTGCATCGAAGAAATCTCGTTTTGACCCTTGTTTGCTGTCGCAGAATTCCTTTAAACATGAAGATCCAGAGAGACATTTTTAGCAATAGTATGCTCAGCATATTTGTTTATTTTTCATCTTTCAAGTATTGTGAAGTATATTATCTTCAAATTAGCAAAAACTTGCAGCTCTCCATACCTTTTACATCCACAGAATGTTAGATATATTGCCAAGCACACCCATACCATAACCGATCAATAAAAATTCGTAAGGCACATTACCAACATTGCAATATTTTCTATGTAAATGCACAATTGCGTATCCTTATCTTTCTTAATGTTTCCTTCTACCTAGGTTGTCTCTACCAGCGTCGCATCTCCCTGCAGGTATCTTCTCTTCTGTGTTTGCTTTGGTCAATGATCTTGACCTTTTGGATGCTACAGCTGTACTTTCCTTACAGGGGGTACCTGTTCGCTGTTTCTTTTCTCATAATATTTGTTCTGCCCCATTGGTCCATCAGGATCGTCCCTTATAGCAATCAAATCGTCAATAGTTTTATCACTTTCGTTATTCTCAAATACTATCATACAGCACCAATCCTCAGTAGGGCCCTCAAATTTTCTCCCCAACAGCAAAGTTCTATAATATTCACTTTGAAATTTAGTATCACTCAAATTCAAGTATGTTCATTTCAAATTCTCACAAAGTTTTTGCATTTTCTTTGCCATCATTTACCTGTCCATGCAATTTTTCTTCCATCACAATATTTCGCCACTTTTTACAAATACGCGTGCCTCCAAAAGCTGCAACTACAAGGAGGACCATATCTAAAAGAAGCTTACGTTTTTCATGCACTACCCCCGTGATAGGTCTCTTTAGCTCTAACTTGTTTGCTGTATAGTTAGCAGGCATATCGAATCCTCAAATCGGATTTATTAGATCAGTGCTCAAACAGTGGATACCCCCGTCTAATATGAAGAACAATTTCATTTATACAAAACAAACAAACATTGTTTGTTTACTCTAGCGAAATCCAGTAGCCCAAGTTAGGTGTAGGAAGAGCCATACTTTGGTATTCATAGATTTCAGATTTCTATTTTGGTCGATTGCTTCCTACAATTTACAATATTAACGAGGAGCAAAAAGAAAAGGAAAAAGAGGTTTTAACTCAAGTATTCATCTATTGCCTGCTAATTATTTTACCATCTTTATTAACCAATCCCATCGTTTTTAAGCCGAAAATGAACTTTGAAATTTCATAGAACAATGGTGTATATCTTTAGCTTCCTTGTGCGCATGCTTAAAGAATGATCGCCTCTATGCAACAAAATAGATAGTTCTACTAACATGCCATGTTGGTGCTGCAAGAAACTGAGTTTTTTTTATTCGATTTTACCTCCGTTTCCCCCAGTTCCTCGGGGCTTGGAGGGTGCCTTTTAGAGGACTTTAGTTCTGGCACGAGCATTTGAGACCGGATGCCCTTCCTGACGTCACCAATGGCCTGCGTTGGGCCTCGAACCCAGGACCACGTTGGTTTGACTCGAGTGCATTACCGGTAGGCCACGGCTGCAAGAAACTGAATGTCCATCCAAAGTAGAGGTTTAGATTTGTGTATTTTTATTTGCCTCACATTGCGTAGAAGAAGATACCTCTGCACGCTTTATTTCCTAATGTTTCTTTATCTCTGGTTTGTTTAATTTCTTCTTTATTCATATTCCTTTCTGCTTCTGAAGAAAGTTTTCAAAATACTAAGGAAGTGTATAAAGCGTAGAAGACATGTTTTGTACTGTTCACCAAAATGATCTTCCAGGGACAATGGATTGAGAAGCAAGCGAACGAATGTATTTAGAAATAGAGTTATGCATACTGACCAACACATGCAGCACATTCCATTTTGTTCATGTGTGTATATGTATTGTATGTATATATGAATCTAACTGTACTGATTTAATACCCTTTCACCATATTCAACACATTCTATTTTATGTATGTATGTATGTATGTATGTATGTATGTATGTATGTATGTATGTATGTATGTATGTATGTATGTATGTATGTATGTATGTATGTATGTATATACAGTTACTGAGCTAGTACTATTCCACCATCACTCTCTCGCTATGTAGAGAACAGGGGAAAACTGTGAAGACCTTGTATATTAGGAAAGAGCTCTTTAATGTGCCAGAGCTCTTTTAAGTGTACTGTTGAGAGGAGAATGAGAAAAAAAGCGTCTTTTTTGCAATGAATTTATATACTTAGATGCTAAAATGCATTGTTAATAAAATAGCATATACTTAAAATATTATCATTGCTTTGCTCATGCAGTGCATATTTGAACTGGGTGTTATTGTTTGTGTTCTAGAAGATTTGAATTCTGTTATTGTGCCTATCTGCAATTACAACTCTTCCCTCGCCGTTCAGTGTTACTCCTGTAGGAAACTTGAATTGCATCTCCCCATTCCCTTCTTCACCAAATATAGTTGCTTGCTCAAGATCGGGAGTGAAAACCTGAATGCGATGATTGTAGAAGTCGGACACGATTATGTACCCCTCATCATCTACGACTATTCCCGCCGTCTTCATAAACTCTCCTGGTCCAGAGCCTTTACATCCAACGTGTCGTATGTATGATCCATTTTTGTCGTATAGGACAATGCGATTGTTTCCTGAGTCGGACACGACATAGTTGTTGTCTTGAGTTACAGCAACGTGCGTCGGTGAATCAAGTTGGCCCTTTTCATTGCCTTGTCTTCCAAATGTCAGAACTGACTTTCCATCAAGAGTGAAAACTTGAACGCGATGGTTATCTCTCTCTGCAACCAAGATCAAGCCATTTTTGTCAACTGCTAGACCAGCTGGGTGACACAACTGACCAGTTTGCTTTCCTGAATGGAATCAAACGTTTATTGCAATAAAAAATTTTTCTGAAAGTTTTCGTTTTCCATGAGCGTTAAACGCATAAAAATTACTACGAAAGCCCCTCCCTTGCCCGAGTAAAGCAATCAAATCCTTCTTAAATTTTACTGCATGTGTAATAGCTGTTGTTGTACCTATGCCATCGTTTAAAACTTGGCTGTGGTTGTACACGCTGGAACAAACAACCCAACTATGGTTGAAGTGCTTTCTTACAAAGTCTGTTTATGGTTCAAAATGCTGGAACAAATAACCCAACTATGGTTAAAGTACCATCTTACAAAACCAGTTTGTGGTTCTATATGCTACAACAAGCACCCCAATTATACCTAAAATTTTGATTATTAAATGCTATGATAATTCTATGCTACGCACCTGAGTTATTGCAGAACCGTGCAACCAAGAAAAGAATCAGAATGGAGTTTGAAGTGTGCATTGTTTGCCAAGTATGTCACTCTGTTATTTGTTTTAGTTATATAGTTTAATTGTATAGTAATACTTCCTTTCTCTCTAGGCTATTAAATCATTCATTATACTCAACCATGTTTTCTCACCTATTTTCCCAAATTTTCCAATGAATTTTCCGTTGGGACTGAATAGTTGAATTCTATGATTGTCCCAATCAGAGACAAATACAATCCCAGTTGAATCAGCGGCAATCCCTGTCGGACCCAAGAATTGACCATCCCGAGATCCTTTGGTGCCAAATGTGACAAAATGTTTTCCCATGCTTTCAAATGCTTGAACTCTGTTGTTTAGAAAATCAGTGACGTAGATGTAGCCAGCGAAATTTACCGAGACTGCATAGGGCTCTTTGAATTCGCCATTTTTGTTGCCACGGCAGCCAAATGTCATAAATGTTGTTTCAATCTGAGAAAGAAATTTGATAATTGAATGCAGGACAAGTATCGGCAATAGAGAAATGTCTTCTGCATTGCACTGTTCTGTTCATTAACTCACTTCGTGTATGCGCTATGCAAATGTTGTTGTAGTTTATCATTTTGCAAAAACACAAAGGGCTCATTTTCTCATTTTATTTATTGGAAGAGCTCTCGCAGCGATGAAAATGTTTTGATATAGAATTTCAAGTGTAATTTTAATCAATACTTCGTTTTATTTGCCCTACACACAGGGGTGCCTATGGGGGGCAGGGTGCAAATTGTCCCAGTGCCTCAAGGCTCAAGGAGCCTAATAACAACCAATGCTTTAAGATCTGGGGAGCCTTATAAAGTAAACCAGCAGTGATTTTCCAAAGTTAATTTCTACACCCTGAAAATTTTCTGTTCTCTTTGCTCGCAAGGGTCCTTGTCTTTCTCTTTTGCCTCAGGGCCTTTGAATTCTCTCGGCGGCTCAGCCTATACATTAGTATGTAAAAGCTGCATGTTACTGCAAAAGTTGAATTAAGACCACTAAAACATTGTGAAATTACAGAAAGAACTTGGCAGTATGTTTCAGAGAAGGACCGAATGAAATGGTGCTGGTGAATATGAAATCTTGTGATTCCCAATTATGGAAAATTATTGCAGAGAAGCGAAGAATTAAATAGATTGAATATGAATTATCATCTGTGATTCTTTCTTATTAGAAAAGCTTTTCATGCTATTTTTTCCAATATAAACTTCTTCTTCTCTTGTTCTAGTTCTATATTTGATTTTCTTTACATGTATTGACAATGTATGAAAAGGCTGAACTTGATGTTTGAATAGAGGTACAGTAGTGTCCCGGATGTAAGAAACAGAAATTTAAAAAAACAAGCCCTGATTCTCAAAACAATACCATCTTTTATAAGAAACTCGTGAATGTCTGAAAGGATACTTGTTTCCTATTGGAAGACTTTTATACATAGTAACAGTCATGTGCCGAGACACCTTCTGTTGGGGAGGGGGGCGTTTTGATCAATTGACCAACTATTGTTACCAAAATAAAAGGTTACAGAAAATACTGTGGCAAACGCTCTTGCATCATGGCTGACTTTTGACTACCTTTCTTGTTAATTTGAAAATATTGGGGGGCACGCGACGCCTCCACGCCCCCTATCCGCACATCCCTGCATGTTAACTCTATGAAAAGCATAACAATACAATTGTATTGTGGAAAACTCTTTGCTTTTGCACTATAGCAATCTGTCTATACAGTACTACTAAGCTGATCAATGAAAACTGATTTTTATAACAAGAAACTTTTCCCTGATATGAAATTTTATATCTCCTTTTATAAGGAACACGCCAGACCTGAAATCGAAAAGGTTGCTACTTATATGCTGGACACTATCGTATTTTAAGGGCACAATTATTCTATCATTTCATAATCGCCCTGGCTAATGATGACATTATAAACCAGACAAAATCGGATCTATACCTTGGCATAATCGATTCCTTCACATACTCTGACAATATGCTTATTGTTTGGAATATGCTTTCCTCTTATCTTCACCGTTATTTGATGTTTCCCTTTAGTGACTGGGGTGTATCGTACTGTATATGAGCCATCTTTATTGTTGCTGAACTTATTATTAACGTAAAATCCTTCTGGCGCTTGAATTTTTGTGCGTATCGTATTGTCGTGGTCACTTTCAATGCACGCTCCACCTGCAACATCACGCGTGTGGATCGTGAAATGCGTTTCGATTCCAACCTTAGCCGTTGCCAATCCAGGACCTTCTAGCAGGCAATTTGCGAGAAACACTCTGCTTGTTGAAATCTTGCCAAGATGCTTTGCTATCTTCCTAACCTCTTCCGAATCAACGATATGTTCTATGACATCATTCTCCTCAGGCTCCTTGTAGTCAAATTTAAAGCCGTTCACGTCTTCAAGGGCAACTTGCATTACATCGTACATCTGGAATATCTCAGCCTCGTTACCGTGCTTAAATGCGTAGTCTACAAAATCCCGTACGGTACTACTCTTAGTAAGCTGTAAGTCTAACTTTTCTTTCTGGTTCTGTAGAATATCATTCTTTGAAAGGTACAGATTTTCTATATCCTCAAGCATCTCTTTACATTTTTGCTCTATTCGCTGTACTAACTCGTCTGCACATGCCCGCACGGCTTGTTTTACTGAAACGGTTCGCGCATGGAGACGCGCGGACATATCGTGCACCTCATCAATTGCTTTTTCCAACGGTGGGATTATTTTTTTCTCACAAGTTTCCAAGTCTTTCATCAGACATGGCTTCTTCTGCTCTAAAGCTTCCTTTAGGCCTAGAGTGGAAATCATATATAATACTTTTTGCTTCTTACATTGGAAGAAATTGAAATGCTTTGAATTCAAATGTTGTTTGTAGAATGTACATCAAATAACATATTAACATGAAATTTACTTTGTTTTCATAACCATTACACCCTAGCATGTTTCCAGAAGAGGATATGGAAATGGTCTGGAGCAAGATGAACTTGTAACATATGCCGATAAACCACCGTGCCTACATATTTACGCATACATTATTTTTACGCATGCAGTATTTTTATTTCATTTTTTAACTTCCTGTAGACCAATACATTTATTTGTTAAACAGTTGGTTCTAATTAGTATTTATATATACTATGTACCTCTGTACCAACTTTAAATATATTGATTGATTGATTGATTGATTGATTTATTTATTGATTGATTTATTGATTGATTGATTGATTGATTGATTGATTGATTGATAATTTATGTACCATCCGGTGAGCAATAGAAGGACCTATAACTTCAGCATATAGTGCAGTAAAGATAGGAATATATCAGATATGAGCAGAGACATGGTTCAAAAATGAACAACTTAAAGAAACCACTAGCAAATATATTTAAAGTGTTTCAAAACATTGCACTAGATGTGGTAAGAGAAGATCTATTTCTAAGAATTTTAATAGACTTTGGTAGAATTTCTAAGAATTTTGATGGAATAGACTTTGTCAACTTACTTTCAAACTTGTGACCCCTGTGCATAAGAATGGTGCATTCTTTACAAATCAACTCTTGGCAAACTTCACAGAAAAACAAGAAATGTTCAGGTTCATGGAGAGGGCAATGGACGGGCCTGTGTACAGTACTTCTGTCGTGTTTTAACGCATCGAGCATGATAATGCGATGATCTTTCGCCATTCGAAATCTCCGATGCGCTGTGACGCAAAGTGAACAAAGAAATTCTGTACACTCAACACAACGCGACATCGCATCTTCGTCATCTTTGCAATTCGTGCATTTTACGGCACTCTCCTTGCTATCCTCGATTATCATCAAATCAATTGCGTTTTTTGCGAATACATTGATCGGCAACGATTTCACGCCATTCATGGGTAGGCTGCTTTGCTTGCCGCACGTGTTGCACTTTACGAAATACTCGTAACCTTCTTCTCGTTCCTCAATTTCGAGATTGTTTTCGAGGCAGCTTTCGCAAAATGTGTGAAGGCAATCGAGAACCCTGGGAACATCAAATGTCTTGTTGCAAATGTCGCAAATCACTTCCATGTCATTACGACGCTTAGCATTAAACGACAGACTCAAGTCGTCTACTAGAGCACGGGCCATAATTTTACGACTAATGCCCAACTTTTAAGCGTTTCTCTTGTAACACTGTAATCAAAGTCTAGAGTCTCTATTAAGTTGGATGAAAGTACAATGATGCCCTCAAATGATCTTGTAACTGCTCTAATTTACCTTATTAGAACACGTTCTACCATCTTTGTTTGAATTTCTACTAGCCCATTATCAAACAAAGCTTAGCAGGCATCCCTTGAGCTTCACAAATCTGAGACTCGATCGACTGCGTTAGTTAAAGAGTAATTTCACACAAGATTGCGCATGTCCAAACATCTACACACTTGACCGCCTTGCTCACTGGAAACAAGTTGCAGGAGAATGTTGGGTAACTGATGTAAAATTATCTAAGACAGAAAGGAAAGCCATTGGCTGCAATCCACAGGTCTTGCTATCAAAATTTCATTGCTTGCTCACGTTGCCTATCTGGTCCAACGAAGTGTTTACGAATTGTGCAACACCCATTTCGTTTTATTATTAAACTTTGAGGACTATCGTATTCTGTACCTCTTTAATGTTTTTCCTTTCTGATTGGCACTCAGTTACAGACTGTGCTAGACTGCATGAAGCGGACTATGGATTTCATATTGGTTAATATATGCGATGTAAAGATTTTATTGAGTCTAAAGCGGTCCATTGCCAATATCTTTTTGGTGTCGAATCTAAGTTCTTTTCCAAGCAATTGCTTTTGTGGGATTAACCCCACTCCTTAGTTTTTCTCAAAAACGTTGCAAGAATGGCAAAACAGGGGTAATGAAATAGGTTTTTACTGAAGGGATTCTAGTTGCATGATCACAGTTCAAGTTTCCATTTCATTTCTATCTGTACACACTCAGTTCACTCCAAACATAAAAACAATCAAAGCATCAGAAACAGCAACAACAACAATGCTTGCCCTATTTTCCACCTTGGCCTTGTACCTGAGCCTCCTTAGTTATAACTTTAGCTCTATGCCATTGTTGTCAACACAGTATTTAATTTCACTCCAATGTTTTACCCTAGTATGTCTGCTCCGGTAAAATACCCCCCACAAGTATTCCAGATTGCATTGTGCTTGTATCTAGATCAATGAAAATACAAACGAATATTAAACTTCTATCTCTAGCCGCTTTGTACCAACTCGACCCTTGAACCATCAAACTGCAAATTGTAGCATGGTTTGCACCGTCTTAAGGCCAAAAAAATATTTGAATAGCTTTTTGGGTTTGTGCTAGATTTCTATTGTCGTCTAGACCGCTGTCGCATTAAATATGGCGGAGTTTAATATGGCGGGAAAGACACGCCGCTGATCTTGAATGTAAAAGTAATGCAGATATTGAGTAGGTCGAAATGGATGTTAACCCTACTCTTTTGTTTGCCAAAGCGGTTTGTATGATAAGATCGAATGGCATAAATTTAGGGTCAGATCAGATGAAGTCAAAGGCTGGATCAATGTGATTGATATCAAAGCACCTGCCGATGAATTCAGGGGGATTTTGGCGAATTGTGAAACATTGATAAGTTAACTGTTGTTTTTGTGAAGTATTCGACGAAATTTTGCGTAGCGTCTTAAAAGTATCCACAACGAACTACCTCAGAAGGGCTAGAACAGAACAGCCCTTTGTTGAAAAGTTCCAAAATATCCAATGTGACTCGAGAATTACTGAAAACCCAATAGTAAAATTGAACGTAGAAGTTCAAGTTGAATGTCACTTACAAACATTCCCATTTGTCAAACAGCAAATTAAAGGAGACAAAGGAAATGAACGTTCTATTCTCCCATATTACTTGATTCACCTGTTAGCAATGAAACTGTTCATAGTGAAGCTACAGATTTTAATTTACTTTCCACAAAGATCTTCCAGATCAATGTCACAAGCAATACTTTTCTGATCAAAAACTGCAAAGCAACCCCCTGCCTTCATGTTTCGATATGCGACATCTTAACTCAATCGTTCGCTCCACCGAAGCACGGCTACGCTGATAAACTAGAGAGCGCAAACAAAATCAAACTGCCAATTATTGATAGGCGATACTCAGTAGAGCGAATGACTTCCCTTGGAATCGTCACTGCAAACAACAATCAATGAAACTGATTTGATCATTCAAGAGCCAATCAAAGGGACTGGTATTGACAGTGGGTTTACCCACTGCAGCTGCCTTTAGAATGTCGAGGTTTGCAAAATCGGCTCTCAGAATGGCTGTAGTGAATATTGCAAGTGTTACCTTCCGCAACGTTAGAGACACTTACGACCTAGAGTGCATCTTGTGCTCAGCTACTTACAAGAATCCAAAGGTCTTACCTTGTTTACACTCTTTTTGCGAGGAATGCTTGGAAAAGACAATAAGGTAAGTGATCTTGTACACATGCATTTCTCTGAAGAAAATCCAAAAAACTATGGAGCCAAATGGCACCCAGTATTAAATATGAAAGTAAAATCATTGAATGTATTTGCAAGACTGTTGCTTGCAAAAATTTAAGGCCTAGAAGGTAGGGGTGTCCTCAAGGCTTTATAGTCATGAAACAGAATGCCTAATGAACAAAATGAAATGTCATACAGCAAGAGAAGCTAATAGGAACCAAAGTTTTATCTTCCTGCTTCTAATATCATTTTTGTTTCACTCTAGGGAGAATCCTGAACGTACTTTGCAGTGTCCAAGGTGCTTTACTGATATTGCAATCCCAACCAAAGGAGTTGATGCCTTCCCATCACACTCCTTCATCAACAACCTGTTGAACATCCTTGCAGTTCAAAACCCAACTTCTTGTACAAATTGTGAAGACCAAGCAATGGCCGATTCACGTTGCCTCGATTGCGTGGAAAACCTTTGCCAAAACTGTGTCATAGCTCATGAGAGGATCCGACAAACGAAGGACCATAAAGTTGTCTGCTTCGAGGAGCTGCAAAACAATGCAATTTATGATGCAATGAAATGCCCTTCCTTTTGTGGCATTCATGATAGAGAGGTATGACATTTATTGATTCAATTATAGATTCATATATCCAGTAGTACATATTCTGTATATATATTA
>WIPJ01001895.1:134260-156878 GCA_018155075.1 Cassiopea andromeda
TATATATATATATATATATATATATATATATATATATATATATATATATATATATATATATATATATATATATATATATATATATATATATATATATATATATATATACATAATATGTACTACGTTATTTTTGTAGACCGATTAATCACCTCTTTATATACTCATATTATGTTTCTATGTAGTTTTAGCAGACAAGTCAATTGTACATTACCTGTAACATAGCGAGATTTATGATTGTATTCTTTAGATATTGTTGAATGAAATGAAGTTTCAATCATCATCATCATCAACTTGTTCATCTTGTTCCCGTTTCACCCCCGAAAGAGGCCTAAGACTGATCCTAAGACTGGGTTCAGTTTTCTTCTGTCATTTGTGTAAAAAAGTGGATCGAGACGGCTACACTCTATCCCCTCTGTTACCCCAACAGTTACTGGGCAGAGCTGTAGCATGAGTCATTAAGCCTGCTTTTCACTGAAGGGGCCTGGTTGGACAGCTTGCCACAGGTTATCAACATCTGCCCTAAATATGAATCTCTGCGACATAAATCACTATCAACTTAAAGGCAGTCGTCTCTCTGTGCCGCTTGCCACCACGTGGAGGTTTCCAACCATGGGCTAGCATCATCATCATCATCATCATCATCATCATCATCATCATTATCATCATCATCATCATCATCATTATCATCATCATCATTATCATCATCATCATCATCATTATCATCATCATTATCATCATCATCACCATCATCATCATCATTATCATCATCATTATCATCATCATCACCATCATCATCATCATCATCACCATTTTTATGTTCTTTCTTGTCATCATCAACTTCTCATACTTTCTAAAAGCAAAGCTGTCTAAAGTACTTTTCGAATGCTATTCTCTACCAAGATTCATTTTGTGAATCTTACTTCTCCAGATGTTGAAATACTTTTGTGAAACATGTGATAACGCAATCTGCCGTGATTGCGCCATTTACGACCATAGGGAACACAACTATGTCGACTTAAAAGAGGCTGTGAAAGTCCACCGGGAATCTGTTATTGGTTTGTTGGACAATACAAAAAGACAATTACCAGTTATTAAATTGGCTCTGAATGAAGTGATTGAGGTCGCCGATTGCCTTAATGAAAGGTTATGATCATTTTTATCGAATGTTTATTTCATTGTATTCCTTTTACGTTTTTGCTCACATACCTGTCGTTCAGTTCTTCAATTCTTGTACATAACCACAATTCTAGAATTAGTTTTGAAAATTGCAGACATATTCCATCTAGCCGCTGAAATTCCAGGATACTTTGCTTTATCGTATTAAATTTTACACCTCAAAGTTTGCTCCTAATATTCATTATTTTGTAGAGATTAAAATGCATTAACCCATACTTTTATTAAATTGCCAGTTTCTCCCATTAATGATACAATTTATGAATTATTGCTTTAATGAATATGTTTATGATATAAAGGCGTGATGCAGTTAAAGATGAAATAACACATACTATCGATGAGCATATTAGATCCTTGGAAGAAAAAAAGAGAAGACTTGTTGAGAATTTGGATGACATTTTTCAGTGCAAAGAAAAAGTGAGTATCTTGCTATATTTCCAGAGGAATTGGGTAGATATTATTATCTCTATTTGCGTAATCACATCTTATAGAATTTTTAGAGTTTAAGCTCTTTATTTGTTTAGTATAGAAGATCCTTTACGTGCTTCTAGTTTCCTACACATTCCTTGCTTCATAAGAATATGCTCCTTTCACGTGCATTTTTTGCAGGTACTGAAAGACCAGCGCAGTTTACTTGAGGTGGATCTAGACAATCTCCTTTCCAGCTGTGACTTTGTCGAAAACATTCTACGCTTTGGAAATGAGGCTGAGATGATGCTTGTGAAGAGAATAATGGTTAATAGATTGCAGAGTTTATGCGATTACAAACCTCAAACAGAACCAGAAGAAAATGATGTACTCAATTTTGAAGCGATTGACGAGGATTTAAAAGTAAGTTCAATTCTGGTTCAGTCAGTTACTCAAAATGTGCGTCAGGGATCTTCTGGCTTCATCGACAGTGGAATATATCACCTGAGATATTGATAAACACTTGCTTATTCATGTGACATCTAGCCATTTTTTCGACTTAATTTGCAGGAGGCAGTAGCCAAGCTCGGCCAGCTTGAAACGTCAACAACCTTCCCAGCATTCTCCGTTGCTGACGGCAGTGGCATTAAATCAGCCAAAGTTGGCCACTTTGCTGCATTCAAAGTTTATGCCAAGGATAGATTTTGCAACAATGTACCAACTGGTAAGTGAAAGTTTTCTGGGGCGAATGCCTTAAGGTTGAATAGTGGATGAGATTTTTTTATGATGCCTAAGCAACAAAAAGACGATATGAAATAGTTTAGATGGCATTCATTAGAAGGAAAATATGAAATTTCCAGAGCATGTTTCCAAGGTCTATGTAAGATTTATATGTAGATGTTACTCTCAGATGCAAAATAAATTTCACCACCGCTTATTAATTGTTCGATTTTTTTCCAACTCCTGGGACTTTGTTAGGACCCCCTCCGTTTATAAATTTTGAGAAAATTGACTTTTTTACAAACCCCTCATTTCGTTTTCCCTTCTTTGCTGGTACTATTTACGCCCAATTTTCATGGCAAAATTGCATGCTTTTGTATATATTTTAGTTTTACGCTTTACGACAACCTGTTCTTGCTCTTTCCGTCCTTGTATATTCATTTACAGCCGTTTCTCAAATTCCGACCCCCCTCGTTTATTTTGACCGCCCAGTTTATTAAATTTCGGAATATTTTCCAACCTCCCTTGCTTATTAGGACTCATAGATACAAACAATTACCGTGTTCAGTTATTTGATGATTATGTCAGTTTATTTGGTACTTGAGAGTATAGTTTGTTTGAAAGTACTTTTCTTTAAGCTTAATTAATTAAGTATTCATATTCTCAGATGAAATGTTTACGTTAGGACAACCAATCACTCAGAAAGTAATTGTTTAGAATGCTGATTAAGAGGCATGCAGTTTTTTTCTGCGCAGAAAGTTTCATTTGTGTTATTAATAACTGCACAGCGCCCATGACATAATTTTAATGGTCTGTCATGCTTTTACAGGTGGAGATATGGTAACGGCAAAAATACGAGATAGTCTTGGTGTCGTAACTCAGATTGAGATCGTTGATAATCAAAATGGAACATATTCTGGGACATACAAACCATGCATTAAGGGAGCACATTCATTATCTATTTATATAAGAGAAAAACCAATTTTTGAAAGTCCTTTTGACATTCATGTGACCGCTGGCATTGAAATTGAGAAAACAGGAGCAATGCTTTTGAAATTTGGTGCACATGGAATTCTTGGACAAAACAAAGGAAATGATGACAACTTCGAGCCTTGGGGGATTGCTTCGAATGAACCAGGGTTTATTTTTGTCAGTGATCACAATAATCATCAAATTTTGGTATGTTCCAAGGATTTTTATGTGTTTTTAAAATGCTTTGTTTGAAAACTTTGAACAGGATTGTTGAAAGGGTTTCTGTCTCTGAGAAATTAGGCTCTAATTAGCCGGATTTTTAATAACGTGCTTTGAATATTTGTGCAATGTGATATGTAGTCGTAATGTTGCCATACACATTATTCAAGTATGATAAAGGGAACAGAGGAACATATCTACTGTGATAAATTTGGCTTATCATTACTATTTGTTTCTTTGAAAATACTTGTTCTCTGGAATATTGTCAACTAACGGGATTTCATTGACCAAAATGCTTTATGATTGGAACTAGCAATTCCAGCTTTGTATTTCCACCTTCTTTTTTTCATCAAAATTCCTGGAGAATTGTCAGTTACTTCTTTTCATTTTTCAGATTTTCGACAAAAATGGAAAACTTTTAAGTAAATTTGGAAAGCGAGGAAAAGGGGATGGTGAGATATGGTACCCCGCTGGGGTAGCAGTTGATGATGATAGTAACATTTACGTTGCTGACCATGGCAATCACCGAATACAGGTAATTAAATATTTTAAGATAACAAAATATTTAAAATATTAAGTATTTAGATGTTCAATATTTACAGGATGGAAAAATTGTAATTTGATTTATCGTAAATATTTTCTTTCATTGAAATAATCGTATGAAATAAAACATGATTAACTTTGAATTACAGGTCTTCAACTGCGAAGGAGAATTTATTAACAAGTTTGGTGTCCGTGGCAGTGGAGATGGCCAATTGAAGGGCCCCTGTGCTCTCGCAATTGACAACCAAAGGAGGCTGGTTGTGGCAGACCGAGACAATCACCGTGTGCAGATTTTTGACTTACATGGCGGATTTATCTCTCAGTTTGGAGGCTACGGCAGTGCTGATGGAAAATTTAATTCCCCTAGACATATTGCAATCACAAATAACGATGATATTGTTGTTTCAGATACAAACAATTACCGTGTTCAGCTATTTGATGATTATGGCAGTTTCATTACAAAATTCGGCAGTAAAGGCATTGGTGAAGGACAATTTATGTGTCCTTCAGGGATCGCTGTCGATTCAGAGGGGCACGTTGTTGTTGCTGATTTTAAGAACATTAACGTACAACTCTTTACACTAAAAGGACAGTACATTATGAAACTTGGAATTCCAGGAACAGTAGATAACACATTGTTTAGCAAGCCATGCGGGATTTGCATCTCTGGTAGTGGAAATATATTGGTGGCTGACAGGGGAACTCACAGAATTCAGTTATTTTGAAAATTGTGTCCTGTTGGAAACTGCGTTCTGTTGGGAAACTCTGTCCTGTGTCACAATCAGACAACGTTAATAGCATTTAAATGTTGTTTAGGGTGATATTTTTCTAAAATGCAAGGGAGCTCCGAGCCCTTCAAATGTTGTCGGCTCTCAATTTCATACGTCACATTGAACTTTCGATTTGATTCACACATTGTATAAATTGAAAGATTTATATTGAAAAAATTTACAAAATTTTGCAGGCATTTTCCCTCTCATTTTAAAAATTTCAGAGCATTTAAACGTTTCAATGCTTGTTGTTTGATTTTATTCTCAATTCATTAATCAATGTATTTTTTAAAAAATTAAACAGAATTTTGACTTTTTTGTTTTCTTGAGCTTACACTTCAACTTTTTCAACTCTGCTTGCAGCGCTTTTTTCCTTGATTTGTAATAGCCTCTCATCAATGTAATTTCCCTTTCAATGCATTTCTGACGTTCCCTCATAGTTGTCTCGATTTCATTCAACTTACAGAGTGAGTATGTGCTCGTCTGTTTCTCAACCTTTGTCATTTTAGTGCCAAAGTCTTGTTTGCTAATGAACTCTGTTATTTTGGCTTCTGGCTTTTCAACTGTAAGGACTTGTTCATCCTCATGAGCATTGTGAAATGTGAACCAGTCAATTATCTGACTCGCTTTAAGTGGGCCCTGCACACTACCATCTCTTCTTACGTAGACCTCTCCTTTATCAGTTTCATACAGACGGCGTTTTGCTCCAACCACAGGCTCAATTTTTATTTGGAGAACTTTGAGTAAGTTTTCAGTGTCAGCTGTAAAGTTACTTTCTTTATTTGGAATGACTGGGATGAAGCGTATCGAGTACATATTTGGAAATACAGGAGGATGGAACTTTCCGATGACGCAGTCAATCTGACGACGAAGTAGGTCTTCCTGCGAACGATTGCAAGGGATGCCATAAACTGTACAATCATCAGCTACACCAATCAGCAATCTTCCTCCTGAAAAACAATTTACTGCATTTGTTGTTTCATTTTTAATCTCTTTCAGGATCATTTATGGGCCTAAGGATGTCTTTTCGCAGAATGCTTACGCTACTTGAAAGTGTTCAAGATTTCTCTCTGGAAACTCTTGAATTTATCTCTGGAAACGAACCCTAGAGTTTGGTTCGCTTAGCACCTCAGTAGTTCTTCTCTACTTTGGTGCGTTCGGACATAGGGGCAGCATGCAGATGCATGCCACCCTATTCGTGTTCGCCTAGAATTATCCAGAGGTATATATCGTTGCTTTCTAGCACGGATTCTGACTTAGAGGCCTTGAGTCATAATGCAGCAGATGGTTCTTCGGGCTGTTGCCTTTTCAAGTAAGTCCAAATGCCAATTGTCTGAATCTGCAATTCCTCTAGTACTAAGCAGAATTACTATTCCAATAAAACTTTATCAGTAGGATAAAACTAACCTGTCTCTCGACGGTTTAGTCCCAGCTCATGTTGCTAGTCCCAGCTCGCGTTCCCTATTAGCGAGTGAACAACCCGGCACTTGGTGAATTCTGCTTCACACTAGAAGGACTTTGCTCTTCAAAAAGCACCCTTAGTAATTTAATTTTCATCCTGAGTAACTTAACTGCAAGTGAGCTGCAAAAGCTTCATGTACTTTTTGACACTCAATATTAAGGGGGCCTGATTTATTCTTATCACATATAAAAAAGTCTAAACTACAACTACAATTTACTTTATTTGCACTATATACAGCGGGAAAGGACACTGAGTCATCTAGTCCCAACTGTATATGGTGCTCAAAATTTCACATATTTACAATAAAATGAACAAGGTTCATCTCACATCAGATAGCAGCAATTTGGAATGTAAAGTTCAAAATTCTGATTGCAATGTTTGAAACATTGCACCACCCACTTTCACGTATTAGCGCCTCCTAAAAAGAGGATTTCTACTGAGGCCCAGCTCGCCATTTAGGCATTTTATCAGAATTTATATCTCCCTCCTTACACTCCCTACAATTGAGTGTCATAGAGTGGGCTTCAAAAAAATGATGCCACGATTTGAAGATGATGATTGTGATGGATGAAGATTGTGATATTAGAACATGGAGATGATGAATCTTAGATCGTTTCTCTAATAGCAACACCAATATTTTCTTGTTTCTATCATTTTTTATAAGCATATATATACGGTATTATGTTTTAGATGGCAGGCATTCTAGAACTATGAAGCACTTGGTAGAGAAATCAACTTGTTATAGGGATAATCATTTCATTCTACTTTTGAACACCGAAACTAGAAGTGAACCCAAAACACCATATCTGTGAATCGAAATGGGACATAGTAAATGGATTCTTGGCAATTTAATTTTGCGAGAAAGGATCCTTCGGTGATATTGGTGCGTGAGAAAAGGATGGCAAAGCTACGTACCTTCACTGTTTAGAAATGCACAAGAGTATTTTCTCACATGCCCAATCAAATGCTTCCTTAGGTACTTTCCGCTTCCTATTTTATATTCAATTCTTCTGTCTTCATTTGGCAAAGTTTGTCCTGTCACTAACACCATTGTGCTTGAAGCTCTTTTAGTATTGTCTGTCATTTTCAAATTAGGCATTGAACTGCATTCAACAACCTCCTGGAACTTTTCTTCTTGTTCCTCGAGGTTTTCTTTCTTGTCAACTGAAACTAAGCCTTCATTCTCGATTACAGGCTTGTTTTCGCTTCCAACATAGCCTTGTAGTTTTCTCGCTTTTTTAGATAGTCTCCAGCCGCCATTTGATATGCTGTTGACTTTACATTTTAAATTGGCTTCCTTTTCAAGTTGCGTGTGTGACCTTTGTAACCCTCCAAATAGCCCCTTGCTCCCTTCAAAACCCCCAGTAGCATAACCAAGGCTATTTGACTGGCTTTTGTCTTCTTCAATGCCCTTCATCTTCTTGTGACCTATTAAATCCAAAATTTATGAAAAACATATTTACTGAGAGAGATGTCCAATACAATTTGAGAAGTAAATACCATTTGCAATTGCCGCCGAATGTCAAGACAAGAAAATATGGAATTGAAAATATTCAGTACATAGATAACCATTTATGGACCTCAACACATGAGGAAATTAAGGACTCTGACACAATTACTAATTTCAGACAGAAAATAATATAAATGGAATTGAATTACTTGCATCCGCAGATGGTGCAAAGTTTCTATTAATGTACCAAGGTTTTTATGGTTTGTTTTTATCTCTTAATGAAAACTGCATAATGATTGTTTTTTACTGTGTTGTTATTAATTAGCTTGTTAGCTACATTTGTATGTAGCTAACATACATTAAATTACATACATTAACATACATTAACATTAAAGAAGTTATTAATGACTAAATCATCACCGTAAGAGTATGTTGTTCCTGGATAGTCATCGTTCTCTGTGAGCTCACTTTCACTTGGAGTTTGTGAGCTTCTTCGTTTCCGTTTCCTTCTTCTCCTTCTTGGTTTCGTCCTTTTCAAGCAAACTTTCAAACCTTTGTTATCAGCAGCTATTTTAATATCTTCAAATCCATCATAATATTTCATGCTGCGTTCTACTTCCTCGTCATTCCTCAGAGTTGCAAATAAATATTTTGAATTCCCTGGCCCTCTAAGAATTGGGGAAAACTTATCTTCAGGAATGCATATGTCTACCTTTAGAAAAAGTTCTTTAAGCTTCCTTACCACCAGTTTGTTGTCGACATCAAGTCGTATGTTTCCAATATAAACCTGTTTATCATTGTAAAGTATTTCAGATTGTCTTGGTTCTATAGGTGCATCATTATCATAGTAATCTGCATCTTCGCTTCGCTCCATAGGTTCTTGGTCAGTTTCTTCTTTCAAAATTTAATTCGAACTTTTTGCAGGGGTGTGAGGTTGATCGTTGGTGCAATTCTTATCTGCTTGAGTTGTTGCAGTCTGCCATGCGCTGGAGAGAACTCAAAGCTACAACAACTGATCATTCATCGAACTTGTCTGAGGGCTAAATGCAGAATGCTGACTTTTCGTATGTTTTGAGTCAACCTGTCCATTATTCCCTTGACTATTGGCGTTACTTTCCATCCCATAGCACCTCTACACACTTTTGTTCTATGACGTATAATTTTCAATCTCGCTTTCAATATTTACCAGTAACCTGGTAACACATCCTCGCTTTCATGTTGCAATTCACCATGACTACTGTGTGACAACAACTTTGCCTGAACTATACATCATTATTTTAACTTCATTGACAGTTGATTTTTATGTTGCTCCTGATCAGAAGGGAAATCGTGTAACATGGCTTTGCTGAGCGAAAGAAATGATTTGCACTTGACATCAACCGGTGTTGGTCATAGCTACAATGAAAGCCCGCCTTTTCCACCCACAGGATTTCAGGTAAGCAGTAAACTTTCATTCTTGTCAATCTTTAATTTGAATTTAGATGTGCTATCAACCAAAACAAGGCGCTGTTGAGCCTAGGATAGTAGCTTCAAGGAATTATTTGGATTCCGCTGACGAGATGCCAGACTATTTTGGTGAGAAGATGTTTACAATGTTATATTACTTACATTATATTTAATGCGCGGTAGTTATTAAACGACGATAAACGAACAATTATTTTCTCGCAGAGGACAGCTTTGGATCCTTTGCCACCTCAACTACAGGAGAAAGATCCATGTAGTTATTTCTCAACAACAACTGGGACCTATCACAATTATAAGCCAAACAACACAGTTTTATCAAATGCTATCCATAAAAAGGCTGCTGGGCATTGGAAAGTCGGCTATGTCGAAGATGTAATAAAAAAGGTATTCGTCATAAACGTTCTATGCCGTAAAATGTTTTGATCACCATTTTTTACAATATGTTAATTCTATTTGAGTGTTCTTGACATTCTTTCTCATGGCATCATCAAAGTGGCATCTACATGGTCATGATGTTTACTTTCCCATTCTGATATTGTATCTTGTTTTTCTTGTTTACTCCATGAAACAACATACCTTCATGGCAAGGAATAACTTATATAGTATTTATAATGATTAATATTGATAATAATGTATCAAATTTGGCTACAAGAAATAATGCTGGCCATTTTTCTTAGTATTAGCTGCTGAAAGTTTTACTATGAAACAAAAGTGCCTTCATTCTAAGTCTTTGCTCTCTTTGCAGCTTCAGGTGCAGCCATGGCGAAAGCCTTTAACAATGGGAAATCAAAATAGTGAAATGAAATCTCAGTTCACAGCTCGTGAGGGTATTCCAATGTCAAGACATTTTTCTAGTGATTTGCAACCACCAAAATTCAGACATCATAACAATGAAGGACCCTTAAAAGTGAGTATTTTTTCATTGTCTGCCTCAGTTATGGTAGCTGTTGGCAGTGTTTACAGACACTATCTTGCTTGCTTTTCCTATTCTGGTTATGTACTTCCATACATTGTTCAGTCATCATCAAACATTCTTGTGAGTTTTGAGTAAGGTAAAGGTAGTCCCATATACTTTCATATGTAGGGGAGTGCCTGTTAGGGAGGACACCTATCCTGAGCCATCAGCATCTGAGGAAGGGTAGGTAGCTCCTTTTCTTGCCACCTTTATCTACCCTGTGTTGCCATGAAGTACCCATTTGGTGCTGGGTGAACAGTTGTTTTGTTCACATTTTTGTGATACACTACATGGAAAGAGGAAATATTTTGTCAAGTCAAAATGAATTATCATGTGTTCCCAATTTATTGAGTCACTTGCTCAAAGGCCACACCAACTTCTTTCTTCTTCATTGCTTTTGAACTTTGAACTCTGATCTATTACATTTTTTCTGCCTTCAATATTAAATGCCTGTTTCACATACTCACCATCACCCTTACCAAATGCATGTTCAAACCATTTAAACTTCCCTCAAAGCAAAGAACTAGAATCAAATCATGATATCACAAACTTAAACAGTGATGGTGTCCATAGTGATTATGATGACTGAAGATGACATTGATATGATATGTTGATTTATGGTAATTGTATATTATTTTTAGAGCCTTGTTCGATCAACACAAAATAAAGAGCTAAAAGGTGAAAAATACCTTGTTCCAGAAAGAGGTGTTCTATCATATCATGGTGACATGTACCTTACAACAACTCAAAAGGACCATAGAGCTTTTACAAAGTAGGTGACACTTGAATTGTTTTTTGACAGTACTATACTGTTGTACATGCAACTCACATTGACCATTTAGTATTGAATAAGATGCCAAATAGGAAATCATTCTTAGCTTTTGGCTCATATTTTATGCAGTATTCTATTCTGCATGAAATAACCTCTAGAAACTACAAATGGAAACAATCACATGGTTTATTGTTGGCTTTCTGCTGCAAGATATTAGCTTATATAGTGAGATCTCATATAGTAAGGTCTATCAAAGTTAATAAATTTTCATTTGCTGCTGGAATATTTGCATTTTAGTAATATTACAGTGTATGTATTTTATTCTCTATTGTTAAAAATTTTATATCCTTTCAAAGAGTTATGATCTTGTGTCTTAGTCTGTTATAAATAAATCTCAAGCTGTTTTGCACTTGGAAGATCATATAGTGTTCCATGTTGAATGAATTGAATTACATACATTCTATGCAATCTTCTATACTGAGAATGCAACTTCTTTTTCTTGCTATACTTATGATTATAGTCTTCAAAGAAAACATTAGGAGAGAAAAATAACATAAGTACTATAGCACAGTAACATATATTTTATATTTAAAATATTTGTCTTTTTGACATTGCTGTGATGCAAAAATTGGGTGGGGGTGCTGAAGTCCTCCCAGCCCCCCAGTGCTGCTGTGCTTGTATACTTGTATGTTGTACCAGATGTGCTTGTATAATGTTCAATTATATTATATTTTTTGTACA
Source organism: Cassiopea andromeda (assembly GCA_018155075.1). Lineage (NCBI taxonomy): Eukaryota > Metazoa > Cnidaria > Scyphozoa > Rhizostomeae > Cassiopeidae > Cassiopea > Cassiopea andromeda. Next base: position 145,910 of record WIPJ01001895.1, read on the forward strand.
GTTTGATCTGTGCTTGATGATGAATATTTTTAAAAATTGACATTCTTTTGTTTCAGAGTTGAGCTTGAGAAATATCCCAAAAAAGAATATGCAACATTCTGGGAGTGTGAAGGGTACCCAAAGGCATGGGGACATGGTTCAAAAGTAAAACAACTGCCTCAAAATGTAGTACCAAAAGAGAAAAGTCCAATGAGGGATTCAATGTGGTTCAAATCTGCGACAGTCATTCCGCGAGTGCCAAAGAGTATGGATTTGGTGCCAAACAGGTAGAGGAATGCTCTAGCTTGTTTTTGATCATATAAAAGTAATAGCATAATTAAAGCCTTGAGATGTGCTATTTATTGAAAAGGCTTGGCTGTTTTTAGAATTGTCAAAAATGTTGGATTGAAACGCACAAGCAATAAATAAGCAATGTCTTTACCACCAAAGCATTCGCTAAAAGCTGATAGCCGTCTGTTTTAGACTTCTGCATTATACTTCCTACAATTAAACGACTACTGTATTTTTCGGACTATAAGACGCACCGGATCATAAGGCGCATAAAGCAAAAACATATTATGCGCGATATTAACATTTATTAATCATTTAAATATTTATTCAGATGATTAATAAATGTTAATATCGCGCAGAAAATTACACTCGCTTTTTCAATCATCCCCCTTCTACTAGTCAAAATGTTCATATATATGGCACACCGTAATATAAGGCGCATTGCCGATTGTTTACCAAATACAGGAATTTTGTGGGCGCCTTGTAATCCGAAAAATACGATACACTAACGCCTAAGTTTCGTGTATCGCGATCTAAGACATCTTTCTTTGCAGAGGAATGTGTTCAGAAGCAATGGCGAATTATGTTGTACCAGATGAAAGACAGCACCAAGAAACTGTCATCTGCAGTGTGCCATCACCATGGACAGCTTCAGGTATGTTTCTTAACAATATTGCGTATGTTGTTATGCTGTGAACCTTATTGGCCGTTTTTACGTTGGCCCCTAATGGCGTTACTATTCCACAAGTGGCGTTAAATGACTGGCGCGAGTTTTGTAGCTCTTATTTTTGGAACCATCGACTTATTACGTCGTCAGAGAAGGGGTCTTTTGAAATGCTCACGTAATAGCACATGCAAATACATCATCTTATCCTAAATTTTGTCTCTAACAGTCATTCTAGGGTAAAAAGATGTCCTGTAGTAAAGCGCCATTTCTCAGGCTTATAGCATGTCCCATATAAGATGTGATGGTTTTATAAGTACGTCATAAAGCTGAACGAAAACTACCCCCGAGTTGAAAAGCTACCGTAACTCTCAAGTTTGAGCAGAAATAGCAGCAACGAGCAAACAAATAAACATTCTGATGTGTGCGCTCATCAAAGACAGGAATCGAATTCAATGAACAAGTGTTCATTCTAGATAATTATCTCAAGTTCTTGTAATGAAATAGCTTTTTAGTTTTATATAGCTATATAGTCAACATCATCTTTCCTTCTCATCGCATTGAGTTGATATTGACTAAGAAACAGCAAAAACATTTTTAGTTCAAGGAGTTTTCATTTTGTGTAGCAATGTTTGGAAATTATTTTCATTATAAAAGTTGGGCATAGTATTTCTTGCTGAAATAACATCGGTCTTCTTTAGCTTGCACCTACTTTTTCGTCACAGATTTTGCAACTGATTTTTCATCGTTATCAGTGTTTGTGCAAAATTTTAATGTCACAACTTGTGTTGTTTTGCAGCTCCAGGACCGGAGGATATATTCAGTGTACCGAACATGTACAAAACCGAATACGGAAACTATGGAAGCAGAAAACACATTACAGTATAATTTACATTAACCTTTTCGAAATCATGAATAAATTTTTATATTTATTTAGCCACAATGAATTTTGTCTAGAATTATTTTCAAATCGTTCTAGCTTTTGTATTTCTGCTTCTGAAGTTCTAAGCCAGTTTGATCAAAGGTGGAAAACAATGGAATTTAAAAGGTGTATTGAAAACGAGGTTGAATTATGTACTTGAGAACGAGGTTGAAATAGTTGATTGTCTGACTGAGAATTTTATGTAGCTCTCTTATGTCTATGTTAGCCACATTACTTGGCTTGTATAAATGCTGTTTCTAGCATATACCGTTTTGGTGTTTGAGCCGGCAGTTCATCAGCTGTCTCTATTAGCGAATATGTCGTTTTAGCCTAGGCCTATTATTTAGGCCTAGTGTTTTCAGGCTGTCTGGGGATTGTAAACGTGTATGGGAATATAATGGCATACTATGGCTGCTCGCGTTTGCAGAGAAACCGTTCAGTTTCTCATACGTGGAAGGATCTAATGATTACCTTGGTCCGAGCCACATAAATTTAGTTGCAACCGAAATATGTTGAAAATAATGTTGGTAGCAAATGAAATTGGCTGCAGATTAGAAATGATGAAATGCTCTGAAATACCATTGACTGGTCAATAAATTCCCTTTTACGTAAAATTGTTTGATTGAAATCAATATCAATTACAGGAAGTCCATTCACGGTTCCCAAACAGCTACAAACTTGATCAGATTAGCTTCAAATCCCAGGTTACTTTCGTGAATCACTTCATCTCCTCGTTGGAAGCTCTATGCCAATTTTCTGTTATTATGAATTGTTCCTATGCATTCTGACTTTGTAATATTTGCTGTTTTTGCAATCCTAGTAGGTAGTGGCTCAAAATTCTTGAAATTAATTTCCTTCGACCTTCCCTTTGCATACTTAGCAATGTGCTGCTTCTTAAGAGTTTGTCACTTGCATTTGGAATTTGTATGTAGGAAGAACAGACTTCCAAGTGTTTGGCAGGAATAGATCTGTTGACTCAGATATTGGTAGTGCATCTCTCCTTGTTCCTTCATAGCTTCCTTCCCCAACTTCCACAACTCTGTGAGTTTGCGGTTTCCGAGGGGTAGCTGAAACTGCATTGCACCAATCACTCAGAAAAATACCTTGTAGAAGAAGTGTTCTTGGCCAATCATCATAAATATGCAAAGAGTTAGTTATTTGGTTTAGCATATGATTGGGGTGGGGCTGTTGTTGTTTACATTAGGGGTAAGCCACGTGTCAACTCACGTGACCACGCATGCGCATTGACAATGGCTGTGATCAGTCATGCGAGTATCAATGGCGGCAACCAGCTTATAATTGGGCCGCTTCACTTTGTCCTACATCATTCAGTCGACGATCTTGCTGTATTTATAGCAATCATTAGCATGAAGTGTTGAATGTAAGAGAGAGGAACGATGGATGATGTTTTGGCAGCTGAGATTGAGGGGATTGTAGACAAACAACTGCAGGATTGCGGATTTATTGATTTGTGCACAAGGTAAGTTGGACTTGTTGACTTTGACTTGGCGGTACCCAACGACGTTCACGTTTAGCTGCCAAAAACAGGTTGTGACAAATGAGTTACTTGCTGTTCGTGCTTACGTGCATGTTTTGGTCAACCGGAACTAAAGATGCGGCGTAACAGCATGGTTTTGCTTGATTCTGATAACAAGGGTCGTGGAGAATATGCAAATTAGCCTATATTGCCCTTGTGTGTAATTTGGGTACGAGGTATTCCATTGTAATGGAAAATCCTGTTACAAAGTCTAAGTAAATTGAAATAAGTACTGGCAAAAATCATCTGAAATGTAGTGCAGCAAGTAAATCAAAGGTTTAGTCCAACATATTCAAGGCGGATGTTTTGCGCCAAAATGATGGTTTCATTTTTTGCCTTTCCTGTCTCTGCGATTAAGACAGATTTAGCAATTAAGGGTGGCAAAGGGGATAAGAACGTAATTGCAAATTTTATTAGTGTTGGTGCTACCTTATTGCAAATTCTTGTTTGGTAGCTGAAAGCTATTGATTGATGTATAAATTCACCCTATGTTTAGTGGGGCCGGTTCTCTTAAGATACGCCGCACGCTCAAGATGTGTACAATCTTTGTACGGGAGAGTAACTTCTTGGACGCAGCTGTTTAACCCCGAGGTCAGTAATACGAACCGTAGGGATGCACGCATAACCGTAGTCAGTTTTTATGTGTGAGATTTCATCTAAAATCGTAAGTGTTCTTACTGTGGTATGACCAGTTGTTTTTCAAGTGTTGATTGAGACTATTTCTTTCAACTTGATTTCGTCTTGACAATGTTTCTTTTGCGTGCATGTGATCAATTTCCTTATCTGCATGACCAATGGCCATACCAGGTTTGTAGCTGCATGACCCACTCCCCCCAGCAGGGTTCCCATTCCTCCAAAAATCCTAAAATATCCTAGGAAAAGAGAAGTTTGCTAAAAAGTTCTAAAAAATGTAAAATTTCAGGACCACTTTGTTGTTCTCCTAATGATCTCCAAAATGTTTCATAAGTTGAATTTCTTTTCAGCAGTTATGTTGCTCAATATATTATTTTGTGGTAGTTTATTATAATAAAATGAAATGAAACATTAAAGCAGCAATTCATTGATGATTTTTAAGATCTTTGGATAAGATATATAAATAGGGTACCCTATTTATATCATGTCATAATTTACCCTTTTTATATCATGTCATTTGAGTGACCTTTTATCCAGTGTTCCCAAAATACTGTACCTCAACGCCTATTAAATGTCTCTGGAATCTGCAAAACTTCTTAGAAATAGGCAAAGAATTCTCCTACATTCTCCAAAAAATCCAAAGAAAATTGATGAAAAAGGAGTTGCAACGCTGCCCAGCAATAGATGAAGCACATTGCAACACTAAATAAAATTAGTATAAGGTATGTACATGTGGAAGCCATTTTATAAGGAACATACATGTGGAAGGGAAAATATTTAAAGAGCTTATACAAATAAAGAAAAAACTTTTAAGAGACTTTTAAATTTGACAATTTTTATGCCTGCAAACAATCAAGAAGTAGGAAGCCAGTTCTGCTCACTTGCAGCCAAACCTCACATAGATCATTTTGCTGTGTTTGTGCTATTGGTTTTGTTAAGTAGTTTCCAGGTATGCTGGCACTGTCTATAGCAGTGCTTCTCAACCGGGGTGCACATGCACCCCTTGGGGTGAATTTGAGATACTAAGGGGTGAAATTTTGAAAAAAGGGGAATTGGGGGTGAATTATACACAAAGGGGTGAAGTTGTAATTGGGCAGATAGATAGCTGTATAATATGGGTTTCCTGTCATTTCAGATCATTATAAATCGTGACCTATGGCTAAAATTAACAAAGCTAGTACCTAGTATAAAAACTCTTGTTGATCGACATCAAGCCCAAGGCTCTCATTGATAATTATGTTATGTGCTTTTAGCAATAACTTATTACAGACTAACATAACACCCATTTATGCTGTGAAAAAAAGAATCTCTTTGTTAAAATACAGCATTTGTGCTTTGTTATAGTATACACCCTATGTTATTATCTCCTAGTTTTAATTTTCCATACTATGACAATTTGTCGTGGTGGGGGTGAATAGCTGAGAATTGTTTCTTAAAGGGGTGGAAAGGATCAAAAAGGTTGAGAAGCACTGGTCTATAGCCATTGCCCTTCCTTCTATTAATTGCAGAAAAAGCTTCTAAAATGAGCTTTTTTCCTCTCATCTTTGTGTTTTTGTCTTGAGTCATATCCATAATTAAAGGCAAAAGTCATAATTTCAATGTTGTCCTTTTGTCTGTACCATTTTTCTGGCACTGAATATGCAGTGAAAATTAAGAAACTTTTAGTACTAATATTTGGTCATTAGAGGTCCAAGAGCGTGGAGCCTTTGGAAGCTGGGTCCCATTCTGAAAAACTGAACTCTGCACTTGCAATTTCCATTGATCATTTTGAAATCAGAAAATGTGGCATAATTCATCATGTGAGGCATGCATTGCTTAGACAGGGTGGCCAACAAACCCTGGAACACACTGAAAAACTCTGGATTTTATTTGCCCCTGGAAAGATACCCTGGAAAACCCTGAAATTATATCCCAACCCTGAAAAATTATGTTCTGAAGCAGATTTTCCATTCATCAATTTTTGGCCTTGCAGTGCTGTTGCATTTTTTATTCCTGTAATGCAGGGGAGGAGGATCTATGAGGTTATTAGGAGGTGAAAACAGCATATTATTTGTCACATGGCAAGCAGCCTCTTTTTCCAACAATAGACGCAAATTATCAAGTAAAACGCAGAATGAAAGGTGGATGGGTACAGGCAGAAGATCTATATGGGATAATTTATTTTTTGAAAACATAGTTAAATGTACCCTGGAAAACCCCTAAAATTTGGCAGAAAATCCCCTGGAAAACACTGGAAAAGAATTTCATTTCATTGTTGGCCACCCTGTTAGACCAGGGATTGTACCATTCTATACTATGGCACGTTTTACAAAAATTGGTCACATAAACTTTGCTTGTATCAAAGGGAAGTTTTCTAGTGCAGTTTTAGCCATAGAAAATAATGTATTTCATTGTCTTTAATTTTTAGGATTGCACAGAAGGTTGTAGAAAAAGTACAGAGAATTGAAGGTGATTTAAGGACTTTGTTGCTATGTTGTTTATCTTTCAAGACAGCCAACACTTAGGTTTTTTATATTTGGCTTATATCAATATCTAGCATAGTGCTTAGAGCACACGACTCCTGTGCGGAAGGTCTATGGTTCGAGCTCGACTCAAGACCTTGACTGTATGCTTGCTCACTGTCTACCCTGCAGCGAATGGGAACCTGGTGGCAACACTTGGGAGATAATGCCGGCAAGGAAAGGAAGTGGCCACCCTACCTCATATGCCGATGGCTGCGAATAAGTGTCATTTCATTTCAAATATTTTAGCAGGGTGGCCCTTCAGCAGTGCTGGTTTTCAAGGGTTTCATTATTGTCATCTTTATCATTTACATTTAGCAGCAACTGACAGAAGGAGGTATATTTTGTCTTGAAATACTCAAGACATAGCCAAGCCATTTCAGAGGAAGCAGCTAAGCCCCATAACATGCATTGAGGTGGATGCATAACAAAACTCACGAATTCAATTATTCAATTCAATTACCACATACTACAACTTTTTAGGTGGATTGGCATTTTGGTGTTACGTTTTGATTATTTATTGGTTTAATACTTTCAGAGGACCATGGAAAGATAAAAGGTGACCTAAGTGAAATTGAAGAAAAGCTCAATGGTTTGCTGACTGACAAAATTCCCACAGAGAACAAACCTCTACCAGTGTGAGTTTTTAAATGTGTTGACATTGTTTATGTTGTTTAGGCCTTTTAAATTGAAGCTGGGAGAGTTTTGACCTTCTTCATTTTGATGTGCTTTGTTAGTTAGTTTCACTTTCTTAGTCAAAGTCCCAGCTCATAACATGTATAGAATGTGTGTCAGTATTTATTGAGTATTTTTTAGTTCATTGTTTGTTTATTTTGTAGTAAGAAAGATGTAATTATCATTGAAGAAGAAGAAGAGGATAGCAAGCCCCTAGTTGCCAAGCTTCATGAGATCACTAAATCATCCCAGATGCTATCATGTAATACAGAAGTTATGTCCCCTTCCAACCAGCAAAATAACAATACATTAGATACAGTTGCTAGGACTGTCACATCTGGGTTAAGTAGAGAACAGAGCACTGTTAGTAGTTCCAAGCAGAAGAGTCAACCGAGTTACCAATATGGTGACACAGAAAGAAATACCAGTGGAAGCACTGTGGTTCTGGAAGAAGAGAAACCAGATCTTATATCAACAAGTTCTGAACAACAGAACCAAATGTCGGATGATCAGAAAATGCTACCAGATACAGCTGAAGTAGCTGATGCAATATCAAGTCAAGATTGCCCAAAGAGCCCCATTGTTGTCAGTGAAGCCATTGATATCCCTAGATCTCCTTTAGCACCTATTGACACATCACCAAGTAGCAAAAATGAAAGTAATCAACAATTAGGTACAGGCATTTCATCTAGTGAAGTTGAATCAAGTTGTGATGAGAAGCCTAAAACAGAAAAGTCAAAAGAAGGTGATTGTAGTTTAAAGCCAAATGTGCTAAGTGAGGACAAGAAACAATTGTCAACTGAAAGTGCCATTCTACCTGAACAGCACAAAGAGCTTGTAGAAGATGAAGAAAAAGAGATGGAAAGCCAAGAGGAACTTGCACTTGAAAGGTATTTTTCACACAATTTTCAATATAATCAATAAATTTCATTTCTTGATATCTGTTATTGTTTACTTTAGTGAATTATGTATGATAAATAATAGTTGTAATTCTTTGTCTTTTTTGTTTAGTTATGAGTATAAGGAAGGTGACAGAGTACTAGGAAAGCCAGATAAAAGTGACATTTGGTACACTGGTAAGGGAATAGTTTGATGTAATCAGCTCTGAACAATACAATTTATGGAATGTTATATGCATTGTGTTGATTGGATAATTGATTGGTTGTTTGTTTGACCAATCAAATGATAGTAGTATTTATAATGGTCTGATAGCACCAATTTATTGGTTTATTTGTTTGTTAATCTCTTCGTAATTTTCTAAAATGAAAGTTTCTGTGATATTTAAAATACCTTATGTGCTAAATTTATCAAGTTCTTGACTTTCAGCAAAAATATCAAAGATCATTGTAAACAAATACAACCAGGTATATGTGGTAGAGTTTGTTTTTGATTTGTGTTAGTGTTAAAATTTTTGCATCTGTACTATTGAAAAATAATGTGAATGAATTTGTGGGTAGAAGAGAAATGAATTAACTCCTTGTTAATAATTGAACTATGCTTTTCATGAGTGAATTTCAAATAACCTACATCAATTCATTTACAGAGAAAATACCAAGTGAAGTTTGAGTCGGGACTGAAGATACATGGAACTTTGCCAGGCAGCAGTTTAGCTCCTATTGCACACCCAAAGCAATCCTCACTAAATATTGGAAGCCGTGTTGCTGGTGTGTGATTGGGCCTCTAAATCATACTAACATACTTCTTCTCTCATTTTGCAATTAATTGACTTGCAATCTCCTGGCTTGTTTTATATCTTGTTGAACAAATAGAACAAAAATTTACTGATTCATCTGCTTACTGTTTTTATTTAGTTAGCAGATGTTGCCAGTTGGTGTATGAAAATTTTACTGAACCATTTTCTGTATTTGTTATGATTTATTTTGAATTTTGATTTTGAATGATCAAATAGCTGATTCTTTAATAGTTTGGTTGTTTAAATGATTCTCTTGCCAAATGATTAATATGTTCTCATACGCATTTATTGAATAAATTGCAAATTTTTTGATTTAGTAGGTTATCAATATGTGAGGGTATTATTTTTGTTACCTTCTTCTAGCAATTCGACCAAGGGAAACTGTAGATGCTCGGATACAAAAGAAATATATGAATTTATGTATGAAATTACATTTTTGTTACTTTGACAAATTTTTTGTGAGGGAATTTTGTCCTTTAGTTAGAGTATCAGTAGAAAATTACCTTTATGTCATGCACTAAGAATGGCAATAGATTACTGTGTTTTTCGTATTTCTGCATCTATTGAAATACTTGCATGTTTTTCTGCGCGCAATGTATTCAGTTTCAACCAAGTTAAAATTTGAGTTTATTGAGAAATTTGAACATCAGAATGTCTTGTAATGTTTTTTATCATCGTCTCCATTTTGTTCAAGATGCGTCAGATTTTGCAAAAGGAGAAATCTTATTTGGAGGCGTAGTCGTAGAAAGAGCATGTGAAGAGAACAATTATAGGTAAATTTACTGTTATTTGAGGAAATTTGCAGGAAGGCATTGTCTTGCTTATTACATTAATTGATTAAGCAAAAAGATGTTTGAAATGTTGAGTTTATGAGAGTGCGCATTTTGTAGCGAGGAGGAGAGAACATTAAAGCGAGGAGGAAGACATGAAGCGTAGAGCAAGCCGTAATTTAATCATTAGCTCGAAATTCTTCTTAACGTTGAATGATGAAATTGGAAATTATCATCGATTTATTTGAATATTTTTGGCATTTAGATTTCTTGTCGTCTTCGACGATGGCTTTGCGGAGTACATGACGGAGAAAAAGATGCATCTTGTTATCAATGCAGGTAGATATTAATTTGTTTCACCCTTTCCTTGTATACTTTGTAACTCTTACATTGATGAGTTTGCTCACACTCTTAGCTTTCCAACTGAATTACTTTTCCTTATTTTGGTTTTCCATTGTCTTTTCTTCTTTTCTTTCGTAATGCCTAAACCTCACTGAATCTTGCGTCTCCGTTGATCTCAAAACGATGCGTTGAGGTTAAACTTTTTAGTCTTTCTAAATCTCAAATTTCAATGAAGCGATTTGTGAAGCGAATAACTTCAGAGACTAGTCAATGACCTCACATAATCATTCCATTTATTGTTCTGCTTTCATAATTTCCTTGTTCCATCTTGAATAAGACTGTTAACTGTAATTTTTCAGCTGAAGATGTTTGGCAAGAGGTTTCTGTTCACTGCCGCGAATTCATCAAAGAGTATCTTGAAGAGTACCCAAAGGTTGGAGTTAAATCACACAGAAACATTGATCTTGTGTGACGTGTTTATGAGTACCTCGATTGCGTATATTAAATTCATAATTATCATTATTCATTATCGTCATCTTTATTATTGTCAACATTAGTTTCATTCTTAGTATTAACATGTGACATATTTATTTTCAGCGGCCTATGTTGAAAGTAAAGCCCGGACTATCAATACAAACTGAGTGGAATGGGAAATGGTAAGCTTTCATTTTGGCTGATACTTCTTTTTGTTTTAGGACTTTGTTTAGTAAATAGTGAATCTTGGATATACGTACGTACATACATACATACATGCATCCATACATACATACATACATACATGCATACATACATACATACATACATACATACATACATACATACATACATACATACATACATACATACATACATACATACATACATACATACATACATACATACATACATACATACATACATACATACATACATACATACATACATACATACATACATACATACATACATACATACATACATAC
>WIPJ01001895.1:191682-207373 GCA_018155075.1 Cassiopea andromeda
TTCCTGGGACACTTGGCGTCATTTTGTGCATGAATATTTTTCATTCCCGTATGCAATATTTTCATAAACCAACATTGTTTAGGGGGAGGTATTGGCGACTATTGTACCACCGTATCACACAATTTGTGTGTTTTTCACTCAAAGGGGATGAACAGGCTTCCTATTTCCACCTCCATGCATGCGCCTTATAAAGTGGTTCCTTATGGAATATAGAACGCTTAGCGAAGCAAATGGAGGCTCAATACCCTTGTCTAGATTGTAAGAATCTCTCAGAGATTCTTTAAATTAATTTAAATTCTCAAGCAGGCATCCATATTGTTTATTATTATTAAGGCACTCAATCCCAGGAGCAGTCTTCACTTTGCTCTATGACAATTTCTGAGTGATTTTCAACTAGGGCTCCGCCAGTACAATCCGAAGATTCTGCCAGAAGTTACACTAATGAATGCTATGATAGACGGTAATTTTGAATTCTCCTGTGCAGATATGTGAACAGGGATTACTCGAGCCACTGGAATATTTCGCTAGGGTTCCGCTACATGAAAATGATGGAAAACAACAGGTCTAGGTATTTATGCTCATCCAAAACATTGTTTTCAGTTTTGGGATCTATGTTCTTTGGAATCAGTTTCTTTCTTTGCGAACAATAAAATTCAGTATTACTTCTGAACGCAGTAATGCAGTGTGAATCCAGGATGACACCGTTTGGCACACGTGTTAGAACAACGTATGCCCAAATACCCTTGTTGATTTGAATGTTGAGGCTGTTGGATTAGACCGTAGATTTTATTAAATTTGCTGGCATTAATTCTGTGTTTGAAATTAAATCAATTCTCTTTCGAATGCAGAAGGCTTGCCTTGTTTGCGCTACATTTAAATATAATATTAACATTTTATCCAACTCCGTATTCCTGTCGAACTGAATTGATACTTAGACTTTTTCACGCTGATAAAGTCAATTCGCTGCGGCAGCAAACACCTTTGTCTCTTTCAAATTGGTTAGGAAGTAGGAATGAAAATAAGGAGCATAGTAAACGAAGCTTTTCTGTTCTCTAGAGAGTATTACACCGTGGAATAATGAACTTTATTAAGATTGTCATATAATTATGAAGTCTCTCAAAAAAGAAATCTGTTGGAGGATCTTGATTCAGGATTAGAGCCATCCATGGATGACCTCTTTTTTGGATAGGAGTCTAGGGTGAAGCTGAGTCACAGAAGCGTTGCCACAATGACAACAAGTAAGTATACAACATTGCCAGCCAAGACCCGTTCATACTCTTTTTTTAGTTGTTGTTTGCGTGAGGCGCAAAATGCTTTCCAATGTTAATTCATGAGTGAGAGATGCCCTTTGCCAAATTGAATCTGTTTTTATAGCAAAACAATACTTGTTAAGGACAAGTAAAGGCTTGTCTCTTACTCTGCTATTCTGCTTCCCAAGTGTTTAGACAAGGTGAAGCAAGCTCAGGCATGAATTATTATGGATCGAATTCAATGGAAGATCCTTCCTTTTGCATAAAGGTCTATTGAAACCATTAGCGTTTTCCTTCCTATCGCATGCAAGACGCAGGACGTCGTAAAATAATGCTACTTGTTTTGCTTTTAAAATCCCCATACTTTATGGCTAAAGCCCAAACATGTAGTGCTCTGACGTAAGCATTCCAACGGAACAGAGAAGTTCGGTTGAGATTTACGTAGGTGACATCTGATCAAGTAGCTTTAACCTAGTGATTTACAGAAAGAATTTGAGGTTTACACCTGTTGTTTTGAACACACCCAAGCATAAAAATGATACTTAAATAGACAAGTTGCCATGTATCAACATCTGATGCACACCTCATTAGTTGAAAAGTATAACAGTATATATAGCTGATTATTTTTGGCGTTCATTACGAATCAGATAGCCGGTGGCCAAAACCATTGCAAGTAGGTGAATGTCAATCAAAATCAAATGCTTAAGATTGTTGCTACGCTTCGAAAACACGATCACAGAACAATTGAAAGCCAGTGGCCACATGCCGGAAGTTACATCATTTATTCATTGCTGTCAATCAAAGTCACATGCTTAATTATTCATCCATGACGTCACGGGTTGTCAATGCAAGATGGCTATATTTGTCATGCTGTAGAAGAAGGCATGTTCGGATATAACATGATAGGTTAACTTGCGCTAATCAACAAAATGTGCTATCTAAACATTAAGATAGTTGGGTTACTTTCTAAAGATCTATCTTTCAACAAGATTAGCATATAGCACAGTCCTTAATCAATTTTCATATGAAAAACGTACCTATTTGATCTTTGATATTTTGATAGGCATCTAAACCAAGAAGGACGAAATTGATGCGAGGAAGTACTAAACTACTGATCTCATGCTTTCTAGCAGAATGAGAATGTGAATTGTTGAGCCTATTCTGAAAACCCTACTATGGTTACGCCATTAGAAACTATGCTTCAAAGGCTACACAGAAACTGATAGCCTTTGTTTGTTTCAAGTAGGCTGAACGTATTGCTGTAATACTGAATGCTGACGTGAATGCAAGTGAAGCTTAAAACATGGGGATATAAGTACAATAAGCTACTCATTTTTAGAGATAAGGCGTTTTGGCAGTAGATTTCTTTGTTGAATGTATGATGGCTACTTGTAGTAAAAACTAATAGAAAACACCACAAGAACCAATTAGTTAGATTTTTCAAAATGAGTTCGTGTTTGCTATTAAAATGTGAAGGTAAGAATTCTTGTCTTATCGAAGTTAGCTAATTGTATAGCCATAGTTGGTAATTATGGTAGTAAGGTACTGAGTATCTACTTGGGAAACATGACATGAAAGCAAGCAGTCAATATGCTTTATCAGTGCCGTGACAAAGATCTTAGTTGAACTTGGATACGTTCCAACTTCTGTCGCTGAGAAGAAAGTTATAGTGTCGGTTAAACCGTTTTAAATGTGTATCAGTTGAGTCATATAAGTTCGTTGTACTATGGACTCTTCAACAGAGGAAAATATATTAGAAAATTTAAATACAGAAGCGACGAAATGTGATGAAAATGTAGCGGACACAGTGCAGTCAAGTTGTGATAGAAATCTGAATGGGGAGGTTGTAGATCAAGGCAGTTCAAAAAATCATAAGCAAATATCTGAGGATTATGTACAGTCTACATCCCTATCAGAGGAATTATCTTCAGTAACGAATGAGAAAGAAAACAAGTTAAGCTTTTTTGTTTGTGGAATCTGTAACTTGAATGCAGTTGCCGGCAACACCTCGCCAAAGTTGTTGCCTTGCTTGCACTCCTTTTGCAAAAAATGCCTACAAGAAAAGTACGAAGAGCAAAAGTGTGCTATTATAGAAAGTGGCGAGAGTTCTTCCCCAAATCCAAGGTTAAAATGCCCATCTTGTGGGCAGGAATTTCTTGTTTCTAACAACGGAATTGCTGGCTTTCTTAACAATCAGTTTATTATCGAAGCATCATCACATGTGGAAACAGAAATTGAGCAGTTAGGCCAACGACTTTGCACTTCATGTGAAGATGAGAGCGCCGCTTCTTCTCACTGCATTCAGTGTAGAGAATGGTTATGTGATACCTGCGTTCAAGCACATCAGCGTGTAAAGGTTACGCGAGATCATGTCATAAAAAGTAAGGAGGAGTACGAAAAGGACTCAGAACTAAAGGAGCAGGCTAGGCCAGCTACTAGCCCAGACCAAAAACCCTTATTTTGCAAGATGCACCCGCACGAGCAGTTACGACTGTTTTGTGCAACTTGCGACAAACTCACATGCCGAGATTGTCAGCTTGTTGAACATAAAGATCATAGATATCAATTTATTGATGAGGCTGCTAGTAAGCACCGTGATGTTATGAAGAAATTACTGCAGTATTTGAAGGTAAATTTAGGGCTGCTGAATGATACTGTTAAGGATGTTGAAAATGTTGCTTCTCGCCTTGAAGAAAAAGAGAAAGAACTTGAAAAAGACATTACAAGATCAGTTGAATCTGTTATAAAAGCTTTGAAACACAGGGAGAGAGTCCTCATTGCTGAGCTGCAAGGTCTTGTACAGACTAAATTAGGACTTTTAGCCAAGCAAAAGAAAGATTTAACTCAAATGAGCACAATATTGGAACATAATCATGATTTTGCTAGCTATGCTATTGAAAATGGCAGTGATGTGGCATTGTTATATTGCCGTAAAGTCTTGGGTACAAGACTACATAATTTGAATAGTTTGAAGTATAGACAAAGACCTCTAGCATACAACGATCTGAAGTTTGCATTAGATGTTGAAAAGCTCTGTGGATACATTGCCAAAATTGGAACTGTCTACTCCCAAGAAGATCTGCAAAGGCGAGTAGAACAATTGAATACCAAAGCTGCAAGTGCAGCAGTTACATCATCATCCACAGGCCATAGCTCAATAGGACAAAGAAGTCTTTCTCATGATCCTCATTCAGTTAGCAACCATCAGTTATCTGGCAAACATATACCTAGTAGTAGCACTAATGGTAAAATCGTACCAACCAAGTTGAATCCAATTGAAGGCATGTCAGCTGTTAATAAACGCATCTCTGACTCAGTTGCAAATACAAGTGCACCAACACAGTTTATTGCATTATCATCACCAGGAATACCACATTATGTTCCCAAGCATAGTCGTACCAGCTCCAATGGTCATCACTCTGCTATGAACCAAGGTGTTCAAATATCACAAGTAATGTCGAACCACAGACCTCATGATACAACTCCAAAAAAGACTGATCTTGTATTTCACCCTTCAAAGTTTATGATTTCAAACAAAGAATATGTGGAAAGCAGCATCCCACAATCACGGAATGGTAAAGTACACGGCCCTGGAACTATTTCATTGGGTGTGCCTAACAATAACACAACTACAGCTGTAAGCATGCAAATTCTTGGTGCTGAAAGAAAGAAATCCCCACAAGAGGTATTTTTAAGTCATAAAAGATCACCAGCTCAATTGAATCAGTTGATGAGCAAGTTACCAAGTGAAACAGAAAAGCAGATACTTCAAGGTAAAGCGGTAGTTCTAGATTCAGGCTATGCTGCAGCAGCAAATTTAATCAAAAAATCTCCAGAGGAGTTTCAACATAGATCCAAGTCAAGTGGCAGTGAAGCGAGTTCAACTGGATCTGCCCCACACCAGGTGCCAAATGGAGAGATGTACATTGTTAAACAGGAAAAATTAGATAGCCCACCATATCAGCATTGTATGCAGAGCTTCGCTGTTAAAACTAATGGAAATATTCTAGTACTGGTAAGTTGATAGATATTTGTGCTTTTAAATCATTCATGCTTGATGGGATTATTTTAATGAGCTAACCATTCTTCCTCTCCTAATTTGGTTTAATTTGGATAGTGAAATTGGCTGGGAATTAGCTTAAAAGTCTCTTGCCCCTTCTATTCATTAGCAGCTTTTTAGAACCTCTCATGTGGCAATATTTAACTATCATGGATGCAAGGTATAAAGCAAAATGCTTTATTGGCATTTTGATGTTTAAGGTAAGTTTTCAAAAGCAATGCTGTCCAATCCAAGTAATGCAATTTGCATAAATAATCTATGATGAAGAATCATAGGGGTCACCAAGCATTGTGTGCAGTATTTTCTGTGGAATTCAATAGAGTATTAAATATATAAAGATATTTCATGTGTTTCCATGTCAGCTTATTGACCTAATCTTTCATATTTCCTGCATATGCAAAATACTGTGATTATCTGGAAGCATGTTCTTGTAACCCAGCATAGTTGTAATCACTACATGCAGCTTTATTTTTTGTGGAACAATTTAACAAGGCAGCAAAGAGACTTATAAGCTTGTCTCAGCTGAACTTTGAGTTTCTTCCAAGATGTTAGGTCTATTGTCTTAGTGATAGTTTTCCTTGATAGAAAACAAGATGGTATAGTTTAGGAAAAGGACTCTTCAGGCTTCAACTGGTTTAGTACTTATGTATCAATGAACATGCTTGGTAGTGCAACTAAGAGAAACTAAATTATTAAGAAGCTCTGCTGATCATAAATTTAACCAGCTGTTCTATGTTCTGTTTGCTAAGTTTGCTATCTGTTGTCTCATACAATAAATCATATTAAGTTATGTAACATAGATTATGTAACTTTCTTTGTCAAAAGACAGACCTTGCACAGAAGCTGTGTTTCCATAAGCAATTAAGAGTTGATGAAATGCTTTCTCCTAACTTTAGTTTGTGCTTCCTACAATGCAAATTACTGCTGTAACACAGTATATAACTGCCTGTTTGTAGAAGCACTGTGCTTTTTTCAAGCAACTCTTGGCTGTTTCTGAAATGCTGCATTTAAGCAGTGTTTTTAAGTATGTTGTACCCCCAAATTTTTGACCCATATTGTACATTATATTGCATCCCAATTAGTGGTGGGTCCTAGGGAGTCAGGGGGTGACCCCAAACAATTAGAGTTAAACATATGAAATTTAAAAGTTTAATGTACTCAATGCCTCCAACAAATCAAATCTAGAAATAAGAAGGAACCTCCAAAATGTTCCAACAGTCCTGGGGTGTGACTGAAATAAATTTTTTGGACTAATTGTGCCCTTGGAGCCATTTGATAGGTGTAGGCAAGTGGCCCTAACCAATTCTCCAAGCTATATACTCACATTATTTGCACCAAATTTAAGGAAGAACATTGAGATCTGTAGTATGACCGTGCCTTGTTTTGCAACATCTGGAATACTGCGGAATGTACTTAATGATGCTGATATGGATTTCACCCTTTAGTGGCAGGTGCCGTGAGGGGGAAAGGAGACATACTACCATGGCCCACAAAGACTCTCATTGTCATGGTCAATAATTACGTCACGATAAATTACCATTTTTGAACCACCACTCCCCATCATCACGCTTTGTGACGTTTGTGCACAAGACCCCTTGCGTTGCGTCACGCTTAACAAACGAATGCACAAAAGCCCCGATGCAAAACGACATAAAAATAGTAAACGGATAGAGAAAGAAGAAAAGAAATCTCATTCCTCTTCAATGTTTTTCAGCTACAGCAACAACAGTAAGTGCCAACAAGGAGTGTTTAAAACAACAGTTTATTAGGAATAGCAAACATGAAATTATCAGACACTTGTTGTCCGCACTGGCCCCATATCAACATCATTTAGGACAAAATATCCCTTCTATAATCGATTTTTGGAGTATCACCTTCCTAACCATCACAGACGCTGTGAAAACAAATTTTTCGACATTGAGCAAAAATTGGAATGGCTGAATGAAATGTACGCAAGATATTAACATTTGAGTTTGGGACGAATGCACTAAAATGTCATCATAATCAATGTTTAGGACATTTTAGTGCTTGCATGTCCCATCTACCTCAAAAATAAGATGGGACATGGATAAACAAAAGCTAGAAAACATTGTTGCATTAGACACCCCAGTAATTTAGGCTGTGTGCCGAGTGTCACAGTTCCTTTTTTATGCAAAACTTCTCAGCAAAAATATTGTTACCGTGGCGTCACAGCATCGACTGAAGTACTACCCACCCCCCTGCTTTATCATCACGGAGTATCACGAAAAGCGTGTAGAACCACCTACCCACAAAGCATGACGTAATTATTTAACAGCCCCTTAATGGTATGACTTGGCACTGAGGAGATACACGTTTTTTTATAAGAAAAGATTTTATAAGAAAATGAGGCTCAAATGCCCAGAATGTTAAGAAAATCACAAGACTCCAAATTGCGTGTTTTTGTTGGGCAAAATCGATGTTACTTCATTGTTACATTCAAATTGTTGACGATGGAATTCAGATTCGAGTATACAAGGTAAAAGAAAGTGAAACCTGCTTTTGCCAGTTTATTTCAGTAAAAGTTAAGAAAATTTTAAGGAAATTTCAGGCTCAATTTTGGGAAAGTTAGGAAAATGGAGACTCAGGCAAAATGGTGGCTTTCTTATAACAAAAACGTGTAATACAAATTTTGTTTTATGTATGTAATTCATATTAAATTCAATTTCTTTACAACCAGAAATTATGCATGTCATAAATTATCCATGTCAGATTTTTTCTCTTGCTGCAGAGTGTAGTTTTACCGCAACGCTTTGTGCGTATTTCGTAGGTAAATGTGACGATAAGGATAACAAAAAAATCCCATTTTAACCAACATTCGATAGGAATATGGATTAATAATTGTGGAAATTTACTTTACTGGATTTTGAATTTAAACCAGTGCTGACTGGCTTATGTTTGTCTTTATCGTCAAATTTACATATGTTGCGGTTACCTGCGCTACTGGTTCTATATTCCATCTTTATTTAATGAATCCATCTTTGTTGCAGACTTCTGTTATGGTTGATATCTTTTTGTTAGTTATTTCACATATTTTTTCCTATCACATATATATATATATATATATATATATATATATATATATATATATATATATATATATATATATATATTTATTTAGAATAATCAGGATGGATCACATTCCGGTGAAACTGGCTTTGATGAAGGCCTAGGAAATGAAGATTACTGCGCAGTGTGTAGAAACGGAGGAGAACTTCTATGTTGTGATACTTGTCCACGTGTTTTCCATCTTGAATGCCATGTGCCATCGTTAAGGACCTTGCCAAGGTAGGCTGTTCATTATTGAAGTTCAACAAAGTACGGTTTATGTGACTGTCAAGGTTAAATAACAATGCATTGATAGAAAGGGGCTCTTTTTATCATCAAAGGGATTCCCTTCTAAGGTTGTAGCTTATAGGAGCTAAAAAGATATGGAATGTTGTAAATATTTGAATTGCTATAACCGTCAAATAGACATGTTTAATATAGAATTTTCCCAGCAGCAATTAATGAGGTATGATCTTGATAAATTCGACTATCGAGTTTGTTTGTTGCTCATTTGGTACGTAGGCAGTACAGAAATTGATTTACCTCTAGGGAGTGTCAGCAAATATTCCAGCGAAATACATTTAATTGACTGATGCAAGTAGCATATAGCATGTTGAAATATGAATTTGATGCGACACAGATGGAAAAGGCAGTAATTTCCATGCCAAAGATTATATTTTGTAGTCAAAACTATGAATTAACGAAGGGAAAATTTTAACTTATAGACCAAAAGAGGTAGAGATTAATAATTTTATTATATAAGCATTATGATACTTGTGACCATTAAAGGAAGATCAATTAACAATTATAGGCAGAGTTTGTAAAGGATCTGAAAGGCTTGGAAAATTGGTTAATTTCGAGAGAAACCAAGGAAATCCTGAAGTAATCCCTAGTACATTTGAATTTTGTTGAATATCGAGGAAAGTCAGGAAATTAGTGTTTTGTGACCAAATAGCTCCCATTGACAGTAGAGCAACTCACATCATTTGCTCTATGGTTTTAAATTTATTTATTGATAATAGAGTCAACCTCTGTAGCAAGTAGCTGACTCTCAAAAGCTTCGTCCACCGTATTTTTCTTTGAAGATGGTTGTAGAAAACATATTTCGATGTCACTGATGGGATGAAGGAATCTTATCATTTTAATGCAAAGTCTGGGAAATGTCAGAGAATTATTTCCAGAGACCCTTGTACGCGCCGTGATGGGAACCGTTACTGTCAATTACATGTGTTGCAGTCTTCCTAGCTACCGCATGGCTGTGGAAAACAAGCCTGTTTCTACTGAGAGGACGCAGCTTGATTTTCTCTCAGTTGATCCTCTTTGTTTTATTTCAGTGATTCATGGAGCTGCGGCATGTGTGAAAACATTGGCTTGGAGCTAGAAACCTCGAAAGAATCAGGTATACTTCCCACATTATCAACTTTAGTTAATGAAAAATGCAAAACCTTTCTTTGTGATTCTGGCAATTTTCTGAAGGCCTCTCTTAGTTACCACGAGTGCAGTCTCACCTGCCACAGACTGACATTCAACAGAGTCATCTCACACAATCTCACTTCTCACAGACTCACCTGTATTTGATATTAGCATAAACTACTTCTGATGCACCTGTCGTAACATCCATGCGCTCAAGCGCCTTCGTAGGACGCTCTGCCACTCTTTTTTCATCAATTTACATTTGTCGCATCTGTTAGTCGGCTGGACTTATTATCCTCAACAACATATGGGAAATTTAAATTTTTTTTGGTTGTTTATTAACTTTTTCTAGCCACAGGCCACAATCTGTTTTTATTAGTGTGTTCGGAGGGTTATTTGCAGACATTTAATGTTGTCATATAAAAAGATTTAGATATTGATAGCGAAAGCTGATTAGACTTAAAAATAGAGGTTTAATTTTTGAGTCTACAGTAGAGATGAAATAGAGTAGAAGACAGACTGATGTTTTATGAAATTCGACTATACACGAATCT
The DNA here is from genome assembly GCA_018155075.1 of Cassiopea andromeda. Taxonomy (NCBI): domain Eukaryota; kingdom Metazoa; phylum Cnidaria; class Scyphozoa; order Rhizostomeae; family Cassiopeidae; genus Cassiopea; species Cassiopea andromeda. Next base: position 202,026 of record WIPJ01001895.1, read on the forward strand.
TTTTCTCCTGGTAAACTTCCACAAGATGGACCCCCGGACCTGAAGATGCTAGTCGTTGGTGCTCTGAAGAAATCCTACAAAATTTGTTGAAGGGATGCGACTGTTCATAACCTCACTGAATTTTCATGCCATTTGTAGTCAGTTTTTGTAAAGATAAATTTTTATGTGCTGCATTAGTGAAAATTTTTTCAAATTTGGCAGGTTCAAATACAAAGAGAGGGCATGGTAGCTTTTCCGACCTAGGGATCAAGGTATGTTGATCAGGCCCGATTGATTACGTAATTTTTATTACGTAATTTTTTTATTACATAATGCGCTTGTACATGTTTCGTATTGGTTTTGGAAAGTTTTGGAAAGTTATGGAAATTGATAATGCCACTTTCCAGGACCTGGACATTTTTGGAAAGGGGGGTTTTCAGACTGGCTATGGAACAGTTTTAGATTTTTGTTTATGAAGTTCTAAAATATCCCAAAATGGATATAACTTAGTGTCGTATTGAACACTGGATGTTATGTTTGTTCGTTTTGCTGTTTATTGATATAAAACATAATCCACCAAAAAATCATAAATCATAGCATTGAAAATAACGTTTTTTCTATTTTATGGGGTTTGAAATGCGAACGAAAATGTCCTTCATCGTTTTGGAAATTTGGTAATTTGACTTTGGAAAAGTTTTGAAAAATTTTTTGAAATCGTTTCTATGAACCCTGTTTTTAAATTAATCCCTCTATTGTTTATCTATTTGTATAATTTATGCTAAATGTGAGCAGCCGTGGCCTAGCGGTAATGCACTCGGCTCAGACCAACATGGTCCTGGGTTCGAGGCTCAATGCAGGCCATTGGTGATGTCAGTAAAGGCATCCGGTTCTAAATGCTCGTGGCAGAACTAAAGTCCTCTCATAGGCACCCTCCAAACCCCAAGGAACTGAGGGAAACGGAGGTAAAATCGAGAAGAAAGCAAAATAATTTATACTAAATATGACTTTAGTTAATTATTCAGAATAAAAAGACGACTAATTGAATGTACTTTTATTATAGGCTTGCGAAAAACTTCTTTTGGAGTTGCTCTGCCATTCAGATAGCCTTCCTTTTCACCACAGAGTAAGCAAGCAGGTTTGTTTTTGATGATCACTGATTGTTGATCGGTGGTTGATTGACAGTGATAATGATCAGACAATCATTCAGATAGCCTTCCTTTTTACGACAGAGTCAGCAAACAAGTTTGTTTTTGATGATCACTGATTGTTGATCATTGATTGTTAATCGGTAGTTGATTGACAGTGATAATGATCAGACAATCATTCAGATAGCCTTCCTTTTTACGACAGAGTAAGCAAGCAAGTTTGTTTTTGATGATCACTGATTGTTGATCAATGATTGTTGACCAGTAGTTGATTGACAGTGATTAGTGATGAGACAGTGATTAGTGACACCGGGTTTGATTGAGCCCGTGTGAAGAATACCACACATCGGTATTTATTGAAATTTCCCAGTGTTTTAAAAACAAAACTATTAGAATAAGATTTCTTTCACTTTCTACCAAAAGTGTATTTAGTTTTGTGAACATCAAATGAATTTTTTTCGTTTTGCAGGTTCCGAATTACTATAAAATCATAACACATCCTATGGACTTAACCACGATCAAATCAAAATTATCACCACATCACCCTCATCATTATCGAAATGTGTCTGAGTTCATTGATGACATCGAACTGATATTTTCAAATTGCGCCCTGTTCAATCCGGTAAGAACATTTTTTTATGTCTCCCTTTCATATTAGGCTAATAGTACCAAGTTTTTCATTGCTATTTGGAATATGTAAGTTGCATGGATCAAAGTTTAAGTATCAATTTGAAGCAAGAGATTTTTGCAATAGAAACAAGATATGAAATACGAGGAAATAAAAAGCTTAAAATCCGAGGCTGTAATTAGCAATTAATTTTAAAGTTGAAGACATGCACAACGTTCATACTGAACCAGTAAGACCTGGAGAATAGGCCATTTTTACAAGAAGTCATAGAACACCTGGAATATACGATTTTTTAATAAGAAAACCATCATTTTGCCTGAGTCTCAATTTTCTTAACTTTTCCTGAAATTGAGCCTGAGATTTCTTAAATCTGGCTTAGCTTTTTCTTAACTTCTTCTAAAATAAACTGGCTAAAATCTGTTAAACATTCGTTATTAATATTGTATGCTTGAATTTAAATTCCAATCTTTAGCATTTTGAACGCAATAATGACGAAATCTCGATTTTTGGCCAATAAAAACACTTAATTTTGGAAATTGAACCTCATCATATTCGTAAGACTTTCTTATGCTTTGGCCATTTGAGCCTCATTTTCTTATAAACTTTTTTCTTATAAAGAAAACGTGTACTCTGGGAATTCCTATAGTATTTATTCCAGTCAGGGAAAAGTCAAGGAAAGCAAATTGCTTAGTCCAGATATTGCTTTGATTAACTCATGCATGGTTGTTCGCAAAGTGATTGTTTCATTTGCTGTCAGTAAATGTTAACTTTATCACTTTGTGTAATGTTATAGCAAGAATGTTTGGATTACTTGTGCATTATGTTCCATTTTGTCACCTATTTTTGTAAATATGTGGAATGGGGATCAGGGAAAAGTGGGTGTTTTTTGACCATCAGTCAAGGAATAGTCAGGGAATGTTGATATGTTTATTTGTTATGAACCCTGTATGCAAGTTAATTGCAAGATAGACTGATGACTATTATCAAGTTGCAAAGATTACCATGCTTACGATGTAGCCTTTGTATGTCCGTTTGGAACAGTAATGATAAAAAGTCTTCGGTATTAAGCCTAAGTATCACTCAGACTCAATTTTTTTTGTTTTTCAGCCGGATGCAGATGTTGCAAAGTATGGAAAGTCATTAAAAGATTATTTTTATAAAATAAAAGAGAAATATTTATCAAACTTTGAACAAGACCCAAATGAACCGAAGAGAAAGCGACGAAAGGAGGAATTTGCTATTTAAAACGTTGTACTGTTCGCATCATCTGTTATGTTTTTAGTATATGACGACAGATAGACTGTGGCGCGAAACCTACCTTCATTTGTAGCGAAGGGATACATGTACATATAGAGTGTTACTAAACATTTGTAAATGAAAAACTTTGCTGAAATAGCTTCAAATATGTCCTTTTGTATGTGGATCAGCTCCTCACTTGCTTCACATGTTGCAGTGATGTGTTTATTGGGGGGCGTGGGGATATCATTCCGCCCAACATGTACCAAATTGTAGAGAGAAAGTTGGTCAAAGTCGGTCATGCTGTAGCAGATTTAGCATCTTTTTGGTCATCGTAAATTTCCGTGACCTTTGTTTTTAGTGATAGTTGCTGGTCAAATGACGAACCCCCCCTCCCTTCCAACGGAAAGTGTCTAGGCACATTCTCGCATCCCTGTTGTGTCGTAACAGTTTGCAATGAGCTTGACATTTTTGATAGGTGACATTCACGAATGCACGTAAACTCATAAAGAGACAACATTTTACATGTGCATCTGTGGTCTTCACCTGTTGGCAATCATCATTGATATTTTCAAATCTGATGTTCTCCTACTCACTTTAAATACACGTTTTTTATAAGAAAAAAGTTCGTAAGAAAACGAGGCTGAAACGGTCAAAATCTTAAGAAAATCACGAGGCTCAATTTCCAAAATTTAGTGTTTTTATTGGCCAAAAATTGATATTTCGTCGTTATTGCATTCAAAATGTTAAAGATGGAATTCAAATTCAAGTATACAATGCTAGTAACGAATGTGTAAACCATTTTAGCCAGTTTATTTAAGTAAAAGTTAAGAAAATTTCAGGTTCAATTTCGGAAAAGTTAAGAAAATTGAGGCTCAAGCAAAATGATGGTTTTCTTATAACAAAATTACACTTTTCTAGTGGTTGGCGCCCTGTGGTGTGGTTATACAACGATTTTCCTCGTGATTTATCTTCATGTTATTAGCTTAGGCCCGAAAAACCACTCATTTCTCATTAAGAATGAATATCCACCATGTTAGGAGCTTTTCTTGACAAGAAATCCATGTTTCTATTTCAACGTTCATGTGATTCTAAGTAAGAGACCTTTATGTTTAGCTTTATTCCATCACATCTGAATCCATTTTGCACAAAACTCGTAATTTGTACTTGCTAGCGAGAAATTGAAGTTTTTGCATATTTCGGACTGAAATCCATTCAATCAACCAGCCGTGTTGTTTGTATCATGTTTGTAAATAATCTTTGAAATCTTCAAAGCTTTCTTTACGGTATTCTTGTTGAGAATTCAGTCAATGTATGATCTATTTGATCAATGTTCAGGGTTGTGGTGGAAACAATTATGGGCCTTGATAATCCAATGTTTAGGGGATCGCTATACATCTATGGGACCTTACTTCATTTGTTTTTTCCATAAAACAAGATACAACAAATGATAAAAATTTTAAAAGAAAAAATATCGACGAGGCCGGCCTATGCGAAAGGTTTTAAGTGGCCTACTGGAAAATTTCCGAAGTCTTTTTAGGCCACCACGCCTCTGTCAATGTTGAATTGCTTATTTAGGCGTTCAACATGGTTAGATTGTGCCTCTAAATTATTGGTATATTTATTGTCCAGTATACATCATTTGTAAATAATGTTTGCTGACCTATCAATTGATCGGTTTTCCCCTCATTCTGTTGCAGCTCTAATTCGTGTGTGGAGAGGTCTGGTAAGGAGCTTAGTTGCATGCCAATGTGAGAGTTAAGGAAAGAGAGTGCTGAGTAGACAAGATAGATTTAGGATGTGTTTTGATGAGAGGCTGTCTTTGTGAGATATTTAGAGAACTGGATCGTAGTGGATGTTAACTTTTGTTCATGTTAACTTTCCGTGGCTTCGCCACACGTGCTTGACGGTGCGGGATATCCTTGGTAGACTTTCCCACTCACCTGCATATTTCACCTATTCACCCTTAATTTTACTAAGAAAATGGCGATCGTTGGACTGGCGCCTGATTTTACGAATACATTATGAATACTATGTAACAGATACGACCTAATGTATCAAACCAACAGTTGCAATCAGTGAAACAGCAACTTTTAGTTTTTCTGAAAAGCAAAAGCTTGCCCCTTTATCCTTCATACTGTCCCTTCTCCTTTGCAATAACAGCCTTCGTAAAGTTCAATGTCTTCTCTTTTAGGTCAGCTGTTTCTTCTAATGGTAACTTAGTTTTAGTAAATTATGGTGTTAGTAATGCTTATTTGTAAACACTGGTATAAATATATATATATATATATTATATATATATATATATATATATATATATATATATGTTTAACGATTTATTGTCAAGATATGTTTTAACT
>WIPJ01001895.1:215443-226281 GCA_018155075.1 Cassiopea andromeda
TATATATATATATATATATATATATATATATATATATATATATATATATGAAGTTGGATGTATAATCTTAGATGTAAACAAAATATATTTAAAGAAGTGTTTAAGTGGACAAGACTTTCATATATAATATCATAACTATTTAAACTTTACTTTAGGAAACTTATTCTTGGTTGTCATAAAAAGCTGCAGCACTGGACCAACGGGGAGGACTCTCTCTTCAATCTAATGCAAGTGAGGTTGCACCCCGCCGGTATGGAGTGAAACAGAGCTATTTATGTCCTGCAAAATCTTCAACTTATAAGCCTGGTTTGGAAAAGAGAGCTAACAATGTATCATCGAAAGATAGCAAGTTGTCATCAAGATCTCCAGATGCCACGAAAACCAGCAATACCGGTCGTTGGGTCCCTCTTCATAACATTCAAGACATCAAAGATATCAATGAAGCTGTTTTTAGAAAAGCGAGGGGGTAAGTACTGTAGTTTTGAAAGGTTATCTGCTAGAGGAGTCAGAAAGTAGTAGCTGCAAGAGTTGGATTTAGATTAAGATATATGTCAGTTATAACATACTTTTGGATATAACTACCCTAGTGGCCAGTCCCAGCAACAGGTTCATACAAAGCCTCATAAAAATACTCCAGCTATAATATCATTGGCTATAATTTACTTTTGCTTGTAACATACTCATGTTTTGGTCCCTCAGGACAAACCCCCTGGCTATAGCATACTTTTTAGGCATATTTGCTTTCTCTCTTTGCAGACTTGTCATATAAATCTGTGCTACCTTTGCAGTTGCTTTCATTACCAACAAAGGGATCACTGATCATTGTTGGAGCACACCCTTATGTTCTCACTCAACATAAATAACTTTAGTAATCATGTAATTTGCATTCGTTCTTATGTGTGACATCTCAGTAGTGACAGAGCATTATTGAGTCAAAAACAAAGAGCTCACTGACATCGCCTGTTCAAAAATATGCTATGAACTCCTTTAAACTTTGAAGCTGCTAATCATGAAGTTTCTAATTGAAAGTGTGCTATTTTAGATTTATTTTGATTTCCCAAATCTTCCAAATTTGTACAGATGAAACATATCTGAGTCTTTTCTCAAGTATTTCAGCCGCAAAAAGTGTCAAAAGCACCTAAAAGCATGTGCCATTTGATAGACAATAGTGTGGTATAGGAATCTGGTCGATATCTGTTTTCTTTGGTTATGATGTAAAATTTCTTGTAACATGATCTGATCTATAATATTAAGATGGTCATAAGATGAAATAAACTAATATATACTTAGGATATAGCGTACCAAATCAGCCGGCCCCTTGAAGTATGTTAGATACAGATTATGCTGTATTTATGTTATTTCATTTTATGACTATCTTGATATTATAGATCAATGCTTCTTGGAGGAAATTTAGAGCATTAATGCCTTCATAACAAATGGCTTGAGTTTCTTCTTTTTGCTTCTAACTGAAATTTCATTCTTTCTTTCAGTATACTCAACAAACTAACACCAGAGAAGTTTGATCGTTTAGTTTTTGAGTTGTTAAATCTTGGTATAAATAGCAAAACTATTCTCAAGGGGATAATACTTTTGGTATGTAAGCATTCCTTCCATTGTCTTGATTGATCACACTTTTCCAGTGTATATCGGTAGCATTACTTCAATTTTTATAGAAAATTAGGCCTTAAAAACAAGCATTATGATATTTTATTTCTATTATTGTAATGAAAATTTTTGGCATTTTTAATGTATATTAATTGTTTATTAAGTATTTTTAGAAACAACATAGGATTTCATTTAGCCAATGTGGGTTGTAAACCATATAGTAAGTTGGCTAAGCTGTATAATTCCTTGTGTCCCTAGATCATTTTTTTTTTCAACTTCATGATTGTAGATTTTTGAGAAAGCGTTAGAAGAGCCCAAATACAGTAGTTTATATGCACGGCTTTGCTTACGTCTGAGTCATGATGCACCAAATTTTGATGATCCTTCTTCAAATTCTACAGTAAGTATGATTTCTATGTGAGCTCTGAAGCTTTCTCAAATGTTTATCTTAACTACTTATCAACAACCTGCATGTTTCTGTCTATGAAGTATTCAGCCATCATTGTGAGAAAGGAAGACTTTATCTTATCAACCAATAAACCTACGGGAAAGGGATTTTCTCTTTTAGCTGAAATATTATCTTGTTTGATTTTAAAATATGCCTTTAATTTTAGTGATCCCAGTACCTTTCATTTGTTGTTGAGGATCCCCTATCACACAGTATTAGAATTTACTGAATGACTCAGAGATAGTATCATTTAGAAAAGCCACTAGCAGCCATGACTCAACTGAAATGGCTTTGGAAAGGTGTTGTGTCTCTATCAGAGATATCTGATTTATATGCCTGGTCCTTACATGGTCCTGATTTTTTGCCACTTGCTTTTAGACTTTATTTTTATTGGAACGCTTTTTCTCTTCCTTAGAGTTTCAGACGTCTGTTGTTATCAAAATGCCAGGAAGAATTTGAATCAAGAGCTAATGCCACAGCTGGTACACTCCTTATTACTGTTCAAATGTTTTGTGTAGTATTTATCAATGGATATTTGAGAAGCTGCCTTCCTAAAGCCATTTCATTTTTGCATTGAAGTAGGAATCTTTGCCTTCAATATCCGATATTTTCTTACCTGTCAACAAACCACAGTTGACATTAGACTTAGCTTTATTCCTCCTGATTTCATGCAACCAGATGTATTCCTTATGATACTGAGATGATGAAAAGTTGGAATGACCAATTATAGAACTAGAGATATGTCTATTAGCATACCTTTCAAAGGAGAATTGAAAGCTTTATTCCCTTGATGTTGTGTAGGGAATAGTTGTTGCAGTTTGAATGGCTTTGTTAGTAGATAAATAAGAATCATTTGTACATTAATGGTTTTTAACTGTTATTCTTGGTGTATAATGACATGTATTTTTCAGCTTTTGATAGACGCGATGGATCACTCAGTGTTGAAGAACAAGAAGAAAAAGCTTTGGCAAAGAGGAAGATGCTTGGAAACATCAAGTTTATTGGTATGATATTCTTATATGCCATAATCTATTCTCAATTTTTTGTTCAATTTTTCTACTGTTTAGATCTACATATTTTCCATTCACTAATGTTTGAATTTCATTGCTGATTACAGGTGAGCTTGGAAAATTTGGAATGCTGCATGAAGCAATCCTACACAAATGCATTCAACAATTGCTGGCCAAGAAAAAGAAAGCAAATGTTGCAGACATGGGTGAGGATATTGAATGCCTTTGTCAAATAATGGCAACAGTTGGCAAAAGGCTGGATGTTCCAAAAGCCAAGGTATTAGGCCTGTTTGTCCATGTTCATTTATTCAAAGAGTGATTCATTAGGGCCACTTTATGAAAAGAGTAAAGGAGAGTAATGAATGTGCCTTCTAGAAGGCTTTGAGAGATTGACTGATCTCTTCAGGAGGAATTTCATCATTTCACTCCATTATGTTTTTGGCTTCTATTGCTTCGATCAAGCATTGCTTAGTGATAATATTAATCAAATTTTTATACAGGATTATCTATCAGTGCAATAATGCAATGTTATCAATAGAGTCCTGTTCCTAAAACTAAATGAAAAGTAATATCTTAAAAAGCAGAAGTAAATATCAACACTAGGAGCAATAAAGGAATAAAAACACAAAGAAGAAAGTCTACACCTATTTAAAATGCTCATTTAGTGCTTTCCAAGATACTGCTTCATATTTGATGGCTCTAACTTCAGAGGGTAGTCAATTGAATACCTTAGCACCAAGAAAATAGAAACCCTTTTGTCCAGTTTCGAGCTTTACTTTTGGCAACTTCACTTTAAATCTGATTCTTTTGTGTTGCATACTTATGATCCATTTCCTCAAAATACTTATCAAACATTTCACAGATGTTGTTGCTTAGACAATCAAATACTATAGTGCATGCTCTGTTTAGTTAATGTTTATAGTAGCTTAGGCTACGATAAAAGTATCAAAGGAAAAGGGGAAAACATAATCCAGCAAATAAACAAGTTACTATCAATGAATACATTATTTTCTATGTTTTTATGGTGGGGAGTTGATCAGGGCTGATCAATCACCAATCATTAATCAACTGATCAATATTTGAGAGGTCTGCTGTTGTGGATCATAGTGGATCATAGTAGATCACAGTAGATCACAGTAAATCATAGTAGATTAGTCAATGCTATTATTTTCTTTGCTATTCATTCCATGTCATACATTATTTGTTTACATTATTTATGATTTATTTGTTTGCTACACTTATAGTAAAGATGATAATCATTGTTGTGTGCACTTCTGCATCATGATGATACATATTTCGTATTTTAGACAGCAAAAGTTGTTGTCATCTGTGTTTCCTTTTCTGCAATTATCCATCCTTTTTATACAGAACATCATGGATCAGTATTTTGATCGCATGGAGATGCTCGCTGAATCACCTGAACTCCCATCCAGGATTAAATTTATGCTTGAGGATACCATTGAACTGCGCAGGAATGCCTGGGTATCAAGGAGAATAAAAACGTCTGAAGCAGGCCCAATTCCCGTGTCTACACTACGTTGGGAGGCATTTGCTTCTTCTCCTGTCCCTCCCCCACCATTCATGCAGCTGCCTTTTCCAACTCCGTTTGGCATGCCGCCGTTAGGTATGTTTGGGCAGCCAATGCATCCAATGATGACTCGTGGCATGTTCTCGCCTGGCACAATGAACCCTATGATGCCTGATATGTCGATGGTGCAAGATGCGCAGAAGGACATTTTTGGTAAAGATCCAACTCCAAAGAATCAACAGTTAATGAAAAAGATTAAGGATAAATCCGAGGATTTATTTGAACCTCAGTGAGTGGTTTTCTTTTTCATTGTTTTCTTGGTTCAAAGTAGCAGAATTGTGGTCATTGCTAAAGATTACATGTTATTTTTTCAGCCAATCACGAATTTATCGGTAAATTTACCAGTTACCTTCAATTTTTAAGGGTCGCCAAAGTTTTTTAACAATGACGGATTAACTTTTTGAAGGAGCCCCAAAAGAAGCTATTTGTTGTTTGGTTAGACCTCATGTATTTACTAAAATTTGGATGAACTAGATTACCCATGCTTAATGAAGGGCTGGCTTTGGAGAGGACAGACTCAGTACGCTGCTGTAAATTGCAGATTTCATTTCTGCTGAGTTTTAATTGAATTTTCAGAAAATTCAGTTTCACTAAGAAGGAGCGATGGATATGACATTAAATGTCACAATTTTAGTAAAAAGATTATAAACAATTTCGGTTTTTGTCAGTAATAAATTATGATGCATTTAAATTGCTTGTTACAAATTTCAAGGCCACTGTGTTTTTATGCATGACCTCCATGATTGTGATTATCTAGCGTGGGTTAGACTGATTGATCCGTGGTTGATTTCAGCTACCTCAAGAATAAACACTCCACAACTCCGCCTACATTAGCTGCTCCTGCTTCGGTAGCTGCTCAGCAGCTGGCCCCAAAACAAACTAGGTCATACGCATCCGCGTCGCTGCCTTCAAATCAAAAACCAACTCAACAGCAGCAAATCCCAGCAAAAAAGTATGATTTTTTTGATAATGAAGATTTTGGAGACATTATGAAGACGCCTAGAATGCCAGCCTGGAATCCAGACCCCTTTGCCAAGAGCGCAACGCCACCTCCTGTGCAGCGCATGCAACAAAATCACAATGCAGTTGACAGTAATTTTAACCAAGTCTCACAACAGAATATCGTTAATAAAGCTATGGTCAATGGTGGTCCACAGGATATTACCAATCCATTTCCCTTTTCAAGGTCATCGGTTCAGAAGTCTGGCAATGTGAGATATGCTATTTCTTTGCTTTTATGCTTTTTTTAGCTGCTATGACTTTGATGTTTGTGTTAACTTTGTTTGTTTTGATGATGATGATCATGAAAACAGTGATTATGATTTTTATCATGATTAGTAAGTGTTTGCCATGATTTGAATGTACACGTTCTTTTTTATAAGAAACATGTCTATAAGAAACATGAGGCTGAAATTATGCAAAAGTTACAAAACATTTAAGAAACACAGGCAGGCTGAGTTTCACACAATAACTTGCAAAAACTGTTTTACAAGGAACATTTTTGATGAAATGAGAAGCAACACAGAAACAACATCCATTGCATACCTCACAAAACCTAAACATCCTATTTATTGCATCAAAGTTGCTTAATCTGGTCTGTTGTTGTTACTGGAAGTTGTTAGAATTTGAGAAGCAATTAAGAAACATTTTAAACTGAAATTGACGAAATGCTAAGAAACATCACGGCTGAAAACAGAAAGATTGTTTCTCATATAAAGATGTGTGTACACATCCTTTATTCACGGTTTCCATGTGACTCCACCTGATAAATGGCATAGGCTGTGTGAAATATTGTAGTTTTCTGGATTTGAGCGATTTTTCAATTTTGATGTGCAGATAAGCCTTCGGCCTACAACATCGCTGTCGATGACTAAAAATGATGACGAAGGAAAGATGGAGAAAGTACCCTCGAAAGCAGCCACAAACCCTGTTAACCTTATCATTAAAGACAAGCAAGAAAAACCAAAGACGAAGAAAAATGCTCTCTCAAAACCTGAGTTTGAAAGAAGAGTGGAAATTGTATTAAAGCAAAACTCCTCCGCAGGAAATATTGAGAATGCAGTACAAGCGTTGAAGTTAATCACCACGTCTCAGCTGTAAGTAGCTTTTTGCTTTAAGATTTTGAAATCCAGAACTCTTCGCTCTGATTCGTACATTTTACAAAATTTGATTTTTAGTCATTCTTTCTTTCATACGACTTCTATTCCAAATTATAGTTCTTGATGGGGGTGCATGCTCCCCTGTTCTCTGGAACCCCGAAACGGGCCTTCCTTATGATCATTTGCTATTTCAGTTTTTCTGACGTTAGAGAGTTTAAGCATGACGACGAGAACCATAGCCATAACGATACGGGCATGTTACTTTGTTTCCGCTATCGTTTTGGTAAATTTGAGTTAACCTTTCACACCTGCAGCGCTAACCGGCTTTACGCAAATCACGGCGCTGTGCGGTGTGAATCGCCTTCTCTTCATTTAAAGCAGTTCCTAAATAAAAGAAAAAACCAAAGATATTTCATCACTATTATGTACATATTCTCAAGAAACAAAATAAAATTGTGTGTTCAGTTCAGAATCCTACAAAGGAGCATTTTCTTAAAGGAAAATTCACAACAACAAGTCAAAAGCAACAATAACATAGCCACTAGGCGTCGACTTCAATGGCATTGGACTTGGCAAAGCCATATCAGTTCTTTATTTGAGCTTGAATTCCCAATTCTGACAATAAAGCCCTGTCGTTGTCAGAGAACGATAGATCTGTTTTCTATCGTACCAGAACACTCGTTCAAACCAACAACGTTAGGGTAATCACTACAAGCGCTTGCGCCGCACTAGGCTCAATAGGCCTCCAACGGTTGTCGCTATGGTACTCGTAGCGATTGCTTAAACTCTCTATTAAGACCACCATATCTTCAACGCGTCATTTTACATGACTGTATTTCATGTTCAGTTTTGGCAAGATGCTCGCACGGAAAGTTCTCAAAGATTTTGCATCAAAAGACAAAACTTCGTGGGATTACATTGGAAAGTTGTTGGGTGCTTGCCAGAAAAATGACGTCATTGCATCAGATACATTGCAGAATGTATGTGTGTATATATATATATATATATATATATATATATATATATATATATATATATATATATATATATATATATATATATATATATATATATATATATATATATATAATTATATATATTATATATATTTATCTTGCTTCCTTATTTGCTACAATTTTTATAGTTGATTATTGTAATAACCACATTGCTGATAGTAGATCAATTGGTTTAGTCCCAAACTTAGTAATGTTCATGCATCCTTTTCTTGGTTCTTTCATCTATTCATGTTTTCTTCCAGTAGTTCTGTTACTCATTATTAATTGTATCTTTCCTTAATCCATTCATTCGTTTCATTGCCTTTTCTTAATTGATGTCTTGCTACTTTTTAATTGCCGTCAATTCAAAGTTGGAATTCTGTATCTGGTATATTTGAAAAACATGAAACCAGAGAGATTATTCTGCTATGGTTGATCATTGAAGTAATAAAACGTATCTTTACTTTTAGTCCTTGACTACTCTTGCTGATGACATTGAACGTAGTCCCTTGGAAAATGGAGTTGATTATTTCTCAACAATTTGTGCATCGTTAGTTGAGCAGGTATGTATCAACGTCATTTGCTTTAACCAAGCAACCCTCTCCCGGTTTTTTCCTAGATCAAAGCTATCTCTTTAGCTTTTTAAAGTAAAAGTTAAGTCGTACCAAACCAAGTAAAACTGAGATTCATTTTCAACTAGTCGACATATTTCCATATATTTGCAAAAAATAGAGAAGGAGAGAGTAGTGCATGAAATGCAAAATTCTAATGTTTTTACGTCATTTTTTTCAGGGTGTTCTTTCGTTTATGGAATTGCACAATTTCTTCTTAAATGGAGTTTTGTATCCTGGTTTCATAAACGCCCTCAAATTACTTGCAGCAGAGAAAGGAAAGGTATGTTCTCAAATGACATGTTTTCTGCTCACAACTGATTTAATTTGTCACTACCAGCTAATTTGTTAGATCGATTCTCAACATGTTAGAACCCAAAGCAAGGATAACCTTTGTTGACAGGACACTGATCTTGAAAAATTATTTTTGTGGGACTTTTTCTTTAAATGCAAATACGTAGTTAAGGTAGGAAAGAATTTTACGGAATTTATCCCTTCTGACTTGCGCAACTTTGCCCCCTTCCTGCATTTCGTTTACCCGCAGGAAGTAGATTATATGGACTGCTGACGTCGTCATCATCTTCGAGACAAATCTGCATTCATGATTGCATTTGCAGCTCTACTCTAAGTTTGATGGTGATTATCAGTTACATGGAGATTAATGAAATTATTTTTGATGCTAGGAATGGTTAAGCAAAAGGATTGAAGATGAGAATATCAAAGTTTTGAATACTTTGCCTGGTAGGTTTAAGCCTTTGCTCTTCTCTCTATAGTTTCGTAGTATCCTTTTCAAGGTTTTTATCCCAGTAAGTTTCTGAAGTCCAAATTTTGAAGATTTTTCATTTTATTTATTTCTTCTAGTTGAAAAACAGACCGAAAAGGATCTACTAGAAGTTGCAAAAGAGGCTGTAAGCTCCGCAGTATCAATTTTGTTTGCATGAAATCACTTTTTGACTCTTAAATATATTATTTCTTGATTCATCTCTTACGTCATTTTTTATTTAGTTTTTTATATTAGTTATGATATCTCATTGATATTTAATTTATTTTTAGTTTCATCGTCATTTATTATATTTGCATTTGAATGTGCAATATTCTTTGGCAGCCATTTTGTAGTCACCTCCTTGCACCCATGTTTTTTCTCTCGTTGCCTTTCTTTGTTTTCTTTACTTTCTATCATCATTTTTCAATCTCTTTTTATTCCTTGTTCTCTTGCAATCCATTTCATCTTATTGGTATGCTAGCCCACTCGAGTGTACTTCTTCTAGTTTAGCCAGCATACATTTACAGTTCATTCGCTGTTATCTTTTGCCAGGACATCAAGTTCCTGTTTCCGGTTTTGTTTATCCAATCGCAGTTCGAAGAAGTCTTGAAGAACAATGATGGCATTGATAACTTAAGGAACTGGATTGAGGTATAGATTCATGCACTATTGATAATACTCTAGTCCTGCAGCTCCTTGCTTACGTCATTGTTCCAGACTATGCAGAGTTATATATGGTGTGAAATTGTTTAGTTTGCAATCGTCATGTAGGCAGATTGGTTTGTTTTACCAGCTGATCAACGATATTACAAAAATGAATACCTATTATGGTCGTCTCTGTTCTTTCTTTTAGGGGACTATGGAACCAGCTTTTAAAGAAAAGAAAATGTTCATTCAGTCGTTTCTGCTCTGGTAAGAACTTCTTTTCTTTTTACGTCTTGCCCATAAAATATTACCTTTCCATGAAAATTGAGCTTTTTACCTTCCTCATAGAATTACTCTCAAGTGCCAAATAAACGGGGGGTCCTAGTAAATAGGGGGGTCGGAAAAGATTCTGAACTTTCAGTCCATTCCCGGAAGAAATAGGCGCAAGAGCGTCACTTTGCACGTCTGCCCTTGTCTGCAAGAGCAATTGCTCTTAATTATTTGGAATAGCACGTGCGATCAGAAATCTGTGTATCCGAAATAGAGAGCTTGTTGTTGCTGAAGCATGTCAAATGTCTCATTTAGGATGGAAAATAATAAAGCAGAGTTATGAAAGCAAGAATGGACGGTTACTAGTACTGCCGTTGCGACAACGAAGCCCCTATTTGGCACGTGCGATCGCACGGCTCACAGTAGTGTTGGCACGGGCGATTTTTCGCTCGTGCAGGAGAGATTTTGCACGTGTGTGGGCACGCGCACGTGCGATCGCACGTGTCTCAGGGCATGGATTGAAATTTAGTAAATGGGGGGAAGCAAAAATAGACGGGGGAGTTCGGAATTTGAAATACGGCTTAAAGTAGCTATAAAACGACAGAAAGAACAAAAGCAGTTTGTACTAAAGCATAAAACTAAGATATATAAATGTATATACAGAAGTACGCTATTGTTAGTTGAAAAGTGGGCATGAATAGTACTAACAATGAAAGGAAATAAGATTAGGAGTTCGTAAAAGAGGTCATTTTTCTCTAAAATTAATAAGCGAGAGGTCCTGATATAGTCGGGGGGGGGGGGGGG
>WIPJ01001895.1:226447-237866 GCA_018155075.1 Cassiopea andromeda
GGGGGGGGGGGGGAGTCGGAAAACATCGAAGTTTTAATAAGTGGGGAGGGCGTTTATTAGACACCTGAGAGTAGTGTATTTGGGAATTTACAATCATCCATTGTGTTGATGCATCTCAGAAAGCATTTGCTTGAAATTCTCTTTTATGGGGCTACTTCCATCCTTATTTTTGTTTGAATTTCTTTGCAGCATTTTAAAGCACGCATTGTCACAAAATACGCTGATGAACGGTTTAGATACCAATCAAATTCCGGAAAAAGAACTGCAAGAAAAGGAAAAAGAGTCGATCAGAGCTGTAATGCCTTTGATCAAATCATTTTTGCTTGAGAATAGCAAACTGCAGGTTCATTTTTAGATTATCCTTTAATCTATATCCATTCGGTTTTCATAGTCCATTTTTAGTTACGTGAAGCGTAAAAGTGGGGGCGAAGCTATAAATTTTTATCAGCTTTAATTATGCAAGGAGGGCCTGTGATCAGTAGTGTATGATAAGACAGACTGCTATAGAAAACGTAAATAAACATATGGGTTGTATTGAGAAGGAAATCTTGTACAGAAAGGGAGATGTGTCAATGGATGGTAAGAAGGAGAAGCTTTATTTGCAGCAGAAAGGAAGTGACCAGGAATACTTAGGACATTACGCTTATGGCGATGTTTAGAAGTTGATTCTCAATCGAGCACGTGATAGAAGGGCATTGAAGTCTTTGATTCGCTGATTTTATTGCGATATGAATGATATTATTGCATCAAAGTTGTGTCGCATTTCTGTCATGATGCTACTTTTTTACTTTTTCTCATTCATTTTCACATTTCTAACGTCGTAACACGTTCATACTGTTCACTGCTGAATCAAATTTCTTTCTTTACTAAGCTTATTCTCGCTTCCGTTTTCATGTGCGTAATCGCCTCTCTTTCCTTCCTTTTTCATCTACTTTTAGGCCTTGATTATATTCTGACTAATTATTTTCCCTACATTTTGTCTCACACATACATCATTCCTGTTTTTCTTATTTCTCATTCGTTAATTTTCCCACGTAATTCCGTGTAGCCTCTTATTTAAACGGTAGAATCGTAAATAACTTTTAATTTTCAAATGCGTTAAGTACCATGTCTCAGTGGAGTCATGTTATTTTTTTATTTACCATTAAACGATTAGAAAAGGAATCTTTGTTGTGTTATTGTGTTGACAGCTTGAGTCCAACTGCAGCCACATTTCAAACAAATTTTTAGAGATGCAATCGCTCTGTCTTACTTGTGAGCTACTTGTCTCCACGTGACTCAATTTTTAAAGTAGTTAACTTCATGGATATTTCTGTTTTAGTTTCCTATTTTATTTTCCTATTTTATTTTCCTATTTTAGTTTCCTATTTTATTTTCCTATTTTATTTTCCTATTTTATTTTCCTATTTTATTTTCCTATTTTATTTTCCTATTTTATTTTCCTATTTTATTTTCCTAGGTTGAAGCAGTTTATATTCTTCAGCAGTTTTGCTTCATGAATGATTTCCCTAGAGGTAATTTATATATTTAGTTGTTCGATCATATAAATTCCATTCGATTTCAGTAGTATGCTATTTTATCTTTTATTTAAGACGTGCGTAGATGCCCCTCATTCAGAGTATCCGGTAGAAGAGCTTAAGCAATTTCTGAATCTTTTAGCAGAATGCAAAATTTGTTCTTTGTCTCAAGTTTGTTTTATTCGTGGTGTGTAAATATTACCGCTTTTATCCTTTTTGTTTAGGGATGTTGCTTAGGCTGTTCATTGCCTTTTATGATTTGGAAATCATTGAAGAAGATGCTTATTTAAGATGGAAAGAAGATATAAATGATGTTTACCCCGGAAAGGGGAAAGCTTTATTCCAGGTTTGAAATCATCTGAATTCCAAATATGTATTCTTCTTTTAGTTAGTTTTTTGTAGTTGCATTTTCTGTCATTCATTTTAAAACTCAAATTGGAATATTTAACACTAGATTGGTTGCTATGATGGGAGAGGGTTGGGGTGAGGGGGGAATGGTGTTCTGAATGCGTACAGCTATGGCGGTATTTGGTTTATCTGTTAACCTGCACACCCAAATAAAGGGGTACGTTTCGTTTCGACTACATCTAAACATCCTGAGTAACAGTGATGCTTTGTTTTGGTAGGTAAATACCTGGTTACAGTGGTTGGAAACAGCAGATGAAGAAGATGAAAGCGACGAAGAGCAAACTTAAACATAAAAAGAAAAAAAACTTGAGAAAACTGTTAAAAAACAACCGTACTTTGAAAGTGAAACACGTGAAGCGTGTTAGGCGAAGTGACTGATGAAAGTTACTGGACCAGAAATTAGCAATAAAATGTATTTGATTTCCAATGTTTTCAGGTAGCGATGAGTTTTGTATGAAGTGTAATTGAATTGTGCGTTAGGTTGATCGGTTAGACACGGTGTAAAAACGTACTCTCACTGCTTTTTGTCATCTCTTTTAGTCGCCAGTCCGGGTTTTTTTCACTGGGGTTTTTTTAAGTTACCCTATTGCTGAAAGGTGAGAAATGAAATTGTTTTATCTGGAAGGAGATGCACGAAGCACCAAACTGTATTATTTCTTAGCTTTAGGGAGAAAGATATCCATCCCTAGAACAGTGGATCATATTCCGGGTTCGATAGAGCCCCAGGTTTTCGGTGAGTCAGTTTCCGGGGTTAGGCGGTTTGGTTCACTCCACTTGCATGATTCTCACTCTGCTTGGCCAGTTTGTGCACTAGTATATGGTTGTATAAATATGTCTTGACTTTTTTTATTTTTTCCATCTAAACTTGCCAAATATTTGCTGATTCAATGGTTCCTGGGTGGCATTTTCCCCCCTTTTCCCAGAATAACTGAAACTGCTATTTCCCAGAAAAACTGAAACTGCTATTTCCCAGAATAACTGAAACTGCTATTTCCCAGAATAACTGAAACTGCTATTAATTTAGTAGACTGAGAACATCAATTCATCATGTATGACTTTGGGAACTTTCTGTTGTGTGACTAAAATAAACTTAGCAATGCATCATAGTCATAATGGTTTAATTACAATAACAAAAATTAAAATATACCTTAAGCTGTTCTTCCAGGGGGTCGTGTTTGATTTATTGTCAGCTCATTAAATACATTTTCAGTTGTTTTTTGAAGTGAAAAAGCGTGGGAAGTTCCCCAATGCTTAAGGGGACTTCATTCCCGGGGTTTTAAGAGCTGAGTATGAAAATCCTTTCTTTGCATACTCTAGATTATACTTAGGAATCTGGATATTTCTGCAGAATCGTGGATTGTATCTGGAGTGGTAGGACCTTAGATTGAACTTGTTCCAAAGATTTTCTGGGCACAGCTTAATAAAGATCTTAGAAACCATAACGGCACGATCAAATGTAATAAGCTGTTTAACTGATAGAAATTTTGGTGTCCAGTTGTCTTTATCCTGGACGTATGAATCATAGAAACTGCTCTGTCTTGGAGACGTTGAAGAAATTCTATTTTTGTGTTTGATAAGCTACCCCAGATTACATAAGCATACCGGATGTGAATTCCAATTGAGGCTCGATATACTTTGCTTAATGAGGATTGAGAGAGTATGCTTTTCAGCCTTCTTCGAGATTGAAGACCTCTATAACTTTTGTTGTGAACAGTCTTGTACTGTCGCTCCCAGTTTAATCCTTCATCTACAATAGCCCCTAGCGATTTGGTACCTCCAAAGATCAGATGGTATTCTTTTGGGAGTTTTTCAGTTGTTGGCAACGCTGCAGCTAGGTTACGAAGCATGTAATATAGAAATTTTAAAAATATATTGTTAGCAGTCAGTTGTTGCAAAATCTCGACGCTTCCAAATGCCTCTGCGAAGGACTCATAAGTGCAGGTGAGGCTATTACATAAAGTCGCCGGAAAACAGAGGGCAGACGAGCAGTCCCGACATCAAGTTTGCTCAATGAAACTATAACTGGATATGTTAGCTGCAAGAGGAAAACATATCGCGCGTAAGTATAAATTAGAGAGAGTTTTGCCTAATCCCTGCAAAGTCAGGTTTACATCTATTGATTCAATGTGTATGGCTCGCTTGGGACTACTATTTCTAGGGTGCATTCCTTGTAAAACTGATGCCGGAGGTACGCCAGTAGCTCCTCAGGTCTACGCCAAAATTGAAGGTTGTGCAAAGATCAGAAGAACCGTCCGTCAAGATTTGCATTTTATTGCGCCAGTACACCAAAGAGTGTATTTTTGGCTATATCCACGCCACCACGCCGACAGGAAAGCTAACTCCACACCGTAGATCTTCGGGAGTACGTTATCGTTTGCTTCTAATTCACTGTGTACTTTGTTTTGATACAGGCCTTGATGTTTACATTCCAGTAATATCTGAAGCTGCAGCGCAAAAGGTAACCAGCCATCTTCAAGTACCAGTTTCCAGCTTTGTCTTTTTATGTTTAATTACTTTTTAAATAATTGAATTTGGCAAGTTATTGAATCAGCAACACAGACTAAAGCAAATGCTAGCAAAGTAGAATTTTTGGAAGCTGATATTTCTGTTTTCTTAATAGAGACATGCAAGCTCACAAGATTTTCACCCTAGACGGGGACCTGGTGGAAGGTCATCATTTAATGGAGTAGTAGCAACAGTATTTGGAGCAACTGGATTCCTTGGAAGATATACTGTGAATAGACTGGGTAAAAGCTATGGTTTTTCTCCATCTCATTTTAAAATTCAAAATTTTGCAGTAGCATTGATAGTTGCCAAAGTGGATTGTTTTTCAACTGAAAATTGGATGTAAGGCATTCATGCTTGATGAAAATTACCCACACAGCCAACATATCATAGCTGCCTTCTTGTAGAAGTAGCCTATGGCCACAGTAGGAAGGTTGCCAAGTTTTGAAATTTAATACCTATGAGATTTCATGATTGCAGCTAGTAAACAATTGAACTGGGGTCTAGGGTTGGGGGCAGAAAGATGTGGAATTGCAATAGATCTGGAGTGTTCAAATGGCTTAAAACTATATCATTCAGAGTGCCTAAACATGTGTTTATTTCACATGTAAAAAACCCCAGAAAAACATAGAGAACAAATTGTTACATGTAAGAATAAACAATGGCAGCAATTGATAGTGTGTTATTGATTGACAAGAATTAGTAGTTGTTGTTAAAATTTTTACTCCTTGTACAAAAACACAAAAATGACCAAAAGACCACACAAGAGTGAGACCCAGAAAGAAATCTATGGGAAAAGTAATTCCTGTCAGGAAACTGTGAGAAGAGGTGAATACCCATGAGTCTCACAGTAGGGTTTGACTAAGGCTATGTTTTAAGAGCCATGTTATCTGAAACATTACAATTATGTTTGTTTATTCCATAAATTTATTTGAATTATGATATACCATGCTATTATATTTTTAGCTCGCTGTGGTTCCCAGGTAATTGTGCCACATAGGTGTATTGAAGACCATATGAAGCATCTAAAACCAATGGGTGATCTTGGACAAATTATGTATAATGTAAGGCATTTGCTATCTTTGCTCTCCTAAGTTGTATGTTGATTGTAGTGATTGCTAGGGTGCTTTATGTATCTTAAATTTTAGCACATGTTTTATGCAAAATTAAGTGTTTCTAATGTTGTGAGGCATTTTGTTAACCTGATCACATTGCTATATTGATCATTATTTTTTAAATTCTAGAATTTTCATTTAAAAGATGAAGCATCAATAGAAAAATGTATACAGTTTTCAAATGTTGTTATTAATTTAATTGGAAGAGATTTTGAGACAAGGTTTGCCCACTTTCTCTTTTTATTAGAAAGTTATCTTTAGGTAATTTCATTAAAAGTTGTAAAGCTATAAACCAAGATAAATAATTCAAGTGTGAATTTATGACTATGATATAGGATGTTTTGAATTTATCTTGAGGGAAGGAAACATCTCTTCCTGTTCAATTTATGTCTTTGAAAACCATCATGACAAGCTCTTGATAAGCCATGTAGAAATCTTGCACAAAATTTTTTCAGGGCTTGATTCAGTTGTGCAGCTATAGGAAGAAGTCTTTTCAGCAAAAGAATATAATTACCTTCTTTCTTGGAAGTCAAATTATTTCTCCTGAAGAAAGAATGATGCTAGGACTATATTTACATTTAGAAGTATTGAAACACAAAGTTTCTTGTAGTGATTCTTTTCAAACTGTATTTCTTTAAAGCCTTTTTTCCTCAGCATTCAATTAGGCTCCTATTCTAAAAAAATCTGTGTGATAGTTGCTCTCAGTACATAGGATGATACTCCCATTGCATTGAATGATTGAAAGTTATGTAGATCAACATATATAGCAACCAGAAAGCCAGCTTAGCATGCCATCATATGCTTGCTTTCATAATGGTGTAGAAATGATGGTATGATTTATGTATTTTAGGAATTTCTCCTTCCAAGAAGCCCATGTTGATGGTGCTGCTGCAATTGCAAGAGCAGCAAAGAAAGCTGGTGTTAAGAGATTTATTCATGTATCAGCTATGAATGCTGCAACTAATGCCCCATCAAAGTTTCTCCAAAGCAAGGTGAAGATAATTGTTTTTAGGTTGATGGCTTTCTATACTGACAGTCTTTAGTGGTAAAATAATTTAATTACAAAATTAGTTTAGCAAACTATCACACAAATTCCCATCTTCAGTGCCTTGCTTTTTGATGAGAGGCAATACTGGGAGAATAATTTCCAAATATTTCTGCTATGATAGTTATTTGAGGTTTATAGAAGTTTGTCAAATCGCATCATAGCTATACCATTTTCTTGCAATTTTACTCATAGTTCATCTGAACTTTTCCCATGCTTTCATAAGTTCTTGTATTAATAGGCAAATCATTTGACTAATTAGGGAAAGAGATGATAAGTTTTATTTAGGAGCAATGATTGAATGATCCAATTGGTAATTTTGTGTTGTCACTTCATAGGCACTGGGTGAGCAAGCTGTAAAACATGAATTTCCAGAGGCAACTGTAATCCGACCAGCTGAATATTATGGCCATGAAGACAAATTTCTTAATATGTATGCTTGTAAGTATTAGAGTTATATTGTTCTAAGATTTCATTTCAATTTGAACTCTTTAAGTGGGGTAAAGTATGCAGCTAAAAACTAATTTTTATACTGCCCTGCAAAGTAATTAAAAAATAGTCTAATTACAGCCATGTAGAAAGAAGAAATTATAAGAAAAACTACATACAGTAGTAAAATCAGGAAGAAAGTTATTATGTAACAGAAAAAGATTCCTTACTGATTTTTTAATTCTCTTTATTTGATTTTGAGTTTGCTTATTATTGACATCAGCACTTAGGTTGCTCCAAATAAATGCTTATTTCTTGCAGGTAGGTTTTTTTTAGTTAAAATGTGTATATTGTGTTTTGTGGAAGCTCCTGTGCTCTCAAAGGCTGATTGCTAGATGACACAGTAGTTCTAGCCAAATGTTATACTTTTGACAATATTGGTTTCATAATTAAGTACTTCAATTTATTCATATGAAACAAGACGCTCAACTCAAGGAGACATGTCTATAGAAAGAAGAACATAATTGTAGTTACAGTTTGGCTTAAGATCCATTTGATGCATGGGAATTATACTCTGGAATGACTTGCCATTAGTGATTTGAATCTCTACCTCAAATGTTTTATTTAAAAGAAAGCTGAAAATTCATTTGCAAAATGCTATGTGCATGAACAACAATATCTTTGTGCTCTAATTATACATATTAGCCATTGAGTTTAAATTTAATCTTTCCTACAATCAGTGCTTCTCAGTTATTTTTTCAAGGCCCCCCTATGGAAAGAGAAACTATTGTGCCCCCCACTCTCTATAAATAAGACCACTATCCATCAAAATTGTAAATGCATACCTTTTCCCTGGGTCATATGCACCTCCTGTAGCATTGCATTGTGCCCCCCTTTAGGGCCATGCCCCACTATTTGAGAAGCACTGCCTATAATGAAAGGGGAGCTCATCTCATTAGTCTAACTACTTTGATGTCTCCATTTAGAAAATCCCTTAGAAGATGAAACTCTTCTCTCTCATATTAAATGAATGTTTCACATCTGGCATATTTCCAGATAGCATGAATTTAGCTAAAGTCATTTGCAAAATTATTGAAAAAGTAATGTGCAAAAGATTATAAAACTTTTTAGAATTGCATCAAAATTTTCCATTCTTTTCAATTTGATGTTTAACTAACCATGCTCTCATTTAGTACAACTGAAACAATTTGTATGCATTTTCTTTACAAATTGGTTGTCTGTTTTGCTGCCATAGTAGTGGCATAGATGAAATGAATTTCTAGACCATAATGCAATATATTGTATATGATGGTTGTCATGGATAGCAGTACTTTTTGGCAATTTCTCTTTAACTCTGTAGATTTCAGAAACCTACCTTTTGGTCAACCTCTTATTGACAATGGTATGAAAACTAGAAAGAGGCCACTATATGTAAGTCAATTGTTTTCATTCTCAATTGTTGAAGTATGTTTTGAAATTTGAATTTACAATAGGGAGGGCACTGTGTCCATTAATTTGTTGAGGTTGTAGATCGATAAAATCTTTACTGTCATTTTGACTTATTGCACAATCAGCCCCTCCATCTGTACCCCTTCCCCCAACCCATTTCAATATCTATAGTATTGGGTAGCCCCTCCATCCGTACCCTGTCCCCCAACCATGCCCCCAACCCATTGGGTAGCAAATAGTTATACCAATCTGCAATCATTTTATTTAACTTCTTCTTGAGGTTGTTGATGTTGCTCAAGGGATAGTCAGTGCAATGTTGGATGAGACTGCAGCTGGACAGACCTTTGAACTCTACGGGTAAATATTATATAGAATTATTTATCTCCATTGGCAATGATCATTTTCTTCTCTGTTTATGTCATTGTACGCCCACAATGCAGTTGGTTAACTTGAAAATTTTTTTAAGTTTCCTGTTGGTCACAGATGCTTACTGGCAAAATTTATTTGCCAAAGTACTGTTTGACTAAACCAGTCTATGAATTCTAGAAAATGTAAGATGGTGGGTAGAGATATGGAAAAGGGCCTGACATTTCTGATAAATGCACAGTTTTAATGTCAGTTATACATTATGAAGTTTAACACATTCAACATTTACTGTTTTCTCGACTCTAAGCAACCAGCCCTTCAGGGATTCACCCTATGATCTGAGCAGCCAATCTGCCCCTGTTTGCTCATATTTCTTATAGTTTGGTATTTAGTATATTTCTGTAATTTTTAGTCCTGAAGAGTACTTTCTGCATGACATTGTCAAATATGTTTTCAAAATAATTCGAGAGCCCTTCAGACCATACAATATTCCAGAAAGTGTCTATAGGTAGGTACACCAATATTGGTTGAGTTTATTGATTGGTAGTGATCTTTTTGATTGTCAGTGATCTTATTGATTGGAGGGAATCTGTTTTGATTAGTACTCTGTATCAACCAAATATGTTAGTAAATGTTATATATACTTCGTTTGGTATTCTATTTTTTCACGCCCTGATTTGATGATTTAAAATTTGCATCGTTGCTGGGGACGCTTTTCAAATGTGGCTTGGATATCAGTGCTTTGTCACTTAGGAAGGTAGATATTAATACCACGGAGATCCTGTGTGTTTCTACATTCATTAGGCCCCTCGTTTTTCGAGTTATTTGAAATTCCTGCTTGTTCGAAGTAATTTTATTTCCTTTGATCTTTCCTCAACAAACCCTCAACATTTCCTTCAGTTGCCCGAACCTGCACTTATACGAAATTTCGTGTTTATTCGTCGTTCCATAGGAGAAGCCCCTCAGTTATTCGAGCTTTTACAGAACTCTTCATTGCTATAGTAGAAAATAGTAATATTGAAAGGCAATCATTGCATTTTCTCATTAAAAAATAAATTTATATAGAGTGCCAACCGTAAAGGCTTTGGTCTCTTTGTAATAATGATAGAGATGAAAAAGGAGGCTATTCATATCAAAGAAGTTCGAGAATAATTTTACTTAAAATAAAAAGTAAAGTAGGATGAGTAATCTACTCAAAAAGCTGTAACCTTGGGTTATGTAACATGTTAGTACATAGAAAGAAGCACAATATTGCAGGGGTCGCGGCGCGAGTATTTGAGTGGGGGGTCCAGAAATTCGATAAAATTTTAAATCTGCTCCACTAAATCTGCCGCACAGATAAAATTGTGCGTCCCAAAGAGCTTTTGATGCCCCCCAAAAACAGCCCTTTATACCTCAAATTATGAACAAAAATTTATAAATACATACTAACGAAGAATAGTAAAATACAAATGCGCAAATTTCATCTTAGCAAAAAGTGGGGGGGCCAAGGCCCCCCCGGCCCCCCCGTCGCCGCGACCGCTGTATTGTTGGGGAAACGAATGCTTCCAGTTTACGTGCAAGTGGTCATTCCCCTACGGGAATCTATGAGCATGCGTAGAAGGCATATTTTCAGTTTGATTGTGGGCAGTGCATAGCAATAGGTTTCCTGACCAGTGATTGGCTTTATACTTCAATGGCTTAACAATATGTTTTAACACTAGGAGCAATCCTCTGTATCCTCAACAAAATATGATTTCAATGCTTACTCCTCCTGATTACACCTTTTTTCCAATGAAACATATAAATAATTTCAGACTAAATCTCTGTTATTCAAACCCCTAGTTGTTCTTACTAATTTTCAACTTCCCTTTGAGGCTCTAATAACCGGTGAGTTTGCAGTACCTGCTGTATGCAACTCCTATTTTCGTTTTCCTGCTCCTGTTTCCTAAAGTTTTGTTGTTAAATCATAGAATGGTTGCATTCTTCCTCGAGCAGTCAGTTTTTGATCCAAGATTGACAAGAGACAAACTTGTCAGGGTAAATAGACTACTTTACAATGTTATTTCTTGTAGTTGTTTGTGTAATAGCAGACCCACAGACTGATCTACTGCCCAGCTTGATCTGTATTTAATTCCCTCCCCCATCCAACTCAGCTAGTTATAGGCCTGACTTTTGGCACACCTCACATGTCAAGTATATTTGATGAACCCTTGTTGAATTGTAAAAGCATTAAAAGTCATTATCACAGGGATCTTCAAAGCTTTTGTCATATGTGAATCCGTCTGCCGTTGTGACAATTGTCTTTGGACACTAATCTCAGTCATATCATTTTCATACGTGGCAATTCAGTTAGGCTTATTTGCAATAGTCATGCAGCTACAAACTTAGAGCAAGCAGTATCTTAATTTTGTCCTTAGAACCTTTTTTCTTAGCGCTTGCTGTATGGTCTGCGTTGAAATGAATTTTTACTTAACTTTATCCGTAACTTTGAGTAGACGTAACGTATGTTATATTTTACGTTAACGTACATGGCAGAAGTGTCGTGTAGTTGGTTACACACATTACATGAATATAGGCTCGCCGGAGCTGGGGGGGGGGGGGGG
>WIPJ01001895.1:243252-320564 GCA_018155075.1 Cassiopea andromeda
AGCAGTTTTGATAGAAGCGAAGCGAGGCTCCACATCTACAAATGGTCTCGAATCCCGTGTAAATAATTAACTGGCCTAGATTAAATCACTGAAACCCTTGAGTATTTTACTTAGTACTATCAATTACTGTGTAGAAATGTCATTTATACATTTTCCTTGGGGGGGCATTGCCCAACATGCCCCATTGACGAGCCGCCACTGGTAACAATGAAGGGAGAAAATGCATGGCCGTGACAGCAACCTTGGCTTTGGAGGGGGGCTTGAGGCACGTTACAAATGCATTGTGGCCCCTGAGGCTGGCAAGGCATCAACTCTCCAGCACTAATCAGGAAGTAGCTGGATTCGTGAAAGGACTCTGACCTGGGTCACCAATGAAAGTTCATAATCCAGACATTTTACCCTATATTGGTGACGTCAACAAGTTATCAGAGTGACAGCTGGATTGAAGTCGAACCCTTTGATGTTTGCTGATTTTTACAGCCGTTTCTTTCACCTCCGGTCCACAAATCAGTAGGCGCCAAAAACTGCCATCTATTTTTTCACAAAGACACGTAAGATAAAGTGTTAAACTGTTTGTTTGCACTATGCTGGAAATTATTTGCACATTCGCAAGGTGCAATGGAAACCAAACGGTTTTGTCCAGGCCTTCTGAAAGCACATGTTGACACTTTGCATAGAAGGGGCATCTTTCCCAATGAACCATTACTTGATATGATGTGATTTACACTAATTAACACAACTATGGAAATGCGGTGAATTTATGCGAAACAAACAAAAACCATAATCACTTTAATCACAATTAATCCTGATTCATCAATGCAGAAAAGCCAACGTGAGCACAGCACAGTTTGCAATTAATGGATAATAATTCTCATTGAGCAATGGAACAAAAATAACAAAAATGCATTAAAAGCGCACGTGGGCAAGCAATTTTATGGGCTGTCTTCGTAGTACTGAAGTCGTTTATCCCATCATCATGTCTTAATTTCAATTGGTTCGATTTTAATTTGTGTTAATAAACTTATCACGCTTTTCATTACATATACAGACCAGCCGCGAAACCATACTTAATATTTTAAGCCAATTATGGAGTTCATTCACATCTTGAAACAACTGAATTGGCTACTCTCAATAAATTAGCTTTCAATATTGATCTTGTTATGAGGTTGTTTCCGCAAATGCGCATTAAGATACGGCCTAACGGAGAAGGGAAGAACACTTTAGCATTTCATTCTCCGTATTGAAGTCTACGTCTTTTTCCCATGTCGACTGTGAGCGTTGTTTATGCAAATTAGAAATATTTCCCACGTTTTCAAAACCTTTCGGCGTCGATCGAGGACTGTGTCCTGTCATATCTCGCCGTTGTCCTCATAGCTCTGGATTTGTCTGCTTGTTCGCTCCCTGTTATGGCGTGCAGGCTGCAGTGAGCTCCAACTGAGTACGCAAGCGGCAAAAGTGATAGGTGAAAGGACAGAGGCGAAGATTGAAGGTGAAAGATGAAAAGTAGCAGATGATACGATGCCACATGATGAGTGAAGCCCGAATTAAACTGCACTTTCAGATTGATGAATAGGTGTTATTTGTGACAAAATAAGTTTAAATGGGCTGTTGCATTTGGCCTGAATTCTATATTGCTGCATAGGCCTGTCTCCACTGTCACAAGCGCTGTTGCCATCGTAATGACAAAAGTAGAATTTTTCACCGTTGCTCTAATCAATATAATCATCATCATACTTATCACCATCATAGAAATGCAAAGCAAACGGTAGAAAAATCGTAGAGTATGCTTAATCACTACTGATTGATCATACAATCACCTGAACCCTTGCTTCTGTCAAGTCACATGCCAATGCAAGCTGTTCTCGCGTGTACACATCCGGGTAATGGGTTTTTTGGAAAATTCGCTCCATTTCTTCCAACTGAAATGCCGTAAATGTGGTTCGATTTCTTCTCTTCTTTCGTTTCTCCATCATTGCATCATCCACTGTAGAGTCAACGTTATTTTTGGACAACGGATGTCTTCGTCCTGAAACATGCAAAGAACGTAGCTACATAAATAAAATTAACAACAAATTTTGTTCCTTTGACTGACATCAGCATTTTGTTGACATCATGTAGCATTTATGAGAATATAATACCAGTTCTTTACCCAATATGATATTATACATAAAGGGGGTACCCTCCACTCGCCATTGGAGGAGCTGTTAGCTACCCTTTCCTTTGTCTTAGGAATATCCTATCAGACGTATTGAATTATGAGAGTATGGAATCATTCATCTGGTCCACAAAATGGTATCCCCTGCCTCCCATAGGCTTTACGCACTGGATAAATGGTTCCTATAGACGTATGGATGATGGGTGACCTTATGGACGAAAAGAAGCTATGTTTGTGGATACAACCACAATGCAAGATGCCCGTAGACAGTGGGGGCAGCGGGCCTTGCCTCCCCAATAATTCAATGAGGCTGCATATAGAACCGTGCTTTACTGTTATTTTTACTCATTACTTCTACATCAATGCCTCTCTCCCATCAAGTTCTGGTAATTAAAGTAATACAGAGTTACATCTAATGAAGCAACTGAGGGAATCAGTTGGCTTTTCTAGCAATTTCAAATGCAGGCCCCATGTCGCTTTAAATCAATGATGCCCAACCAGACAATGCTGACTTCATTCTATTTATTTTAATATTGTTGATGATCTCTTTATTTACAATATGCGTGGTATTTACTATGGATTTATAATAAGTAATCTACAAATGTAAAGTTAGCTAACCCATGTCGACGACGTCCTACAAGTTCTTAAAACAATGCATACAAAGACTTGTAACAGAGACTGCTTCTCACCAACGTAACATGCATGAGGCATGCAGATTACAGATTCTAGTAGCATTGAACCATGGCTCCACTACTTTCTACATCCGATTTGCTGCTTAAAAAATTTTCGTTCAATTTATTGCTTACTACGTTTTGACGACACCAACTTAACCCTTTTTTATATATTCTATCATATTCTGTTAATTAGAAAGTAGTTTACAAGAAAAGTTAAAAAAGTTCAATACCGGATTTTTTGAAACCTAAGAAAGTTGAAAAATGCCAATGTATTTAAAAATTGAGCCATCAGCGTATGAAATATAATACATGTTATGTTGGTTAACCTTTACCAGTCTATGTACCGTTTTTGAATAAATTTATCATTATTTCTAAACGCTCGTTTTAAAATTAAGAAACCACTCTATAAACAACCTTGTACTTGACAGTCTAAAATTTAAGAAAATATTAGAACTACAGTGAAAGAGGCAAGAAACTTTAGACAAATCGCACATTGAAATCTTTATTAGGTTCAACGTAAAGGTATACCAAAACAATATGAATATGTCATTACTTTAGAAATTAACTCTCACTGACGCATTTTGTTTGCTATAGGACAAATGGTTTGTGCATTCCATTTCTCCGCACACTTTCACAGCAATTTATTTCGCCAAAGTAAGAACCTTTAAGAAACTTTTTAGAACTAAAATGTGGCCAAAAATTAAGAAACTTTTAGTACTAGGCCTTGAACTAGGTTTCTTATAAAAAAACGTGTAGTGTACAAGAATTTTTTGACATTTTGCTTCAATGTGCATCCGCAAAACGGAGGAACACAAAAATTTTACTTAGGCAATCTTTGGAAAGATCTGATATTGTAAGCCTGAAAAAGCTAAGAAAGTGTCATTACATGGACTAAAAAAGAATTTTTTTATAAAAGAACGTGCATGTTCTTGGTATTTTTTGTCGAAAGTTAGCTCTAGAAAGAAGAAGTTCTTTAAATTAAATGGAAAGCATGGTTAAAATTTGACTAGCAAAAGCTTGTCCCTACTGCAATGCAGTTATTTTCTGCCTATAAATGGGCGATGGAAAGGCGGTACCCGTATGTTTAGGTACTTCATTTTGGCAGTTTTCCATGCTTCAAATGCCACACAAAGTAGTAAAATAATTACTTTGCACCAAGATGTTAGTAGCAGATCTTCCGTTTATGGTGACATACACATCTAATCCATTCATGTCTGCTAACCATTGTTTTCAAATGCTTTGTCCGGTAATTTCTTATGTATGAACCCTTCATAATGGAAGAATTTAATATCTATGACTGTCTATTTACTATATAGGACTATTTCACATATGTGTCTAGTGATGGACATTCTATAACCAATTGCCAGAAAATATGGTACAACTAGTAAGTCAACCACATAATTGGAGAACCTGCCCTGGGGAATCTGCCTGTAAAAACACTTTGGAGGGGCAAAAGTTTACTATATAAACCTCCAGGTTAATGATTCTGCTGGGGGGCAAAACCATGAAAAAGTTTTAATTTAGGGGCATTACCTCCCGTGCCCCCTGCAGGTACATGCCTGTATCATGTTCTAGGGTTAATTTTGTTGATGTGCAGATGTTTATGAACAGAATATGATAGTATAAATCTAACATAATGATAAATTAGAAACTCAGAGTGACTTATTCAATATGAATCCAACTCCAATGACTTGCAATACACCAAATGCCACTAATTTCGAGATTGCTACACTTTGTGACTTTGAAAGAACCGCAGACCCTAAAATTACCAAATTTGGGTTGTATTTCATGTGCTTGCATCTAAAAATTGCTCTTTTTCGTCACTTGAATTATATAACATAATGTGTGCTATTTCCTTAGTAATCAATTATCATGCCTAACAGTTAAAATCTCGGATTCCGACTGTTTATAGTGGCATTCCGACATGGAGTGACATTGGGACATTTTTAAAGGTGCAGCAAAGATGCGACTTTGTTTAGCTTCATCATAAATTCTTTCGAAGATCTGCATTATTTTTCAAAGAAACCACATGCAAAAATTGCAAGACGTTAAGCGACACGTTCCTTGATCAACTTTTTATTTCTCACCGAAAACAAAGGATCAAGACTTATTAGAGATGCATAGTTGAGAAATATGACCTCATCAGAAGGCATGGAAAATCCTGGATTTACAAAAACAACATCGGAATGCTTACAAAGGACAGTATTTGGCGTCTTATACTATCGCCTGATTTCAGTGTAATATACTTCTCCAACATTAAATTATACTGTCAATTAATTAATTAATTAGTAAATTCTCTTACCAATTTCCTCCAGATTAAGTTCTTGATTCTCCATACCTTGCTTCCTATCCTTTCTCTGAGCCTCTTCAAGATCACCTAAAAACGCGTCACCATCATTCAACTTGTTGCTCATCCCTCTGGCTATTATCACATCCGATCGCGAATCAATCGATGGTACATACTCGCCAAATGCATCCATGGCCTCTCTCTCACTGCTGTCACGGCTCCTATGTAGCTGTCGAGTGCAGGGCTCTTTTGTAATCATTAACTGTCGCTTTTCTTGCTGTGAATACTACTTGAATGTTGTTTTACAAATGTCCCGTTGTGTAAAGTTGATGACAACAGCAATGGGGAACCGACTTGATTCACGACCGGACAAGGAAACACCACGTCAGGACACTCATCACTGAAGAAAAGATTGCGAGACTCTAGCTGCCAGGTCACTTTCAATCTTGACGAATGTGTACCTCACATCCGTGTGTTGTAAATAGAAGGCAAGGCCAAACACGTACAATATGGCAGGCAGGAGCTGCAGACAAAGAAATGCAGAAATTCAGTATTGCGAATGGGTTACATTTATCTGCCACAATTTTCAGATGGCAATATTTGGCGATACGTGGGATGTTAAAGTTATGAATAGACAGTTTGCGGATCTGAAAGTTAAATCTGAGGAGCAAATCATTGTCAAATTCTCGTACATGTTGATGATAAATCAATAGAAATGTCCAGAAAATCTGAAAATTTTTGGAAATTGTGACGTTCTGAAAATCGCTCAATATCTTTTGACAAGTCTATAAAATCTCAGAAAATCTTCTGAAAATATAACGAGTCTTCCAAAAGTGAAAGCTCTACAAGATAGTCGAAACATTTCAAAATTTTTTTTAAATTTAGAAAATCTTTTGAGATACAAAAGTCCTGGAAAAATAAATAATGTAGTACACGTTTTCCGAGTGATCTGGGTTAAATCACCGAAAAACGTTTCTCAGTAGGTGCATATTTTGGAGAGTTCTACCGTAAAAGAATCCTCTTTTTAATTTATTGATGTGAGTTGTTTTTCTTTTCCTACCCAGGGCAGGTGTACATTAGAGCGCATTGTCATAACAAGAGCGGGACACTTTTTATTCACGTGACCGTGACGTAAAACAAGCCACGTTTGATTTGCTTCCCTTTCATTGATGAAAAGGAGATCAGGCTCCAATAACTTGACGACGGCAAAGACGAGCGAACAAAATGAGGGTCAAGAATCTTACTATCTTGATAGGCTGTGTGTTGTTTGTTTACTGTGTGTTAGGGAAACCAATAAAAAAGGAAAAAGAACCAGAAAGTGATGCCAAGGATAATGAAGAATCAGAATATCTTAGATATTTAGGCCAGGTAAGTTGGTCGTTTACGTTTGGGGTAATTATCGTGTTGACAATTTAGCTGCTTGAAGTTTCCTATCATTTCGAGCTCTTTTGGTGCTCATTTATTAATCAGCCAATCGCAAATAGTACTTGTTGTCGTCCAAATGATTTTTCCTTTGATACCCAAGCATGAACGTTTATGCTGTTAAAAGTTGGAGTGCCTACGTTTGTTTATTCTTCAACTGATTTCTGCTTGAAATGCTTGAAATACATCACACTGCAATACCTCTTAGCTAAAGTCATGTTAAATTGTTATTATTTTGCGAGTTTTTAAAGAACTTTTCAGGATATGAGTATAGTCTATTTCTGCCAGGAAATCTCTTGGTCCTCTTGACATTGCAGCAATTATTTTGTCCGTGTAAAAACTGGCATATCGAATGCAATTGTTCCCGTTTGGACTTTTAACTGATGGGGATGCACACGACGTCCGTAATAGGCTTTTCTTGTGCTAGTTAATTTGCATAATTTTATTCAAGTTTCCGTGTTTTCCTTGCCTCAACATACCAGAATTTGCAGGTTAATAATTCATCAAGTACTAACCTCCACCACTAACCTACGTCATCATGCCATTTGGGTTGTTAGAGAAAAAATAAGCTTTTACATGCTCTTTGGACTTTACAGGAGCCTCAACAGGAAAAAATTGTATAGTATGTACTTTATGTCAAGAATGTATATTTTGTAATGTTAATATATGTTGTATCTTATATGAGTTATTGTAGTTAATTAGCTTGTGCATATTCTCTGATGATTGAAATCTATACTGAAAAACAAACATTATAGTATCAGTGGGGCACTCTGCAGTCAATGATCAGAGTGCTGGGGGTGGATGGAATACAGGGTGACTAGATTGGTTGGTTTGGTGTTTTATGATATGGCTTATATGAAAGTATAGACACTTGATTATGAAGGATGGAAGGACCTTCTCAAGTTCTAAATAATCTCCTAGTTAGTAACAGGTGGGGGGAGGGGGGGGGTCAAAACTATTAGCTACAGGGTTGAAAGCTAATGCTGGTGGGTTTGCATAGATTCAAGTCAAATAGCTATTTAAAAATACTATTCAAAACTAATCTAACAGAATTATTCATAGAATACTAATAAATTGTTATTTAATATCTAAAAAAAGGAAAATAAACATTGATCACAAGAGTATTTTTATCTCCAAAATAACTGTCCAGTTCCTTTTTGAATGTTCTTAATTACTTAGTGTTAACTATCTCATTACTATTCACTATTAATTGAATCTTGTCTCATTAAGAAACCATAATTAGATATAAAGTGTCATAATGTGGGCTTTATCTTTTATGATTAATGAGACAAGTCTTTTATTCAGGTTGTTGAAATACTAGAAGAAGATGAAGAGTTCAAAAAGAAGTTACATAATGCAACAGAAGATGACATTCGTTCAGGTGTAATTGCCGATCGCATGGACTTGGTCTCCCATAATGTAAGAACAAAGCTTGATGAATTGAAACGAATGGAAATTGAATACCAAAGGAGAATTAGAAAGCAGGAAAGAGACCACTTGAATGGGATTAATGAAAGAAACTTTTGGAATCCAGTATTCGATGAGAATAGTGAAACTTTTGAGACTGAAGATTTAAAAAAACTCTTGCATAAGGTAAATTCATTTAAATACAGTAATTGTGATGTTCTAAAACTGGGGCAACCAAACTCTTTTTACGACAGGCTGGTGACTGAGTATTCATGTTATTGAGGGCTGGATTATGGGAAAGTTGTATTACTATGGGCCTGAGTATTTGTATCATTGAATATCACTTCTCATAAGAAAGAAAATTCAAGTACCACATACAAGCCTGGCAGAATGGCACAGTGGATTGAAATTTTGTGACCCCTGTTCTTAAAGTATGAACGTCAGAAGTATACAAATAGAATCCTTGGGGCATGCTAGCACTTATATTTTGATCTTCTTTTGCAATCAGATGCCAAAAATGCTTCCTTTTTCTTGTCATTGTTTGAACAGCTTTTAATTTTGCCTTGGAAACTACCAGCTGTCTTAATATTCAAGTTTCATTTGGTTGTTCATGAGGCTTTGTGTTAACTCAACCACCACCACCATCATAATCATCATCGTCGTCATTATCATCATCATCATCATCATCATAGTCATCATCATAGTCATCATCATCTTGTCTTGTCTTTCCCATTTCGAAGAATTGTTAAAGACTGAAAAATAAAAAAGCAAACAAGAAATAAGTACAGTATGCATGTCCTTTTCAAAGAGTTGTTATTTCTACATAGTTTTTGAAGCTGTTAATTTGTCTTCCAACTCAAGTGTCCATACAGACAGGGGGAGGGGAGGTTTTTAAGCCAAAAGCAAACAGGGGATGGGGTTTAAAAGCTGGCAAAAATGTGTGGACATCTTTTATGGATGACCCCTAACTTAAAAGCTGGCAAAAATGTGCCTACTCATCACCACAAGGAGGTCTCTAACCATGAACTAGCCACCAGTATCATGATTATTGCAGCCATTACACCCATTATTGTCATTACCTCAGCCATCACCATCATCAGCTGAACTTCTTTTCTTATTTTGCCAATCTATTAAACCCAGTGATTCATCTTATCGATCTTAAGGGGCTGTCATGTCATCAAAACTAATTTATTTCTAAGGAGACATCTTTGTGGAACTTATTTGTCACTTCATGTATGTTATATTTCTTATTCATAGCCAAAATCTGCAATTTGTGAGGTTTTGTTTAAAAGCTTCATATTCATAGAAGTTATTTTAGCTTTGTTTCCTTTCTTAATGCTCCCATAGATGCATGCTTTCAGAAAATATTTTATTCTTTCAACGACCAAAACCAATAATATTTTGCTGTAGTTGTACAAGATTTCTTTTGATGTTTATTATCAATGCTTCTATTGTAAAAGCATAATACAATGATGGAGGAGCAAGACAAAAAGAGAAGGAAAGACTTCCACCAATATGAATTGGAAAAGGAACACAAGAGAAGAGAAGATATGAAAAAATTGAATGACGAAGAAAGGAAGAAAAAGGAGCATGAACATGAAGAAGAATTGAAGAAGTTAAGAAAACATGAGAAAATGCATCAACCAGTGAGCAATCTTCATTCTTGTTTGTATCCAAATGTTTGCAAGAATATAATTATGAAAAATGAAATAAACACTGTTTGTCATATGTGATTAATGCAAACATAAACCATGCCATTTGAATTAATTACAAGTTCAGTTTGAAAGCTTTTGGAATCTGATGCAGTGCTAATAGCAGGCTATGTGTTTTAATTCTTTGGCTTCATAGATTGTCTAATCTGTAGTGTAGAGCCTTGTTTTGTAGTGGAGACCAAAGAGCATAGAAATTTCTCTATCATGTATACATCCATAATAAATTTTCAGTTATTAAATTCCGTAATACTGATTGCATATTGATAGCTGATGTATTGTGTTTCCGGATGTTTTTTCTTTCCTTTTGTTCAGTGCACCTAATATCTCACTACAACTACTGCATTTTATTGGCTGGATCCCATTGTCCTGTTCTCTTAGGGCCACCAGCTTGATGTTGTTTCTATACACATGAATTCATGACCTCCATTTTAAATTATTGTGCAATTAAGCATGCTCATTATGGCAAGACGTTAGGCATACATTTTGAAAATTGACCTGAAAAAGGAAAGAGAGTCAGTTCCCTCCATTAAAAAGGGTGGCTGCCCAATCTTCTACAGTTTTAGTTTTGATCTGATTTGTTGATTGTAGGGGTCAAAAGCTGAACTAGAAGAAGTTTGGAAAGAGGAAGATGGCTTGGATCCAGAAAGCTTTGATCCAAAAACATTTTTCAATCTTCATGGTAATAGCTATGCTCCTTCAAGTAGAAATCTACCACTCTATTTATGATGAAACAATAACTGTAAAATTATAGACTTTAACATTTGCTTTTTGTGAGATTAACAGGATCATAAATGAGTAGATGTATTAAATGATATCTTTTTGAATGAAAATCAAGATAAGAATAAGAAAGATTTCCTTTTTGATTCTATTCTCTAGATAAAAATGGTGATGGATATCTGGATTTCTATGAACTGCAAACCTTCTTCCTTAATGATGTAAGTTTGTGTTTAAAAAAGGCTTTCAGAATTATGTAACTCTTTTATCCCGTAGATAAGGACGGGAATGGATTCCTGGACAACTATGAACTAGAGACCTTCTTTCTTGATGATGTAAGTTTTGAGTTCAAATTCTGAAGGCCAGTCACTGTCTGGATAGAAGTTTATATCTTATGCCCCTGGTCAAAAACCAGAGGATCAATTCTGAGTTAAATTAATATCATGCATAAAGACAAGAATGAATGGTGTAACTTTTGTTTGGTTGTAAAGGATTGTCAAGGTGTATTGTAGGCTTGAAAATAGAAGGAAATAAATAGATGACTTGGGGGGAAATTTACAAGCTTAGAAGTTATGATGTTTTGGAGGACCAAAGTCAACATGGGAAAAGCTGATAGTATGTGGTTAGTTGAAAATATGCAACTTAGAAACAGGTGTTTATGTGGGTTCTGACTGTGTTTGTAAGTCATGGTTTTTTGATTAAGTGGTTCTGCGCATTAGATAAATTTTTGGTGCACCTATGTGGAGGAAAGTCAATGTTAGGAAAGTCTATGACATCTATGAGAGCTATTTCAATGTTTTATCATATAATGCATGTAATATATGATAAAATATGTAATATCTAAGGAAAGTATACGTCTTGTATTGTTTTTCGCCCTTAGGTTGATAAAGTTTACAACGAAAGTGACCCGAACACTGACCCACGTGAGCGACACGAAGAACTCGAACGCATGCGTGAGCATGTTATGAAACAGGTACCATCACCAATTTTTGAATGTTTTTGTTCATCAGATGTAAGAGAGTTTTGACAAATAGCATGTGTCCCTTCGGTAAGGTGGCAGGAAGATGGTGGTCTGGAACGTTGGCCAATCTCAGTTATGAACGTTGAGAAATTACTTCTCTCCTACTTTATAGTTCAATATTGTAAAGGATGTTGTATGAAGGAAAAAACATGAAAAATTAGAGCCGTAGTATATAAGTAAAAAATGAGTAACAGATAATGGCCCTTTGTTGTTGTTTTTTTTCAGTTTTTTGCATGCATGGTTATATGGTTTTTTTAAGATTTACATTATTTGATTGTCTGTGCATGTTGGCCATTTTGGTGTTAGCTGAAAGTTGTTGTAAATCAAGGACCCGTGCTCAACAGTAGTAGTAAAATTGCTGTGTAGAAATTAAGCCTTCTTATAACGTAGTATAAGGCAAAAGATGCCATTGCCAAGGAGAGTATGTAAAGAAGGATGTAGAATCAAAGTTGCATATCAGCATTTAAAGAACTTTGAATACATACGTGTGAGTGACATGCTTCTGTCACGTTAGAGTTTTATGTGGAAAAGTGTTCCAGACGATGGCTATTGTTTTTATTTAGAGCCTTTAAATAGAACTGCTCATCGTGGTGTTCAGTTTTTGCTCTCATGATGTTTTCATGGCGTTACGGAATATGGGGCGAAACGTTCAAGGGGTATGAGCATGGAGTATTATTGGTCGGGAAATTCTGAGGTCCTGGTATAATGGATGACTCTCCCTTGGCCCTAATGTTTCTCCTGTCATCAAATGACATATATAGAATGAGTAGCAGGCTTGACATGCGCTTTTGACATTGATAGGCGGCTACCATTGTTGGTATATTTCATTCTCCCCCCCCCCAATTAAGGCATCCTAGATTTGCCCCTGCCAATAATCATTTTTATTTCTTGTATTTGAATTTCATTTTCATATATCGTGACCAGTACATCATTATTACCATTATGATATATAAGTCCATTTATCTTCATCAAGTTGTAATTGTTGCAACCCTTTTAATATAATCACAACAGCTGTAGTTACCAGCATTATTAATTTCATTACCAAAAACACTGTTTCTGATAAAGTAGAAACATGCGGTATAATTTTCTTTCAGATGGACAAGGATGAAGATGGTTTGATTTCAAGAGAGGAGTTTATTAAGTCAACTCATGACCCAGAATTCGAGAAGGATGATGAATGGAAGCCGGTAGTAGATGACGATGAATATTCAGAAGATGAGTTGAAAGATTATGAAAAGCAATTGGCAGATGAAGCGGCGAAAAATGCTGAGGTATGATTTTTAATTTTGTTGCTGAACATTGACTTTCCCATCTTACGTAATTTCTGTTGCAGTTTTGGCATAAGCTTGTGATTTCTGCATGATTGTCTTGTTTCATTTTTCCTGGTTTTTTTCAAATATTTTCATGCAGTTATAATCATAAAGTATCGTAATGTAACCCATCTTTGGGATTGATTTATTTTCATCTGTCTTCATTTTCAAAATCAGCATAATGGATCAGAGAACGAGCAAGAGAATGAAGAGGATCATGATGAAGATAAATCGAACACACAGGAACACCACGAAGATGCTAAGGAACGTCATGAAGAAAAAGAACAAAAGCATGAAGACCAGAAGCAAGAGCATCAACAGCAACATCAAGATCAACAACAGCAGCATCAAGAGCAGCAGCAGCAACAGCAGCATCAAGAGCAGCAGCAGCAACAGCAGCATCAAGAGCAGCAGCAGCAACAGCAGCATCAAGAGCAGCAACAGCAACATCAAGGAATACCACAACCGCAACACTGAAGTTTGACCTTTCCAACGTGAACTTTACTATCCTGGTACTTTTTATTATTTGCTGTTTAAATTTTCGGCCACTCTGTACGTCGATCTCATTGTCAAAATTTAGCCCTTCATATAAACCTTTCCCTTCATATAAAAATTGCAACCTTTTTCATTATCTCCGCCTACCAATCTACCTTTTGTAGAAATCATGGGCCGATTTAGTCAAGCTGTGCCCGGACCGAGAAATTTAGCCAGTCCATCCCTGCTTTTCCCTGATATACGTATGGCTTTGTGTCTATTTAGCATAGAAGTACTGAGTTATTCGAATTTGTAAAGTTAAACCTTTGTTGTGAAGAACACACGTCAGAGCGGGAAGGTGCAATTGCCCACTATAACGTAGCAGTGAAAGTGGTTGTTCTCTTGTTTGAAACGCAGCATTGAAAATTGTAGCTCCATTGTAGTTGCTATGATAAATAGAGCGGAATAATCGGTTTTCGATTATCGAATTTAGTATTGAAGTTTTGACTGAAAAACTGAATAGTGAAATTAAAAGGGATGAACAGCCCTAGGGAAAACCCACCTTTTTCAGCTGCCAAATTTAATTTTCCTTTTTCCTCTATTTTTGAATAAGAAATAGTACTGAGTCCTAGTTTGTCACATTGATTTTAATTTAATAGATAAGTTTGCTGAGATTGCAGCAGATCTCATAAGAAGGTATTTCTTGTATAGACAAAAACGTTCTCAATTCTTGTTGAACCGCACGACAGATTATTAAATATCTCGTGTTTAGTTCCATGTGGATTATTGTGGTGAGTTAAGCAATGACAAATTTCATCTGGTGTAGTAATCATTCCTTGGCTTCAGTGACGTTTGATTGAAAAGAATATTCATTTTTTTATTGCCTTATACTTTACGTCGTTGATTGTTATGAATCATAAATTATTAGCTGGTTGAATACCATTGTAGGAAGTTGATCTTTATTTCATTAGAGTTTTCTGAGTAATTGAATACTTATCTCAGTAATATAAATATATTACCAAACTCTGCAACTCGATCGTTTCTTTATTTTGGTGCAAGTGCTGCTTTGCCGTGCTCTTGTTATAAGAGCAAAATTATATGCTTTTTTAATAGGAAAATTGTCATTTTGCCTGAGCCTCAATTTTCTTGACTTCTCCCGAAATTGAGAGCCTGAGATTTTCTTACTATTTTCTTAACTTTTACTGAAATAAACCGCCAAAAATGGGTTACACGTTCTTTGTTAATCTTGTATACTTGATGTTGAATTCCATCTTTATTATTTTGAATGTAATAGTTCCGTAATATTGATTTTGTCCAACAAAAATATTTAAGTTTGGAAATTGAGCCTTGTGATTTTCTTAAGATTGTCTTAAGACTTTGAACATTTAAGCCTCTTATTAAAAAACTTGTTTGTTTTAAGCTTTGGCCAAACCAGCCCAACACTTTTGTCCAACAAATGCCAACAATAGCCGTGTCCACACTTCACAAACATTTCAATCATTTCATTCCCTTCAGCCGTAGCTGATGTTCAAATGACCTTTCACCTCAAACTAAATAAATCAAAATATAATATTATACTTAACCACGCTGCTCTCGTCGTTTTTTGCAATCACCATGGAAAGTCTCAATTTGTTGATTTTACCTTTTCCAATAAATGTTGGGTACTAATGTTGTTGTTGTTTACTTTATTTCGAGTATACCTAGCTTATTCAGCTAATTTAGGCCTACTATGCATGCCGCATCCAGGCGTGGAACCCCTAGTTTAACGTCCCTTCCGAAGGACGGTAGAGTGAGCTGTTTTGGT
Organism: Cassiopea andromeda; assembly: GCA_018155075.1. Taxonomy (NCBI): domain Eukaryota; kingdom Metazoa; phylum Cnidaria; class Scyphozoa; order Rhizostomeae; family Cassiopeidae; genus Cassiopea; species Cassiopea andromeda. The sequence continues at coordinate 258,233 of WIPJ01001895.1, forward strand.
CGTTCATCTGGAGGTCGCCCATCCAATATCTGACCGTACACAGCCATGCTTGACTTCAGTTGAGTTAATGGAACTGGCGGGCCGCTTGGCCACTGTTGTGCTGGTGTGGCCGCCTCCACATCTAACAATGTCCAACAATGCCCAACAAAGGTCCTGTAATGTTGGGAGAGATTTTGCATTGGTTTGGCCAAGGCTTGATACATAAATTGTAATACAGAACGACACGAAAGCGTTTTGTGCCAATTTTTTGTGCTTATTTAACGTTCATTTGAACGGTTAATTTAAACAGAAATCAGTTGGACCATAAATCATTCATTGAGTTAGTACATCGCTTAATCATTCAAATTCTGTCTTTTTTCTCACTGAAGAGGTTGCTGAAGGGCAAAGAAAAGTCTGAGGAAAAATATAGAAAGTGTGAAAATGTTTTAATTATGGTTTTCTGTTTCTCTCATTTTTGTTTCATCCATTTGCTAGTTGCAACACTTCAATTTTCTGCCTCGTTTTTTTCGCTGAAGAAAATTGAAATTGATAGTTTTTGTTCATTTCATTTGGCATTTTGTATCTATTGTATAGAGATCAATAATTTCATTTATCTATTCAAACATCTCAGCTTGTAATTTTTTTCCACTTTGGTACAACCACAGATGAAATTTGCCTCAACTTTAGCCATCTTTGTGGCATGGCCTTCGCCCAGAGTTTCCTTGGTGTATTTTTAGAAAGGAGAGGGACTGCGTCGTTCGAGTTTCTGTTTCATTCATTTCATGTCGAGTTTGGTTCCTGTGATGCAATTAAATATCAAAAATTTCGAATTTACGCAAAGGTACTTCCTAAAAGGACAAGCCAAGACTGGGTATGTTTACTGGCATTAGAAAGTGGCTCGAGAATGATTAGGTTGAGGATAAAAGTCAACAAAGTTTGACGCAAACTCTGAATTTTTTCTTTTCTATGTTATTAAAATTGAAATTATGCATAGATGCCTTACGGAGGTTACTTCTATTCAAATATAAAATACTGTAGAAAGGTTTACAACCGTCAGATGTCGATTGTATTTTACGCAAAAAACAGCAGGGCACTTCACGCCGATTTAGAAACTGAAGGAATTGCTGTCCTACCCCAATGACGTAAGGGGCGGCTCTCTTGATGACACCTGGCTAGCCGTCATGTTGAATAAATTAACAGCTTAGGAATAGTGATTGAATTGATTCTATTTAAATGTCATGGTTTTCAAATAGATTCCTTGTTTGACTGCTCAAGACTCATAAGTTATACTTCAGCTACTATCTAACTAATTCGCGCTTCTATTTATCAGCCTTCTCTCCAACTTAACATCCTGTTCAGGGATATCTGACAAAAACAGAGCTAAATAAAATCTAGATATTTCAATCGTATCTCTCAAATCTCGTAGAAATATAGATACTGCCCTGTCTTTTGATAATAATCGTCAAATGTTCACTTTTCTCCAAACAGCTAAGCTAAGAGTAATAAGTGTAGCGGTAGTACCTAAAATTAGACAAATATAGGCTTCAGATCACGCTTACTGTGTGGTATGTCAACTGTAAACCAGGGAAAAGCATTTTCCAAGTTCTTTTGAGCAATTGAATTTACACAAGTATGCATGAAAACTTGAAATTTTTATGGTGACTAAGCCAAAGAAACTTTGATAGAATTATTGCCATGACGAATTATCGTTAATATTGACGCTATTTATGACAAACTCTTTTGATAAATAGGACGAACATGAATGTAGATCAGCTTAATGCCAGTTGGTATGCAATAAGTAGAAAGAAAAACCAAAGATTGAGCAGCGTTTGATGTGATCATACCTTTCATACCTTGAGATACTTATAGAGACTTTATTTAATTCTGCTTTGTTACATTTGACGGAAGTTTGGTCCACCGCAAAAACTCAGTGCTAAGTGCTGCTTGAAAGCAATGACATTTTCTACACGAAACGAAAGTAGGATATCTAGGTGAGTAGTGAGTACACTCATTTAGTTGCGGTGTGACTCTTCCCACAGGCTTATCACAAATGGGAATGCTTAAGTCGTATTTTGTATACTGACAAAAACTGTAATGCGAAGAATGCTATGTCGAGCGGAGAAGCTGTTCTTTCAATTGAGGAAGCAAAGAATGGTTAATTGATTCATCAATCGAAGGATCGCTTGTTGGCCTAACAATAACTGTTTACCGCAAAAAGGATAGAATTTGAAGATAGTGCAGAGAATGTGAAGCAAGACTAGATCAACTTCAGACAGAACTGCTTACGTTTATCAGACACGATATTTCTTTGAGGTTTCTTTTCAAATACTAAAGATTTTTTGCAGTGTACGAACCTGTTTGCCTAATTCGAGCTGAGCTCTCTTTCAAGTAGCAAGTATTCTATGCACCTCAAATCGTTGACGACAAGAAGCTCAATTAGTGTTTTGGTACTTTGAACAGATCCATAGGTATCTAAGTTTGATGGACTCATATCTGCAATTAATTAGCCACTGTTTGTTAATAATTGCAATCGTTGTTCCAAACCAGTTTATATTTCATGTGATGTTCGAGTGTTTGTAGTGATTGTTGACAAATGAGACAGCCGACTTAAAGGTTAACAATTATCTCAATCCGTAAAGAAAGCCTAGTTGAAACTCGTGGAATTTCACACGCTTTTTTACGCGTTTGATTATCAACTCAACTAGTGGACATGGCGGATGTGTGCGAAAAGAAAGGCGACCATACAGAGAATATCGTTGTTTCCAGTGATTCAGAGACAGAAGGTGATGATTGTGGCGACAACGATTATGACGAAATTCGTAGAAATATAAAGCCAATCTTGAACCTTGGTCGAACGCTCACAGCCTTATGGCCAATACCTATCCTTGATAGTCCAGAGGTTGGCGATGAGAATTATTGTGATGGGTTAGGTAATGTAGATGCTGTTGAGGGTCCTTGTTTGTCAAAGAGTCTTGACTGGCCACATGGTTCCATGCAAGATTGGTTCTTTGAAGCAAAGCATAAGCGAGCACCATCTTTGCCATCTCATGGTAAACTGGAGCAAATTAAGCTCCAATTAGATGAAATATATCTCAATCCAGATGAAGAATATGGGTTTAATCCTAGACGAAACAGACAAAAGCTGGGACAAGGGCCAAGATCAGTTTCATTGTATGCCTCAAATGAATTGGCAGAAAGGCTGCTTATTATGAACAATTCAAATGAACACCCTTCAGTTGTTTTATCACTAAGCAACTCAAAAGATGAAAAATCTCATGCAAGGAATGCAGAAGAAGCTAAAATTGAAGAAGACATTGCATTTTTAAGAGCCCAGCCTAGCAATGTTGAATTCAACAGAAAAGGTAAAGTGAAAGAGCACATAGAGAGCCTTATTAAGGGAATGGTGCTTAAAAAGGAATGGAGAATGTCAAAATCTTTAAAAAGGAAGTTATCATTTGATGCCCACCATAGGCATAGAACTTTTAGTGAAGGAGCAAAGCCTTCCTATGAATTACTTAATAGAAATAGTTTTTCAAAATGCCCTGTTAAGAAATTAGAGCACCAAAACCTTTTACGTAATGAGTGTAGCAATCATGAATTTTATGGGTCAGAGCCAATATTGAATCATCAACAACAAGAAGTAAAGTTAGCTCCTCACCCAAGTCTTGGTAGCAAAACTACTGTGGAAGTTTTAGTTTCTAGCCCAACTGAAAAGGTAAAGAAAAAGCGTGCTGGCATACCACACTTTCTGACAACATTGAAGCTACCAAATAAAGTAAAGATTAAAAGTTTCATGAAAAAGAAAAGTGAAAGGCATCCATCACCCTTTCATCAAATAGTACCCAGCCCAGTTTCTGCTGAAACAGTCAATGTGGACTCTGAAATGGGCATTTCAGCTGAAAACCATAGACATGCAAGTAGTGATCTAGCAAGAAGCCCATCCATCAACACATTTGCAAAAACAAATAGAGAAAATGGAGTCAGGGAGGATTGTAAAAGAAAGCTGCCTTTCAATTCTTCAATTCAAGCTGGAAGAAATTCATGCTCCATGTGCTCATTACAAAAATTGGAAGAAGGTATTTATAGAGTTTGTACATTTATGTATTTTAGTAAAAAGCAATGTAATATAATTTATATGCATATATCAAACAGCAGATAAAGCTTTATGTTCATATATTTGCAACATGTCATGCCCATATTTTCCATAACATTTAGAATCCACGCTATATACTGCTATTTTTATGGTTGACATCCAATTACTACCTTCTGTTGTATGAAATTTTAAAGAGTGTTTACCCAGAGATTTTCAATTGTGGGGGCTTTTTGGTACATGTAAGACTGCTAGGATTGTGCTGGAGAAATGGTGTTCATTTGGGTAATTTGAGAGTTTGAGATGTATACATATATATATAATATATATATATATATATATATATATATATATATATATATATATATATATATATATATATATATATATATATATATATATATATATATATATATATATATATAAAATCTTCTTTAACACATTTTGATCTCTGTAGCTTCTTCCATTGCAAAAGTTAATGCAGAATTCTCTGGATTTTGATGGATAGGTATTTTCAAGCACAATGCAAGTTTTTTTTATAGGAAAGTAGTTTATAGGAAAATAGTACTCAGCTGCTCAAAATGTTAAGAAAGTTTCAGTACTGGGTGAAGAAAAATTCAAATAAAAAAACGAGTATTTTGTGAGTGACTGCCATTGTCCACGGTGTGAGCACCTGATGTGTAAGTAAAATGGAAATTGTAAGTGGCATTCGTAGTAAGGAGTTAGTGACTCTGCATCTTTGTTTTTCTCTGTAGAAAAAGATAGATCTTTGGTTTGATTAGTGGCGTATTTCGTTCTAAGATTGACAAAAAGTTTGGTGAGCAGTCATTAAGAGAATGCAATGATAAAATTAAGAGGTTACATCATGCTAAAGCACGAAGCGAAACAGACATTCATTCAGGCCATGAAAGGGATCATATTTCATTTCAATTTTAGTGGAGTGTACACTTTGACTTAGATTCTCGCATGATTAGCAATAATATTACGTTGGAAGGTTTGAAGTATTGAAATCGATATCATCATGCAATTTACGTGCAAAACAAGAGATGCTAGTGGAGACGCCCATATATGCATTGCATTTTAAATGCAGGGTTTGGTTGTCGGTGTCACTTTATTTGAGTTATAAAGCAATTTTTGCTATAACAACGGTATTAATCACCGCAATATGGTGGCTATTTGCATTTGTATGACTTACAATTTTTATTAATTATGTATGGCGTAAAACGCTGTGCTTTATCCTTTTTGTTGTCAATAGATATTGTAATTGCAATGCAAAACACAACCAACACCAAAACGTCGCATGAATTCTTAGACTTGTAATTTGAATGATTCTATGTTGTCAAGGGCCTTACACTGGTGGCTTTCATTTTGTCAATAAGTTGAAAATGAAAGAGAGACAAACAATTATTGTCCTATTGCAGCTGGACATAGCTCACTTTTCGTTGTAGTAGCGTATTCTAGCAAAAACACAAAATATAGTATAGTGTCTTTGTCTATCTGCTCCGTATCTCAAATCGAATGTAAAAGGCAAGTCATTCTAAGACCCTAACTCCTACCCTAACCCTATCTTATCCAATGGTAGAGAGAGAGAGTCTAATGAGTACGCTTTTAGGAATCTTTTGATCACCTCTCGGAAGTTTTTAACTGTGCAAGAAGTATCGAGTGTCATTTCCTTGCTCTGGGATATTATTCTACCACTAGGCTGTTGAGTGGTTATAACCTTTATCGTTTATGGTTTGGCATTCTCCCAACAGGACTAACTTAAGCATTGGCGGTTTTATAAGAAATGTCATTAGCCACCTCTACTAAATTTCTATGTATTCCAGAACAAGCCAAGTAGTTAGCCTTTTCAACTAAATTTGCCGTGTATTTGCTGACTCGATGGCAAATGGGGGGGGGCATTTTACCCTCCTTACCCTTCGAATATCCACGACTGAGCATAAGCATTTACTTTGGTGATGAAAGTGCATGTCTACCTTGAGGCTGCACGGTAGGCCTCAGATATTCATTTTCGGCTATAAGGTCCATAAATTCTTAGAATGTTGGGCTTTAGAAAGTTTAATTTGATAGACTATGCGACTGAAACCCGGGCAACGAAGAATGGTCATCTGAAAGCTTTGAAGATCTATGCATATAAGCACAATTGAAATATTGCAATTTGTTTTGATTTTAATGTTTATTTCATAGAGATATCAGATATTTGATGCCTGCCAGGTGCTTTCAGTTCATGTTAGCTGAAACCCCTTCTAGAATTCGTATCCAAGAGTTGTGTTGCAAATAGCAGTAGTTTTCCTTACAGCAACAACAACAACAACAACAACAACAGCCATGCTGCATATTGCATCGTATGCCTTAATGAACACCCAAGACTTGATTTTAGGCAGGTGTGAGTATTTTATGATGACTGTTTTTATTTGTTTATTTTGTAGGAAAGGAGACTTCGGAATTTGATGGCAGTTTGAACCGCAAATCCTGTAGTACATGTAGCCTCGCTTTTGTGAAGCTTCGCAAAAATTCGAAAATTGATGCATCAGTTCTTGAACGGAGGCTGAGTGACACTGCGCTGACGTGGAAAGATGAGAATCATCCAGGTATGTTAAGTGTCTTTTTTTTCATATGCTACAACTTCAGTTAATAAATGTCTTCTTTATCGAGAGGCTATATTTTGTTTGTATCCAGCCTAAAAGTAGTAGACTGAGATCCGTCTTGTAAAGCTATCGACTGACTGAACTGGAAACTTCACCGATTAGAGTCACGACAATGCGGGGCCTCCTTCGCACACACACCGAAGTTACCAAATACTTATCGAAATGAATCTGTCATGACTTTTTGCCACATCAAAGTTCTTCAGTTCTGAATTGTATTTTCAGTATTTTCATTTTTGTATCCTACCTACCGCTTTCTAAGCCTTTTTATGCCGATATAATTCTACCCTTTAGCAAGGGTCTGATCTGATAACACCGTGTTAGTAGGGTACTTGACCTCGTATGATCTTCCTTGTTCATGGTGTTATGGCCCGTCTGATGAAATATCGTCACACAAGGCAGCGTTATACATTATCCAATATCCAAACAATAGTAAATACATTTTAAATGACCTTTACTTAAGAAACGCTTTATAGTAGGAGCAGGGACAAAGCTAAAGAAAATTGTTCGTGGAGTACGCAGCCCAATTTGCCGGCAAAGAAGACTTTCCTTATGTTTTTTCAGTAATACAACGTTACTAGCACTATTGATGTACTGCAAGTGCACCAACAAGCTAAATGTTGGGGTGTGGCACCCCCCCCGCACTCTATAGCTACGCCCATGGTAAGAGCTGCTGTCTCCTTCAGCCTTGAACATCATAAGGTGTAACTATGGCCATAGATACATAGACAGTGATGAATTCGTTTGTATTTCATCTGATATTGCCCATTTGTCAACTTATGTCCTTTATTTTTATGAAAATATGTTCTGTGAACATTGTGGAAAGCGTGTTTGATGATATTCGACCATGCAGTGATTTTATATAGACGGCCCTAGCCTTGTCTTTTGTCGTATACTTTGCACAAACATGTAGCCATCTTGTTTTGCACAGTTATTCTACCGTGATCACAGTTTTACTGTATGTGTATCCACTCAATCCGGTTGGGTTTCCTCCCAGGGCAGTTTGCAACAGTGATATCCTGTGAGTGAAATGTTTACATTATTTGACAACTAAGTTCTCTAGACAAACAATTTGACTGTTATGTTACCGTGGTGCGCTAGCATAGTTCAATGAAAGTTCGCACAATTATTGATTCAACGTCGTAGAAGAAACACAATTGTTGGTTCGTGCAATATTTTATCGTGTTTTTTCTGTCGGTTTTTAGGATGACATAAGTCTTATTTTGCTTTTTCAAATGTAGCTCTCTGTAGAACAGTTTTGTACTTGTTTTCACATTATTCAAGAAGCACATATAGCTATGACTTGCGTGATTATTTGGTCTTTATCGTGTTTTTCGAAAACTTGGAACTTTCAAAGCCCTTGATTGCTACACGCTCCCCATTACAGCCTACTATTTTTGTCTGCTTCGGTTTAATGTCTACAGTATCTGGTAAAAGTTATTTCTTCACTCGTTGTTGAAATCTTCTGAGGTGCGTCGAATTTTTCATCTAGTTTCGTTGTTTATCAAATTTTATTGTTTGCTTAGTTTTGTAGGTTTGAATTAACTTATACCTGTGATACTTCTCACACCTTCTGCATACTGTCAAGAAGATGATAATAATACTTGTACCAATTATAATTTCTCACACTCTTGATTTCTTCGGGCTTTTCTTGCGGTTTTCTAGCATTTAAGACGTATTTTATCTTAGCAGGACATTTACGATGTGTGCTCTTCCCTTGCCTACGAGTTGTAAAAAATTATAGCTCCCCATGTTACAACGCGTATTGTCAACTACCAGCTTCATAATCAGAATTGACCCATGCTTTTATTGTTCCATGGTATTGAAACGTTATGGAAGCCCAGACTTGTCCTTTGTATTAAATTCCGATAGTACTCCGCGTGTTTTATCATGTGAGCTTCAGAACTTATTAAAGGAAGCGCTTGCACGTCCCATATATTTGCTTTTCATTTTGGCTAGAAAGTGACGTGATGGTCGGAAGAATTCTTGCACTTTCCTTTTGAAGAGGTATCTTTGCTATATAGTTAACTTTTACTCAGAGGGACCTTAAGGAACTTGATTATACATGCTAGTTTAATGAACGATATAAAAATCAATTGGATGGTTTCGAGCATTTTAAGAATTTGGTCACAGGAGCCAATGCCTTCATTTGTAGAAAGCTATTTATGATCTGGTATCTGTCTATTTTTTTCGAACATTTTCGTTTTGTTTGCATGCTTTGCAACGTGGAAAGAGCAGAGGTATAATGGTATCCTTTAACAAATGGTAGTAGGAATCGATAAATATGCAAATCAATTATTGACAGATGCGATACTACCGGAGAGAAAGTATTTATTATTGTTTTGTTGACCAGCTGCCACAGAATTGAGCTGCAATAAATTTTTTTGTGTTTACTCAAGACAATACGAAATGAACAGAGCAATACTCCTACTATTTGCCCGTTACTAAGGTCGTGATTCATAGCTGATATGCGAAATTCATGAACTTTTGGGGCTTGAAAGTGTAGGGAGGAGGTTGTGATGGAATTTGCTGATCAATTTCGTGCTATTTCCGCCCCACATCTGCCTACCTTTCCCACACAATAATCCTAAAAGACCCCCGGAAGTAGACCATGTTTGACTTTGTAATCACGTGTTTTCATTTATGAAATGTTGTTGTGTTCTGTTGGCCTGCGCCATAGAGATAGGAATATCCAGATTAACTTTCGACATCTATTGAGTAAAAATTGCATCCATTTGTCGCAGCTGGTGAAGTTCTCCCTGTGGTCATATGACTCTTTTGTTTCATTAGCCACATTGAATTAGAAATTGTTGAAATGGTTTATTTTCACATTGACCTTCTTGGCTTTCATCTTTCCAGCTGTTCATTTTACTGTTTATATCCTTTGAAGGATTTTTCAGTCGATAATATTGCAGCTTCATAATTATTGCATCATTCCTTAGACCTATTGTTGTTAGCCTCGCTTCTATTCAGATAAGCACTTTAGAAATTCCTTAGTTGTAGCATAGTGTATTTATTTGTTGACATCACGCCACTTTTAGGTGACATTTTGCGGTATGGCGAATACAATAGCTAACAATTGCTGTGTAGCACTGATCGTTTAGCAAAACATAAGATATCAATGGTTAGTAAATAGGGAGTTGTGAGTTGGGGGTTATGAGCTGAGATATATGATCAGTTGATTCAGTAAAAGTCTTTGGCCTATGTTTGGGCATTTCCTTCTTCCGATTTATCGTAAGTTATTTGCTGTGGAGAGAGTTAGGTCCTAGCGCTAGCGAAAAGACATCAATGAGCAGGTGATCCTCTCTCATCCATGCGTTTATTCAAATTTTACCACTTCTTTCTAGGTTCTTCACCAGGAAGACGCTTATTACTTAAGTTGTTGTCACCAGTTGTCTGTGGTTTGAATAGCGATACATACATGAATTTCCAAAGCAGTGAATCATACTCCAGTTTAGGAAGCTGTAGCTCTGAAACCTCAACTGAGGCAGACTTGTTGTCACAAAAACTTCCAGACTTTGATGTGCAAGAAATTGCGGAGGAACTTTCCCTTATCGACAAGGAATTGCTGATTCGAATCACGTGGCAAGAATTGGCGACATGTGGCTGGATGTCAATAAACAAGGTATCTCTTAGGAGGGCTTTAGACGGCTGAATTTTGGTCGCGTCGAGTTGAAATCATTAAGACTACGTTTACACGGGGCCAGCCGAATATTTGAGCGGCCAGATATTAGGTTGGTTGGAGAAGCCGACCACGGAAAAGGTCACTTTGGAATTGCGTTTACATGGGGCCCGTCAGTGAAGTTCATGACATGCGCAGAGTACAAATTGTGCCACATTTATTGTAAACAAAGGTAGCATCTTTCTCACTTCCGCTCATTCAACCAGACGAGTTTGCAAACGTGAAAGACTGGTGTACAAAAGAAAGTGAAATGAATTTTATTTGGGCTGAAGACAACGTATAATGGAAGTTATCTGAGAGTATAGTAACCATCGAAGCAATACCTACTACATTTGCTATTACATTCAAAACCAACACTATAGTTTATCTTAATCTACGACATCATTTACCCATGCATTTTTATCCATAAAAGGTTGAGAAACGGAACACGGCAAACCACTAGTAACTTTCTTGGAGCGAAAACTCATTTCTTAAAATCTGTCATTTACTAAAGGCCTCTTAATCGCATATTGACACCCTCTTTGTGATACCGTGCAAATATTCGGCCGACCAAAGCCATTCACACGGGGCCTTTCGCGAACTTGACCGGCCTAGTTCCAAAGAAGGTCGTTTTCCTAAGCAACCGAATATTTGCACGCTTAAGTGGCCTAATTTGAGGTCGGTTAGCCAGCCCCGTGTGAACGCTACGCCTAAGTGGCAAAATATTTCACCGTCCAACTATTCGGTCGGCCCCGTGTAAACGCTGCCTAAGTTCGACCAAATGCAGCACAAGTGTGGCAGTCACTTTATACGTGTTTTTGACGTCGCTTCTAATTCCATTCTTATCAAATTGACATGGCGTAGTGCATTTGAATGCTGCCAAAAATAAACCAGCATGGCTTCCGTGAATCAAGAATTGAGAATTGCGTTCATGTTGTATTAAAACCAAAGACAATTAGACCTTCGAAAATCAAAGAAGTCGATAGTGGTACTAATAAGACCATTCTAATAAAAACTAGTTTGTTGGCATGTCTTTTCGGATATTGCATGCAGTGCTCTTGAGAGTGGTTGAATTCTCTTGGCCTAGTCGTTCTCACTGAGGTCCAGCATTTTGATAAACAAGAAAGTGTTAGCACTTGCACATCAAAAATGAAGCAAATACATACCATGATAGTTTGCACATGCGCAACGTTGCCTTTACCCTGAATATTTGACAGACCAGAGAAAAGAATATCCGGAACTTGCATTTAAAGGCGACCAAAATTCGGCCGTCTAAAGTCATGCCTCGTTTATGTCACACTTGTGAATTAAGTTCGGCAAATCCTGTCGCACTTAATTCAAAGTTCACTTTATACGGCCGCATTTTTCCCAAACTTAATTGAAATTCTGCTCTAAATTGAATTCCACGCGACCAAAATTCAGCCGTCTAAAGCCCTCCTTACGTGGTGTGACATCAAATATTTTTTTCGAAGAATTTGTATTCTGAAGATTATAACTTTCAAATTAGAATTTATATGATGAGAGAAGTAAAGGTAGAAGCTGTTTTAAGTTACGAGCATCATCCACCATTTTGATTAAACCTTGAAATTGCGTTTCTGCTATTCGCTCTCTTGAACAGCTGATTTTTTATTTCTTGAGAAATATAGTTTTCTTGTATATATACCGATTGCTATTTTTTCATATAGTTTTGTATTCAGATTTGATTCCTCTCTTTAGTACGTCACATCGCCAAATGTCATGAACATGGTCGAGTTCTTTAACAGAGTGGCAATGATGGTTGCTACTGGCATTCTTGTAGAAGAAACGGCTTATTTGCGAGCCAAAGCAATCACTAAAATGGTTAAGGTATGTGAATTAACAGTTACTCTGCGATAGCTAACTATCTTTGGCAGAGATCAAGAAAAATTGCTTGCATCAGTGTTTGTCAAGATCATAAGAAATGCTTATCATTTGTTGTTTTCATCAGAATTGTCTTCAACAGCAGCAAAATCTCGTTTTTGTTTTCTTCAATTCATTTATATAATTGTTAACTTTAAAGTATAAATTCAACTAAACATTTGCTCACGTACATTGTTTCTAGAGTTACCCATTTAGTTCTGCCTTTTTTCCTTGCTTTTCTTTATTCTTTTCGTTTTCTTTTTTTCTGTTGTTTGAAAATTTTAGGTCTACTGTATTATTTTGTATTTTAGTTGCTTTTTAAAGAATTTATAATAAAAAGAGTTTTCTAAATTTTACTTTAATTTTGCGTCTTCTCTGTCAGCTTGCTGTTAAGTGCCACCACCTAAAGAATTACAACTCGCTGAGAGCAGTCCTTGCTGGTCTGCAGTGCACACCAATTTACAGATTGGAGGCATCCTGGAAGCAAGTTCGTGCTAGGAGAAAAAAGTAACATATATTGCACCTTTCTCATCTATTTCCGCAATCATGTTTTGCTAATTTGTTCATTCATTTAGCACTCCCTCTCTCATTCAATCACCAATCGGAAGCACCCCATATTCCTCCCTTCCTTGCCTACCAAATTTCCAATGTAGCCCATTGACTCACCCATATTTTTGTTTCTATCTCTTGCTTACCTATCCCATCACTCGTTTGCTCAGGCACAAAAAATATGCCCCACCAGAGCTTGCCGAGAGCCTTATTCAGTCGTACAGCTAACTTACTTATTCCACTACTCCACTAGTCACCCTCGTATTCATTCTCTCATTAATTCTCTCATTCATTTCACTCACGCTTTCACTTACCGTAACTTCTCTATTAAGCCCCCTGAGGCTTATTAATTTCAAAAACAGAGCGTAATTAAGCTTAGTTTACTTAGTTCTATGAAGCTTACTTACGCTTGGCAGCATTCAATATTTTCTAGTGGGCGTTGCAGAGAGGGGGCTTAATAAATTTCTTAGTCCACAAAGGGGGCTTCTTGAAGAGAGAGCCTAATTGAGAGGGGGGCTAAATAGAGAATTTACGGTACTCACTCATTCACGTATGCATTTAGTCATTCGCTCAACAACTCACTCATTCACACACTCACGCACTCACTCATTCGCTTACCTTTTCATTATCTAACTTACAACCCAGTGAGACGCGTGCATTACAATTATGATGAATCTTCGTAGAACGTTTCATTGTTTGATAGAGCTGATTTGGTTTAGAGTATGGAATATTTAAAAGTATTTTGTCAATATTATGCAATTATAAGCTTATTTATCAAAACCTCGATTTTGTGTTTTGATTTTGCCGTAGAACTTTCGGAGAGCTCTCAAATCTGATGTCAGAGGATCACAATTTCTCAGCCTATAGGGAGGAGCTAAAGCAAAGTCTCAAAGATTCGCCTTGTATACCATTTTTAGGAGATTTTCTCACTCAGATTGCCCAGACGCAGGCCTACGTTGCTATGAGGCGAAAACGATCGCTCGCCAAACAGAGGCTAGAGAAGGCTTCAACAACAAGTTTTCCAGAGAAGAATGTTCGTGAAACGGAGGCCGTTAATAGTCATTGCAGTAAAGCAGAGGAAAATACGACAAAAGAACGCGGAAGAGACACTTGTTTACGTCTTGAAAAATTGGAAGAAAATAACACGGAAAAAATAGAAAAACATGGCGAAGAAAATCTATCGGATCTCTTACCAGAAAACAGAGAAAAATATTCGGATTTGTCTTTTACTGGAAAAAAGGATGAAAAAAATTCAAATGATGATGTATCGAATTTTGGTATTGACGAAGTAGATGAAAATATGAGTGATATTGAAAATAGAAGCAAATATGAAAATAAAAACAATGATATAAACAGAAGCGAAGTTGATAAAGAAAAACATGTTGATTTGCCCCATTCGATCGATGGTGATGCTTCAAAAGAGGAAGGTGAAAATGCGTGCGTTGCCAATGACCAGCAAAGACGTAGCATGCAATGTGAAGAGCATGTTTCACCAGAGGTGGAAGGTGATGAGTATGTGAATTTAAACAGAAAAGATCGTGAAAACCTTCGCAGATCCATCAAAGGTATAACTAAGGCTATGTTTCAAAGTGGAAGAAGTTATCAATCTTCTGAGAATGATAATGAAGTTCTGGAAGCACTGAATGAGTATTTAGAAACTCAGACAGAAGGAGAAATGCCTGTGTTTCCTGATATAGATATTGAAGAGGGGAGAGATGTAGCGAGTAGTTCTTCAGCAATTGAGATTCAAAATAGCAAATGTTTAGATACTTGTTCTGACGATTATGGAGTTGGAAGTGCGTCCTCTTACGAATTATCTCCTGTGCTTGGGGAATCGGACGTGACAACTTGCAGCCATGCTGTTGAAGAAAAGAAGACACATGCTAGGAATGATTCAAATGACAGTGGCGTTGTACTGCAAAGTGGCCGTTTAAGTAGAGCCTCCGCAGAGCTAAGTGAAAGCCATGACAACGTAAGCACAGTCACATCGGAGACGAATCATAAGACTTTTCAAGAAGATTCAAAGCTCCCTAGTGAGAATGAAGTGTCCTTGGACGAGAAGAGCGGTGTTGATGGACGTTCTCGTAATGCTGCTCCGATTCTGGATGAAAATTACTCGGAATTAAAGAAATTGGAAGAGAGAATAAAGAAAGAAAAACCACTTGGAGAAGAGACGAAACACAAAAAAGGTATTTTACTTTTGCACCAAATCTTACAAATGAATTTCTGTATTTTTTTCTAAAGAAAATTTTTATATGTGGTTAAATGTGCTAGAATATTTATTCCATTGACAAAATTGATTTCATTCTAGCCAAATTGCACTATCAGCCTTTTCTTTGTCTTTTGCAGAAGTACAATTTTGGGAGTACCAAATCACGGCAATGAAGTACCATTTGACACAAAGGCCAATCTTGCGTAGATACCTGTTGAATGCCTGTTACAATTCAGAAGAAGAGAATTACAGTTTGTCATTGAAGAGAGAGCCAATCGCTAAAAAGCAGTGACAAACTGTCCTATGTATCCTCACACTTGAGGTATTCTTGGTGTCTACCACTTTCTACCCAGACTTGCCTTGTGCTTTCAATTTGCTTATGTGTACATAGACCCTTAGTTTCCCTATTCTACCGTTTAATACCTACTTAGATGCATCCAGTAAGGCAATCTTTGATATGCATGTTTATATCTGTAGCATTTGTAATCTTCACATAGTTACTACCTTCAAAGCCGAAACCAAATCACCCACTGGATCTTTATAAACTTCCCCCTAAGAATCTTTTTCTGAGACTTGTCCGTCATTTTAGGGGATGTTTTAAATACGACAATAAAGTATTGTTTTCTTGTATATTTCATAATCTAAATTTAATTGTATCATAATTGTATTTACTTGCTAAGTCATGAAATGCCTCAGAGCTTTGTTCCCAAAGAGAAACAAGGGATTCGCCTTCAGTCTTACTTTCAATTTGTAAATTATATCATCTTTTATTCAGCGGATTATAAATTAAAAAATTTACGTACATTGTAAATAGTAATTTAATCAACGAAAGCGTACGTCAACAGACTTTTATATCATTTCATTATATGTAAAAGTGTAAATTAGCCTTGAATCATTGTTTATTGTAGCTTTTTAAGTAGGCCATGTGTTGTACGCAACTCTCAGTGTTTATCTTTAGAAGGGCAGTACTTTATGTATTCTACTGCATTGATTGCACACCTAATTACGTAGTTTCAAATGTTGATGCGATGCTTGCCATCATGTGATATCGAGGTTACCACTTTCTTCTCGTGGTATCGCTTTCATCACCTATTACGTCATTAGCATCAGTTTCACCTGTGCGACTTTATGAGAGTCATTTGCACGTGTGCAAATAAGGGAACATTTAGTTCTCAACAGTAGATGACGTAATGTTTTTATGGTTTGTTTTCGTAGCGTTTTTAAGCGAAACTAGTGTTTAAAATTGAATATCCAGCCAGTATTTGTTACAATTTCTCTGTTATTTCAACCCACTCCCAGAACGGGTATTAGAAAGATCTTAAAATATGAAGTTTTTGTCATGAACGTAGCCTCGTTTGCCTTCAAGCTAATGTTTCATTTACCTTGTAGATACCAATGTTTTTTATGTTTTCTTCGAGGCTACCTGCAATGCATAGCCTTGAAATGCTTGAAGACAACCACCCAAAAACCGTGTAATTTTTCAAGAAAAGTTCTTTTTCATGTAATGACAGCAACGTTTTTGAACGTTTTATATCTATGGTAAAAGTTCGATAGTGAAATCCTTATGAAAGGTAGGATTTTTCCAAATTCCCTGTTTGCAAGGGCAAAAATATCCATAATGTATAAATGTCCATAGAGTTTAGATATTAATGCCTCCTACTATTAAAGACTTTAAGTTATTCTCTGAGCCATGAATTAGATGTAAAATACTCATGAAAAGACTTTATTAAGAGACTTTTCTATGGAAGTAGAGAGTTAGTTTTCTTTGCAAAAATGTATTCGTTTTATTTCTTAGTACTCTCATCGTTGTATATATGATGTTTTTGCGTGAATTTGTTCATTTGTGTGTGTATTAATCTGCCTTGCCGTATCACTAGGTGACAATAACTGAGTATTCTCTGCTGGTGAGGAAACTACAAGTTTCGTACTTAAAAGTTTATATAACTAATATTGAAAATTTCCTAGCCTATGCACATTTAAATATCAAGAATATCTTAGCAAATATTTTCAAATTCCAATGCTTTGTGCATGTGCAATTGAAAGACAGTATAAAAAGTTCACCTGAAGTGACGATAACTCAATCGGTAACAAAAGCTATATCATTGAAGAGCTGCAGACATAACGTACAACATTTATGCATAGTTTTAAATGCATAAAAACTTATCGGTTTTCCCTGGCCTACGAAATGCAGTTTTGAACTTATCTTTTTAGGTATACAAGAACCACTTTTCGTAAATCACTTTCTTATAGCCCAGTATGCATTCTAGGACTGCTCGCCACAGATTCCAGCCAAAATTTTTCTAAAAGAAGGTGGCTCCCCATTTGAGCTGGTAGAACTCAGGCAAACTTAACGTAAGTACTGATAAACTCACAAAATTACAGTTTGCCAGTAGGCAATTTACCAAGGTATATGCTCGCCACAGATCTGGCACAAGAGGTCTGGAATGTAGTCTGCGTTGTAACCACCAGGGGTGATTTATAGGGGGACTCAGGGGGCGGAGCCCCCCTTGCTAAACTCTCTGCCCATTTTGGGGGGCTCAGTCCCCCTAAAACTCTTGCATTGGTTTGGCTTTTCAGAGTTTATTGGCCTTGCTTCCAAAGTGCTATGATCAATTGTGCACTGCCATATGGCTATTGAGGCA
The DNA here is from genome assembly GCA_018155075.1 of Cassiopea andromeda. Taxonomy (NCBI): domain Eukaryota; kingdom Metazoa; phylum Cnidaria; class Scyphozoa; order Rhizostomeae; family Cassiopeidae; genus Cassiopea; species Cassiopea andromeda. The sequence goes on from WIPJ01001895.1 coordinate 275,889, forward strand.
TTTCTTATTGTTGACTATACTATATCAGCATTAAACTAAATTATCATGTTTCCATCTTTCAAAACATGGGCGTGGTTGTAGCTGGGCCACACCCAAACTATGGGTGTGGTTGTGCCTAGAGCCCCCCTTGTTAAAATTTTTAGAAATCACCACTGGTAACCACTTGTGATTCTCTATCAAAGGTCTGTATGTCATTAATCTAATCTATCAATCTAAGCTATTAACTTTCACACATTTGCTAACAAGTGATGATCGCAATACCAGCTTTTGCCGACAAGCCCAAGAATTACCGACGATGTCGGCAAAAAGTAGGGAAATGTGACAAGTTCCCACACTCCCTACTTACGCTTGTTCCTGGTACTAGTCCAACTTCAGTGTAGTTGTACGAAGACTAACTCTTATTTAAGCTAAGAATTGTTGGTCCTCAACCTCTTATTGAATTTCGCGTCTAGTTCTTCACGCTGAGTTTGAAAATTGTTTTCAATCGCAACAGAACTTGAATATACGCAAGGAAACAACGTCCTTTTGGAATTTCTCGGATGTTATTAGAAACTTCTCATCTGGTAGATAGCCTAGAGTTGTTTTCTGGGAACTGTAAATGCAAATGAAGTTAATCCACGAATATCTGCTTTTGTTTTAGTTTCTTTCTTCCGTTACACCTAGATATAATGAAATATAAGATCCTTACACATCTGGGAAATAGGGTGTTTATATCACCAGGACACTCTTTCATTTCTCTTTCTCACCATCCCTCGTCAAATTTTAGACAGTTTTCTTGAGAAACTTGCGTACCAGTGGATACTTTAAAAACATATACCAGTTTGTTGTGAAGACATGAGTACTAGAGTATTCCCTCAATTGAAAGAGAAGGCGAGAAGGCACCCGTAGCCTCCTCAATAGTTCTGTTTGCTTACCACTGTTAAAACAAATTTACACATTTTTCATCAGATCTATAAACGAGATCATCTGTAAATGAATCATTGTGTAACATTTCCACTCACACCAAAAACAGGTGCATCTGACTCACAAAAACATTCCTCTGCAATCCTGAATCTGTTACTTCCAGGGGTGCCGGAAAAGGGGGGGCAGGGGAACACTTGCCCCTTTTGTCCTAGTTGAAGGGGGCAGAATGCCCTTTCCGTCAAATGGTTTTTTCATAAAAGCTAGATGAGGGAATATTTTCAAGTACATTTCTGTCATAGAAGTATCACAAAACTTTCGAATTTGGTAAAGGTGCTTATTTGACTTCGAGTGCTTCGAAATGTAGCATTGTTTACACGACTTTAGACACTTTTTTTAGAGTTAAATCGCCTTTTTTACAATATCATTTTAGAGAATTTTCTAACAACACTTTTGATGCTCAAACCTAAGTTATCCATAAAACTATTGTCATTAGTTGAAGCGAATGAAGGGCGTGGTCACTAAAAGGGCGTAAAATGGTGCCCCACCGGAAAAAGCTGCCCCCATGCCCTGATGTGCTTCCGGCACGCCTGGTTACTTCAAATTCTATCAGCCGTAAGAGCAAACGTGTGTTAATCAAAGTTAAAGACCTATTTGTATTGGTGACACTGTGAAGGAAAGGGCTGCTAAGTAAGTATGTTTGCTACTAGGGAGGAGTGATTACTTTAATCATATCCAATTTATACAATGTGGCTGCCGTGGAGTTGGAGTGATGATGTTTGTTGATCACCTTCGAGCTTGTTTCATTTATGATGAGAAATCTGGTGTATTTTCTCATGATGATGAGTATTCTGCTGGATCTGAATGCAGCAGAAGGTAGGTTCAAGATATACAAACTGTAAAGTTGTGTTGTAGTTAGGAAATGCACCGGTCTTTGTAAACGACGAAACGAAACAAACATCAGTGTCATATTTCTGTGATCCTCTGCAGAAAAATGATTTTGAACAAAGTTTAGTAGAAATGTGATGTTGAAACTTCTTTTTCACTTTCATTCTTCGCCCACGCTATTCAGTTTCTTTACATAACGCATGAGAAACTCTTTCGTTTACAACTTTATATTGGTGCAAGTGCTCGTTACTATTTCGTAAATTCGTTATTGGGAAATACTTAATCTAGACCTTGCATTTCTAAAATGAGCTTTGCAGGAATTACCCAAAGGAACTGTTAGATATTTTACTGTTATTTTGGTGAATGTGATAGAAGTATTTGACCATGAACGTTTGAATATTGTGCTGTTTCCTTTGTGGGTTGTTGTGTTTCCTACATAAGCTAGCATTCAAAAATAGAAGTAGCCTGAATTTTGTTGTTTTTCTTTCTTTCGAGTTTGATCAAGTCACTGCATATCATTTATGCATTGACTTGATCAAACTCTTTTTGACATTTTTCAGTTACTATTTGCTAAAGATTAATTCACGTTATTTCCAGCACTGAGGATTTCTATTTGATCATGAATTATTATAGGCTTGAAATTGACAGATATTATATTAGGTTTTGAGTTGCTTTTGATGCCAGGATTTCCAGAGAGAAATTTCCTTTTTGAACTTTGAGCAACAGTCATGAGAGAACAATTCACCTGTAGTTTGTAGAATGAATGAAGCGCTTTCAGAGTTATTATGATTTGGTTTCATCTTGATAAGTAAAAGATGTAAATGCAAACCGCTGCAAAAATTTCTAATTATTTGAGATTGACTTGAGATTTTTATCAATAATTTATTCCGTCCGCTTGATCTCTATCAAGTATGCAAGACAATAATTCACTGCCTCCTTTTGATAGATGGCATCTTGTGTACAACCTGGTTAGATCATCGTATCAGTTGGCCTAATTTTGGTCTTTGTAATGTTAGGTAGTGAATCTTTAACCAGTTACGATACCTTGGCGTACACTAATGCCATATATTGCTTTTCTTATCAAGGGATGGCTGTTTTGGCTTCAGAGCGTGATCAGCAACTGTCAGATGAAAGTTCAATTAGATTTAGAGCAGTCAAGTTTCCATTTCATAATGGTGTAGTGAGCTCAAGACCTCTTGTAGTAAGGCAACTTTTTCCAAAGGAACGAAAAGTACCTCGAAATGATGTGAAATCGTCTTCTAGTGTTCCTGATATTTACATAATTGTAGTTGTGAGTAGCAATGCCTTGTCCTTCTGCTTTATTGTTAAATTTTGAGATAGATATCCCTTTAACCATGGCAAACTAAAGCTCTTCAAATAATATCATTGTTTAGATGTTGATAATTTATTTTCTTACTTACAGTACATTCTTTAGATTGTGAATTATTATGATCTTTTGATGCATGCATACATAAATTTTGTGGCAGAAGTAGTATATAGGAGTTCCTTTCTTCATTTTTGAAAAGTACCTTTGATATGAGATAAGATATATATTTGTAAGTAAAGCCAACTCTTGTTAGACATGGATATTAAGAAATAAGAAAAGATTTTTGCATTTTCCTTAGTTTCTATGAAAGTAAATGCCCTTATAGGATTGTGCTTTGTTACTTGAAATGTTAGTTGCATATTAATTTGGAAATAAATTCATGTCTTTGCGTCAAATACAATGTCGTTGTGGTGATAAATAGTTTAATGATCCAAGGTATAACTAGCAAGTTTGTGGTTTGTTGAGCTTACAGCTGAATATAGAAAAGAGGAAAATGATTATGAAATAATAGTTAAAGCATAGTAGAAAATTTACCAGTTCGTTATTTGAAGACTTTTAATTGTGGCATCAGGAGTCTTTTTAAAATATGTGGTTATCTTTCAGAAGATTGATAATCATGCTAAATGCTAAGTTTTTATGTTGAAGATAATTTTCAAAGGTGGAGATCATTTGAATGAGAGAGAAGGTTTGAGTGATTTTAGAAGTATAGTTCTAAAGGAGTATAACAGATACTGTATTTATATCAAAGATCAAATTTGCAGATGTAGTAAATTGTTGAAGAGTATTGAGGATGCATTGACTATACTCTAGTTATAGCAATCTTAGAGAATTTTTTCCATTTTTCAATTTATGTATTTGTAGAAATGTTAATTCAAGTGAGCTTTGAGATTAGAGTGTACTTGAGATTGTTTCTTCCATAATTGTATAGAGCTATTCATTTTTTTGATCTTTGAGATTTCAAGCATATTGTTGCGTTTGCATTCTAAATTTTCTTTTCATTTTAGGTAGTAAATCTTAAAGCTGATGAATTCAGCTCTAGGCAGCAGACATTTCTTCAAGAAATAGCAGCAAATGCAAAGAAATCTGGTGCAGTTTGCTCTGTGTCTGCATTGAAGCAGGTATGTCTAGATGTTTCAGAATATCTGTCTTTTTCAAGTTTGTAGCATCATTATACAATTTTATGCTACACTATACATAGATGAAACAAAAATTAGAATGTAACACTTTATGTAGATAACACAAAAATTAGAAAACCATTAGGACATTATAATAAGATTTTTTTGATTGTTTAATTGATTTTCTAACACTAGATGCATGAAGATTGTTAGAAATGAATTCCACTTTATCAATTTTGATGTACCCTATTACCCTGCTTAAGGGTGCACCCCATTTAAAGGAGTTCTGCACTCTAAGCAGACCATAGCATCTGTGTCCTCAAGCCATCAAATGGATGGTCAATGTAACAAAGCATTAGCATCATGTAGAAAATATTTCATTACTGTTGTCTTTGCAAAAAGTCAAGAATATTCTTCTTTAATGCCAATGCAGTTGAAATATACAACTTGCTATTTGAAATATTTCAATAATTGATCTGAGTTGCATTTTTGTCTGTGCCAAATTCAAACTTCAACTATCCAAAGACTATGATGACAAAATTGGGCTCTATTTTCATTGTTTTTTACTATTGAGAGTTTTGCAATTCTTTGAATGTCCTTATTGAAGGTGCAGCACCTTTAAGTGGGGGTAATATGGTAAAAATTGACATTAGGAGCAGAGCATAGACCCAACCGGGCCATAGGCTGGCAAATGTCTTGTGGTCTACAACAAATTAAAGTCAGCAGAACCAACCTGAGGGGATTCTTATAACAAATACAGCAATTGCAGAGGTAGTCGCTCTGAATTCAACTGTTGTTTACAGCATTCTTAACTGAGATAAAAATGGGGACAATGCTTGCAAACCCCTTTGCTTTGAAAAAATACCTTCTCCAGTCATTTGCCAAAGACAATTGGCAAATTTCAAAAAGCCTCTGGTAATTGTCCACATTTGCCAAAAGGTGAAGAAGCTTATATATCTTGTTGGGAAAAATTCTTTGGAGGATTGCATGAAATGGTAAATGGGATGTTGGCAGAATCATTGATGAATAACATGAATAATTTGAGAAGTTGTGAATGTTGAGAAGGGATTTGCAATGTGGGTATATTGAGAGCCACCAACAAGAGACAATTTACAAACTCTGGTCTGAGATGTTGGGGTTAGAAATTTCTTTGCTTAGAGGAATATTCAGGTTGGCTCTGCTGACCAGACAACTGAACTCCTTTGACATACTGACCTTAGAGGCAAAACAGGTTTGAAAAATAATGCTAATCTTGCATGCAGATCATTGTACAATGCTGACTTGTATATCAGCTATCCTTTTTCTGTGATGTCATAATATCATTTTGAACTGAAACAATTTGATATTGATGATTTTTGGATTTGTAGCATAAAGTTAGGCAACAGATTGTAGAAGTGTATTGCCAGCAGCCAAGCATTAAATCCAAAGCAAATGGGAGGGTAAACAATTTTCTTAGTGGAGAAGATCTTGTTGCTATTTTTGGTTCCAGTCACATGAGAGCATTCCTGCAGCATTACCACATAGCAAATTATTTTTCAAAGGTAATCATCAATTAGATATGATGCCTAAAAAGACAACTAGTTGTTTAATCTTGCAATACATGTTTTGGATTCATCATCCTTCATCAGTTGCTAATACCTGTATTAAGTTGTAATTGATATAACAGCTATACCTACATACAATCAAACAAAAGAATGACAATCATTATAAAGAAAATAAGAGGGCTAGAAGTTTTATGAGAAATCAGAGTACTGAACAATAAGATAAACAGGTTCAGCACTTTGATAGTAATATCAAAGTTTTTAATCTGTTTTCTTTATTGTTCAGAACTTTGATATTTAATCTGTATTAGCAACTGATGATGGATGATAAACCTGAAACATTTATTGCAAGATTAAGCAAATAGGTGTCTTTTTCACATTGTATCTAATCTTATACTATTGAGGAATTTGGGAATAATCATCTAGTGCTTTAATACATTGATTGTAGTTTGATTACTTTTGATGATTGATTGTGATTAGTGATGAAGTTGATTAGTTTGCAAGTATGATGATTATTATGCTGAGTGATTATAATAGCCTATGGAATTCATATCATGTAATCATGATTGGAATTTGATGACTAGAAGAAAAATTGCTTGCTGATGATTATTGTTCTGATGAAAATGGACAACTATGTAGCAAACTGATTCCCTTTCCTTTCTGATCATTGCTTTTAGCAACTGCAAATGTGCTTTTTGCACTGACAAAATTTGATATATGATAAAGAACAATTTATAAGTGTTATGTATGGTGAATAGGTGATGGTGAGTTTGGATTGACAGTGTTCTCAATAGAGAAGAACCTGAGACCATTTTGTGTTTACTTTTATTTACACCTTTGTTGGATAGTTTTTAATAATGCCAAATGATGCTTGTTAAACAAATGTGCAACAGTTTCCTGCTCTTTATTTTAGACTAAAGTCAAGGCAATGTCTGTTCCATATCACATCACTAATCAAGTTTGGTTTCCTGTAGCAGCTGTTGCCTTGGCTACATTTTTATTCATTGTCATAATGGCTATTATTTTGGTATTTATCAAATTATTTTATCCTTTTCATAATATTTCAAATAAAGGCATTTTGTAGATTTGTTTTCTGCAGTCAGTCATTTCTTTCAGGGTCTTATTTCAAGCTAACAATTGAACCTTTCAGTGCTGAAGTTTTGAACTTCTTTGATGGAAAGATGTGCAGAATTTTTAAGACAAACCATTGACGTTATGTTGTTGTTGCTTAGTAGTGCAGTATTTTGTGCCTATGAGCCCAGAATTTGAAGGGAGGTAGTTTTTGCTTGGAAGCACCACTCGGGTGCTCATACAAATTAATGAGCTCTGGTCAAGGGGCAATGCCAGCCATCACAGACTTGGTTAGTGTGGGTACCACGCCCTAAAATTATGATGCATTTTGGTTGCCACACCCACTTCAAACTCTTGCTAGAGGTCCCTCACTCCAACCCTAACATTTTCTCATAGAATTTGGACAAATTAGAAAATTTATCTTGGTGAGAAGTGGGGCAACAAGACCCCTATAGTCCCCCCTGTGGTACTGGCTTTGGTTAGCCCCCTTATTTTCTTTCCACACTTTATTCTAATTAATCAGTGCTGTAAAAGCTAAATTATTTAAACTTTTGGCATCAATAAACTGCTTTTTCTTCATTTCTTGTGAAAAGCATTAATATCTGAATGTTCTTGAATGTTTGTGCAGAAGGAAGCAATGTGAATTCTATGCATCTACCCACTGTCTTTCAACTCATAGTGATTAGTGATTAGTGATTAGTGATTAGTGATTAGTGATTAGTGACTCAACTGATTTCAATGTAGTGATTTCACTGCTAAGTTTGTCATAAGCAATTTCTATTGCAAGTATCCAAGTAATAATTTGTGGAAACATGCATGTTGCATACTGGCCTTGGTCCATGTTTTATATGTATATGAAACACCTGCCTTTTATATTTTGTGAGACAGCAGGTGAACCCAAAATTTAATCATTTTCTTGGTTTCTCAGTGGAAACTTTTACCCTCACATTTGCTATTCATTACTTCGTTATTATAAGAGTAATCCTTGCCATGTTGTTATTTAAGAGTTATGGGAAGTGAGTTGATAATTATTCACAGAATGTTAGTATTCCATTCTCATTCATGTGTTTGAACGTCTAGAATACTCATTTTGTAGTGCTGTGTAAAACGATCTAAGTGTCAAAAAGATTCCAAAAAATCGAGTAATGGAAAGCGAGATTCACTGGTGTGTCATCCAGTAAAACCTATAGAGACAATGTCTCCAACGATGGTACAGCCGCAAGTGACAGATTTGTATACTGTTGGTGGATCACCGCGTAAGGTGCAGAAATGGAATGGGGAACGGGACCACAAGAGACCAACTCTGCTTCAAAGTCGGTAAGATAAAGATAACTATTTGTGTTTTATCAATACTGAATATTTCTTGTTTAGCCATCTTTTTCCACTTTTTGCCTGCTGAACTTGGTTTGTGTAGCACTTACTACATTATTGTTAGCCACTTTGTTGGATGAATCTCAAACTTCGTCTAGAAACATAATTTTGCGGGGGGACTATACATTGTTGTAACCGACGCAGGTTGGGGGTAGGGCAACCACTAAAAGCCCCCGAGCCATTTTGACAAATCTCTAAATTTTGGCAACCAAATATTAAGATTTGGCAACTCTTAAAGTGTTGACAACTTTTTGGCACTTTTAGAAGTTTCCAGATAAAGTGCTCTTTATGTTGGCATCTCTAATTATTCCATTATTCCTTTCTGTGTCACACTGATCGTACTGAGCTGTTATTGTTGATAGGAAGTAACACAATTACAAATGTGCCCAAACCTAATATCGTCATTATTTTGAGGGAGCATATAAATTTTCCCCAATCTTGCTGAGTTACTATGTGCCCTTAGTTTTTCAGTTACACCACAGGGACTATATCAGGGTTCCCATCCCTCCTAAAAATCCTAAAATATTCTTAAAGAGAGCTATCCAGAAAAATCCTAAGGAAAGATACTGCAACGCTTACCGAATTTCACTGGAATCTGCAAAACCTCCTAAAAATGGGCGAAGAAATTTCAAAAATTCTCCTAGGTATCCTAAAAAGATTGATGAGAAAAGAGTGGGAACCCTGTATGTGATCACTTCTGTTGGTAGTAGCAGTTCTGGTACTTCTTTCACTCAGTTATTTAAATTTCTATTTGCAATGCTTGAACCTATAGACCATGGTTGCAAGAAGTATCATTCTTATAGTGTCTGAAGTTTTACCTCCTGGTGTTATTTATTATAGTCGTGGCTCACAGGCTTCACTCGTTCTTGATTTGAAGCCATTGCCAAAAGAGAACCGCAGTGAGGATCGTGAAAGGTAATAATTGTCCAATTTCACTGTCATTTGGTGATTTGTGTACATAAAGTATTTGTCGTTACTGCATGGACTCCAGTGGTTATATTGAAGACTTAATATATGGTTAAAACTTCATAATCAAGATTAAATCTTATTCAATTTCTCTAAAATATCTCAAGTTAATCTTGTGCATTTCATTTTCATTTAAACATTCTCTACATAGGGGGACCTTTCAGCAAAGATGCTGGTTTTCAAGGGTCCCTCTACCTAAGATTCAATAATAGCAATGATAAAAAAAGTTGAAAATCTAAATACAAATATTAACAAATTTACAAATTTATATATACCATTGAATGTCTTTTTTATTTGAACAATGCTTTTGATAGCAGATAGTGCAATTGCTGTTCAAACTTTTTTCTTTTATGCTTAGGAGCAGTATGTCGTTATCGTTAATCCTGTACTTACGCTTCACTTGAAACCTTATTTTTGGCTATAAACATTTTTAAGACTTCTAAGTACTTCAGGCCCGCTATTTTAAGTATAGTTTTCTTGTTGAATGTGTAGATCAGAAAACCTTTTGATTTAAGATTATGAGATTTCAATCCTAATCTTATTTGCGTATAGTATCTAGTTTCATATGAGTGTGCTATCCATGAAAACAAGTTGCTTTCTCATTTCTGTGTAATTTGGCTTTTTAGTCCAACGGAAGAATCGTTATCAAGTTTATCAAATTATTTAACTTTTCGGGATTTGGAAGATGAAAAAGACAACTACGAATTTTTATTTAAAGAATTTTGGGTAAGTTTGTAAAATCAATAGAAGCGTTTGTATAAAAGGCCATCCCTGTCGCTATCATCGTCTTAATCCGTGTTTGGTTTCCATGCCATTACGATGCTCTAAAGAGGCTAGAATTTTGTATTTGTATGGGTGCAAATCTTGTACTGGAAGTTTTTGTATGGCATATGAATGGCTGTTGCTTGAGAATAGGAAAAACCATTGAAATATGACACCCAATTTTTGCATTTGTCTTTTATAGGCGATTCCCATGAATTCAATTCCAAGGAAAGATAAACAGTCAATGTCAAATGCAAGTTTGAAAAACAGATATCCTGACTACATACCAAGTATAGTTTCATTTTGTTATGATACATAATTCATTATATATACGTACATATATATATATGTATATATATATATATTATATGTTTATTTATTCATTTATTAAGCAATACATTAGTTTATGAGCCCAACGTTTATGACCCTGGTCGCTTAAACATAAGCTTCTGGATATGAGCCTCAGCTTTTGCTATACAAGGCTTTCACATTCAGAAATTATGCGCGCACAATCAACAACGCCGAGTGGGGCGCCCGATTGGACATTATTTGATAAATTAACACGAGCTTTCTCTTTGCAACACTCAACATGGACTATAATTTTAGCTCTGATAAGCATTCTGTTATAGTTAGAGAACTTTTCGCTTCTATTCTAAGGAGTTTCTCAAGAGATTTCGTTTATTGCATTGAATCGAAGTATTTTGCGCCTCCCGGCTTTCAGTGTCAACAGTGGAAATATATATCACTAGGCGAGTGAATGATCGCTCTCAAATGAACTGTTAGGCACGTGCCGGCGCGCGCGAGAGCGATAGCTTACCTCACAATGAAAGCCCTGGTGTTATCAGCCTCACTTTGGATATCAAACTTTTCCTCTGTACATGCGCTATCAGCATAAATTTTTCCAGATAACTCTATTGTATAGTGGGTAAGTATATTATTGCAATTATCCCAACAGTTTTCATTAGTGTCCACTTTTTATCATCGTTGTTTTCCTTGTTTTTATGCATACCTTATTATGATGATTTGTGTTTTTAGATCCAAAGACTGCTGTGAAACTTAAAGAATTAAATGGCGATCCCAATTCTACTTATATCAATGCTAATTTCATAAGGGTAGGTCAGACTTTGATTTTTATTCATATTGTTTCTATCTATTTCATTCCCTTACAACAGTGTTTCTCAATTATTTTTTGCTAAGCCCCCCTCTGATGAGAAGAGAAATTTTTCATGCCCCCACTCGCTAGAAATAGATCATTATCTATACAAATTGCATAATTATGCCTGTTCCCTGGGGTCATATGCACCCCCCAGCATGGCCTCGTGCCCCTCAAATGGGGCGCGTCCTACTTTTTGAGAAACGCTGTCTTACAAGGCTTGTATTAAGCGAATTCATGTGAGTTTTAACACCCCATGTATATTGACCTCTCCCCGTCATTAAATCCCTTTTTGAAAAGAGTAGACGTTTTGGGGAATTTCGCAGCACTAAAAAAGAGAGTTGCCAATTACAGTTTGTCGTTGGATATTATTTTTAAGTGGTTAATTCTTGTTTTAGGGACATGGGAAAGTTCCAAATATGTATATAGCTACAGAAGGTATACTGATTGCCAATGCTCCTTGGCTAATTTGAATCATGCCATGTGTAATGAGACTTAGTGTAGTATGATGTAGTGTGACGTAGTGTTGTGTGACGTAGTGTGATATTGCAAGCGTCATACGACGTATGAAACATAAAACATGCGAGATTACATGACTGATTTGATGTAGAAATGTTATATTGATGCAGTATTTGTCTTCATGTTTCCATATAATTGTATTTTTTTTAAATAAATGCTTTTATGTTTTAGAAATCTTTAATGATTTGAAATTTCAGGACCCCTGCAGAGCACGGTGGCTTCCTTTTGGAGAATGATTTGGGAACAGAACTGTCCAAGTATTGTCATGATAACAAAGTTAAAAGAGAGGAATGAAGTATGTACTTTGTAAAATTACTTTTGTCGTCTATCCTTTTATACTTCCTCATAGTTTTTTTTTTACTAATTCAAATCATTGTGTTTTTAGTACTTAACTTTATTTTTTCAGAAATTATGATAGTAGAACGTTGCATTTCCACTAATCTTTTATTTTTCTACCTTAAGGAAAAGTGCGCTCCTTATTGGCCGAATTCGAGCACCTCTCATCAACAACAGTATGGTGAAATAACGGTGACTTTTGATTCAGAAATTGATCGTGGTGGTTACGTGATCACAAAACTTTATATTAGTCATGGACGAGTATGTAATTTTATTTTTAATTGATCTTTTTCACTCCAAATTGCTACTTATTTTCTATTTATAAATCACTTAAGTCATTTTGTTCATCAGATGTTGCTATGTTGCTTTCACTGGTCTATCCCTCAGCTCTACATGCCACCTTCTATTGATTGTATGAGTGAGTGAGTGAGTGAGTGAGTGAGTGAGTGAGTGAGTAAGCGAGTGAGTGAGCGAGTGAGTGTGTAAGTGAGTGTGTGAGTGAATGAAAGTGAATGAGTGAATGAGTAAGTGGTTTATTGATTGATTGATTGATTGATTGCTTGATTGATTGATTGATTGCTTGATTGATTGATTGATTGATAGAGTGAGTAAGTGATTAAATGCATTGAATTTTGCAGCGTTTTATATGCAAATTGGCTTTTCCATTGTAGTTTTTAGAAGAATCTCGTTTAGTAACACATTACTGGATGACGTCATGGCCGGACCATAAGGTTCCTAGATCCACTGAAGATAGCATCTCATTGGCAAAAGATGTCAGAAATTCAGTGGATATTTCAGACCATAATAGAGAGTTAGGCCCCATAGTTGTACATTGCAGGTAAGCAGCTTTCGTCAATAGACTTAAGGCACTGATTGATAGTTAGTGCTAATAAATATTTCACTTCTTGCTTTCTGCCTCAAACCCCATCCCCCCATTCGTATGCGCGTATCTCCACTTTTGGTAATTGAACGTAGTTAGTAATTTGTACACTTTTCTCAACCACGTGACTTAAATGCACCATGCGTGCGTTTACGTCTTCAGCTCTTTCAGGCTTGTTTGTTACACGTGTTTGGTTTCCATAGCAATTCTATTTTCTTGAATTTTTAAGCGCTGGTCGCGGCAGAACCGGGTCATTCATTGCAATTTGTCACGCAATGGAACAGGTGGAGGTAACGTATTTCAAATACTGATGTGCATTTTTGCTTATAAATATAAATGTTTTCTTGTAATTGTAAGTGAGAATAGGGTCATAGGAGAAGGTTCTTCCATCAAGAAGGCACGCCCTTCGAGGGAAAGGCACTTCCTTCGAGGGAAAGGAACTTCCTTCGAGGGAAATGCATTCCTTCGAGGAGAAGGTACTTTCTGCAAGAGTGATTGATTGCAGTAATGCAGAAGCAAATAGGAAGGTGAAAGGAGAAAGAAAGAGTCGAAGAAGCAGAACGACGGCAAAAAGAGTCCACATCTTCATTTATTGATACTGACGACTGATCCAGGGTAATTCCATGAAGACTATTCCATTTAAGACTGTTCCATTAAAAACTATTCCAACTGACTTAAACAATACGACTTACACGGTATGATTTGACTTATACGCTTCGACTCATACTTGAGTCGTCTTCAGTATGAGAGAGAACGAGCTGAGTGAAATGGAGTGCTAGAAACATCGTGTCACATGGATATGAAAGAATTTTAAAAACTAATGATCGGGGAAGGAGAGTGGGGGTGATTATTCGATACTCAAGAGTAGTATCTGGCATAGGTTTCATTGTGCATCATTTTCGTTGTATGAATTGAAGTGTTCTGAAAGTGTATAGATTTCTTTGATTTTCAAAAATTTTTTTAATTTGATTCTCTTTTTTTGACATTCAATCTATGTATCTAGAAATTCGCCATTGTTTTTTCGTTTAGGCTGAAAATGCATGCAACATTCTTGGAATTGTGAGCAGTATGCGCCTTGATCGGTATGCTCACTTTTTATTTTTCTCTGATTGACGTCAGTGAGAATTCACAAATTTTATGGTTACTAGTATTCCAGTCATTTGTGGGAAGGACTGTAGCGTGGCCATTAGGCTTGCTTTTCGCTGAAGGGGCCTGACTGGACAGTTTACCTCAGGTCATCAACGCCTGCCCTGATTCTGAACCTCTGCGAAATGAATCACTATCAACTTAAAGACAGTTTTTTTCTGTTCCCACTCATCACCACGAGATCTCCAACCGTGGGCTAACCATCACAATCATCAACATGTTTATCAGCATCACCATAATCTTCTTCTTCTTCTTCTTCTTCTTTTTTATCGCCTTGCGGCATAAGATTAACTTGAGTCTACCCAAAAAACACTACAAGCAGGCTTTTGATTTTTGATGCCTAGCCATATTTGCTACTGTGATCACTTTGTCACACTTTTTACATTTTGTTCTGTTTATTCTATATGTTCTTGTTGACAAAATGTGAGTCCCATACAATTCTTTGTCATCATCATCATCATTATCATCATCATCATCATCATCATCATCATCATTGTCTTCTTGAAATTTCAACCTCCATTATTATTGTCTCTGTCATCGTAATGATCATGCCGTCAGTCAGCAATTTCGTCGTTACTATGGTGGCAAAATGAACAGTTTGTCTTTTAGTTTCATCCATATTTAGTTCATGATGCTGAATTTCGTTAATTTTCAGGGGTGGCATGGTTCAAAAAGACGAACAATATATTTTTATTCATAAAACTATTTACGAGTATTGGAAGGATCTCAAGTCACATTCGCCCTCGTTGAGCAGCATTTTACCTGCAGGCGTCGAACATGCTCAAGAAGCTATTGAAGAAGATGACGAAATCGGTGGACAGCATTTTGTTTGGTAGGAATGTTCATAAAGAAGTCACACTCAGTAGACTGGTCGCTGAAGTATCTTCTTGCAATCCCTCTGCGGAGCCAACCATGCAGAAATGAGATCTTTCTCTTCGTATGCTAAGTATTCCTTTAAGATGCAATTTCTGTATGTTGTATGCTACATCTCTTTGCGTGGTCCTCACCAGTGATTGAAATTCTGTCATGTTAATTTTGGCCTTTGATTGGCTTATCAGGAAAATCATGTTTCACTATGGTGATGAGAATTACAGTATTTTTACATGGAAACACATAGGAAAAATTAGACCTTCTCAAAACTATAGTTGGCAGTTTCAAGAGGTGTATTGCCCAGCCTTACCGTTGGGTAGTAATTTGCCGTAGATGCTGAAGGAATTAATAATTTCATTTGATTTCAAAAGAAAATGCTACTTGAACGTACATATATTAGAAGGAGGTATGGGAGTAATTCATCAAAATCCTAGGAATTCTTCATAAAATAGTATTATTTAAGTTCTATCCTCCTTTTTGCTCTCTACTCGAATTCTTGGAAAACGTAGCGACTTTGATGATGCAGCACATTCTTTTAAGAACTTAAGAAATGTTGAAATAGTTTTTCGAAAATATTTACTGGCATGGTATAGTACATTGTTTTTAATTTGTTTACAAAATATCTCTACTGTACACTTTTTTAATAAGCAACCAGGGCTGAACTCGGATCTTTTTTGCAACTTGACTCCTAATCAAAGAAATTTTAAGCAGCTAAGTACAAAAGCCGAAAATCAGACATTTGGCACTTGACGTTTGGCACTTGTCGTTTGGCACTTGACGTTTGGCTTCAGGTTATTCTGTAACTTGATTCAACTACATGCAATCATGTAGGTGCCAGAAGTTGTCATATTCCTCCTGGCTTTTAACCAGCGGAGAAGTTTGGCGTACCATTGGTTTTCAGATATTTGAGCTCAACCATCGTACAGTTTTGGTTAGGGGCAAGTTAGTTTATTTCTTAAGATGACACATCGTCCTATAGTTTTGTGAAGTGTGGAAGAATTTTCTCTATAGGTGCTAGTAGTTGTCTTTCTTTGTGCCAAAGAGCTCATAGGCAGCAGGAGCAGAAGTTGTCAAAAAATTTTCAGCAACATTGAGAGCTTATCCTGAATCCTGCTTATTAAGAAATTTGTATATAAACAAAGTTGTGAGTGAAATCAGAATTTTATTTTGGAAGAATAGAAGAGTTTATATTCTCAGTAATATATTTATTGGTATTATTTATCACGAGAAAGCCCTTCATTCATAGAAAGTAAAAGAAACATTTAATTTTTTGTTTATCGTAAATTCCTGCTTTGTTCCCCCGAAGTATTTGATAACTGGCGTGAATAAATTTCCTTTATTTGAAAGATTTGCATGTAGCCCCAGTTCTACTCAAGAGTACCGAATAATTGGGGGCTGGAAAATTCTCGAAAATTTAGTAATTGGGGGATTGTAAATATTAGAAAATTTTATAAGTTGGGAGTTGGAATAATTGGAATAACTCTTATATTTATATCATTTGCCTGACGATTCCAACTAAAGTGGGCACGTTGTCCATTATTAAATGTAATCGATTTTCATTCTTGGTGCACATTTGGGGCAAATTATAAATTCACGTCCTCAAAATGTTGGAATATTAATAAGTGGGGGGAGGGGTGGAATAAGAGGGGGATTGGAAATGGGACAATTATTCGGTACACCAGAGTAGGCAACCTCTCCAAGTTGTCCTTGGAAGCGATTGCAGGTTTAAATTTGAGATTTCTCCCATATGCTTAGTTTGTATTTCAAACACCAGAATGAAACATCCTCTGTAAATAAGACGAAATCTTGTTTATTATTAGTTTCACCTATTCGTGAGTACTATCCTACCTTGTCCCACCTTTTCCATCTGTTGAAATTTGTTTATACTTTATCACCTGTCCTGCTTAAGACCTGAACGATAATTATTTTGTTTGATTTCAGAACTGAACAGCCCAACATTTTGAAATTCATAGGCCACACCTTTAGAAGGAATGAATGTACCATACAGAAGATCCCTTTATTTCGCAAATATACAGTCCAATTCCACAAATTTCTCTCTCTCTCTCTCTCTCTCTCTCTCTCCAGTCATTCAATCATTTTTCTTGTATTTTAGATATTTAGTTCACACGGGGTTGTGTAAATTTGTCTCAGTGAATTACCTTTTCGTCCTTCTTGTTCAAGATTGGATTTTTAACAATAAATCTTAATATTTTGTTATATATTGATGTAGTAAGATCTATGAAAGCTGTTGCTTCTTTTCACTTTCAATCTAAGCTGCGTCATTTCTTTCTAGATGTTATTTTCAATACAGACATACAACTTTATTCCAACTTTGTTATTCACCAATTGCAACCCTATTTACAGTATGCTTTATCCTCCACCATTCACATTCAAACGTCATGTGCTTGCCATCTGTTAATAATGATAATTTCACATATAGGCACTTTTCATTTCCAGTTATCTTCCAGCCAGAATCAGACTATAGCAGTAATTTGAGCAGAAAATCATTGAGATTTAAGCACTTTTCATTTCCGGTCATTTTCCTGTCAAAATCCAAGGTTATAGCTTTACTTTCTGCAGCAAATCGTAAGCGTTTAAGCGATTTTTATTTCCGGTCACTTTCCAGTCAAAATTAAAGGCTATAGCCTTACTTTGTACAAAAAGTCATTGACATATAAGCACTTTTCATTTCCTATCATTCTCCTGTCAAAATCAAAGGCTATAGTCCTACTTTGTGCAGAATCTCATTGAGATTTAAGCCCTTTAATTTTCCGATCATTTTCCAGTTAAAATCATGGGCTATAGCCTTAATTTGTGAAGAAAATCATTGACATTTAAACAATTAATTTACAGTTAAAATTTACACTTAAAATCAAGAGATATAGCCTTACTGTGTGCAAAATGTCATTGACATAGCAGTTTTCCATTTATTGTCATCTTCCAGCTAAAAAAAGACATACCCTTATCTTGTGCAGAAAATCAGTCACAATTAAGAACTTTCATTTCCTGTCATTTTCCACTTAAAATCAAAGGCTATAGCCTTACTTTGTGCAAAAAATCATTGACTTATCAGCAGTTTTCCATTTCTTCACATTTTCCAGCTAAAAATAAAAGATATACCCTTATCTTGTGCAGAAACTCAGTGATAATTAAGAACTTCATTTCCTGTCATTTTCCAATTAAAATCAAAGGCTATAGCTTTACTTTGTGCAGAAAATGATTGATATTTAAGCCACTTTCATTTCCGGCAATTTTCCAGTCAAAATCAAGGGCTATAGCCTTACTTTGTGCAGAAACTTAATGACATTTAAAAACTTTTCATTTCAGGTCATTTTCCACTCAAAATCAAAGGCTATAACCTTACTTTGAGGAGAAAATCTTTGGCATATAAGCACTTTAAATTTCCGGTCATTTTCCAGTTAAAATCAAGGGCTATGGCCTTACTTTGAGGAGAAAATCTTTGGCATATAAGCACTTTAAATTTCCGGTCATTTTCCAGTTAAAATCAAGGGCTATGGCCTTACTTTGAGGAGAAAATCTTTGGCATATAAGCACTTTAAATTTCCGGTCATTTTCCAGTTAAAATCAAGGGCTATGGCCTTACTTTGAGTAGAAAATCATTGATAATTTACACCCTTTCATTTCCGGTCATTTTCCAGGTACAATTAAAGACTAAAGCCGTAGTTTGAGCAGAAGATCATTGACATTGAACCACTTTTCATTTTCGGTCATTTTGCAGTTAAAATCAAAGGCTATAGCCTTACTCTGTGCGAAAATCATTGACATTTAAGTCCTTTTCCTTTCCGGTCACTATCCATTCGAAATCAAAGGTCATAGCCTTACATGGTGCAGAAAAATAATTGACAGTTAAGTACTCTTCATTTCCGGTCATTTTACAATCAAATCAAAGACTATAGTCTTACTTTGTGCGAAAAGTCATTGAAATCTTAGCCCTTTTCATTTCCGATCATTTTCCAGGTAAAATTAAAGACTAGCCATTGTTTGAGCAGAAAATCATTGACATTTAAGCACTGTATATTTCCGGTAATTTTCCAGTCAAAATCAAAGGCTATAGCCTTACCTTGAGGAAAAAATCTGGCACATTAGCGCTTTAAGCTTCTGCTTATTTCCCAGTTGAAGTCAAGGGCTATAGCCTTAATGTGACTAGAAAATCATTGACATTTAACAACTTGCCAATTCCGGTCATCTTCCAGGTAAAATTAAAGACTATAGTCGTAGTTTGAGCAGAAAATCAGTGACATTGAAGCACTTGTCATTTCCAGTCGCTTTCCAGTTAAAATCAAAAGCAATAGCCTTACTTTGTGCAGAAAGTCATTGACATTTAAGCCACTTTCATTTCCGGTCATTTTCCAGTCAAAATCGAAGGCTATAGCCTTACTTTGAGGACAAAATCTTTACATATAAGCACTTTAAATTTCTGGCTGTGTTGCAGTTAAAATCAAGGTCTATAGCCTTACTGTGAGTATAAAATCATTGAAATGTAACCGCTTTTCATTTCCGGTCATTTTCCAGTCAAAATCGGAGGCTATAGCCTTACGTTGAGGAGAAAATCTTTGACATATAAGCACTTAAAATTTCTGGTTATGTTGCAGTTAAAATCAAGGGCTATAGCCTTACTGTGAGTATAAAACCATTGACATTTAACCACTTTTCATTTCCGGTCTTTTTCATTTGATTTTTGTGAGAAAGTGTGTCAAGGGGTGGGTGGGTTGTTTTTGCAGTTTGATGTCGCATTTTTTAAACAACTCGATGTTTAGCACGTCTTGCTTCACAATCTGGCCATTTTTCAGAAGAAATTTGGCTTCAAGTCTAAAAATAATCTGGCAATCCTATTTTGATGCCAATTTGAGGCCAAAAAGACAACAAACACATTATTATGAGTACAGAAAAACATCCTATTGAAATTCATAATGTGACATCACACATTGGGGGTGGGTGGGTAGTTTTGAATTTGTGACAAAGCGTGACAGGGAGTGGGTGGGTATCTAAAAATGCCAAAACTTGTGTGACATAATATTTGAATGGCCCCATTGCAGTCTTTTTAAGGATAAATTCATCAACCTTTAGGTACATATCTTTTCTAGTTGTTTATCCGTTAAAGTCAAAAGCTATGATGAAAGTCAGTTGTAATAAAATCAGGTACTTTTGATCACTTTTGTGAATGCAATGTAAATGAACTCATTATTTCCAATCATTTCAGATAATAATTCATGATGTTGATGAGATCCAAAATTTATACTCTTAAGGTGTCTCGTTCGAGGCTGCTTGAAAACCAGTTCCTATTTGAAAAGGTTGTTAAGGAGACAGTTGATAATAAATCAACTGCCACCTTAATAAGCCGCTTCTTTAGTAAAGAGAAAACTAATTAAGCCAGCTAAAAGAAGAAGCTACTTTTCATGATATTAGAAGCTTTGAATTATGCAAGAAATAAGTAAGCTTTCCCAGCTTTTTAGATATTACTACGCTCTTGACTTTTGCATGCCGAAAAAGCTGGGAAAAGTTTTCTCATGATAGAGTATGGAGCAGATTTCTATCAAATGTAAATCGAGGTGCACTTTATGTGCAACGAATGATGCATAAACAGTGAACAAAAAATGAGACAAAGTATGTTTGTGCAGGAAATATTAGAAGCCACTCAGCACTAGCTTTCAGTAGAATCGAGAAAAATTGAGATAGTCATTTTAAGATGATAGCACGATTAGCTTAATAATGGATAAATGTCAATATGGGCAAAAGTTGATGCTAAGGATTGAGTGTAGCATAATATTATTTGTCAACATTTTATACTCCTCAACTCAAAGACGTCGAGGGCGAATCGAGAGAATATAAATTCAATTTAATATTGATTATAATCTTTGGAACCTAAAATACGGGGGAGTGTAATAAGGAGGTGGTTTGGGGGTCAATGCTCAATAAACAGAATGAAGTCCCAAACATTTCAAAATAGTGCAATTAGCTGTTAACATTGCATAAGTGTAAGGTAAATAATTTGCTTTGATTTCCTTATTTGTTAATATTCATTTGCGTTCACAAAGTCAATGTGTTTCATTTACTTATCCTTGTTATACTTTGAAATCTTTAAGTTAGTAGTACTGCGGATTGGATTTTTTCAAAGTTGCTTAGTTGGGGTGTTTTAATTAATGGGAATGGGTGGTGAATATCAAAAATTTGCAATTGGGGCGAGGGCCCCCCTACTATTAGGTGCCAAAGAGCAGATATCATATAAAAATAATGAATGCTAAACGTTGTTTATAAGAAAAAGCTATTTGGCTTCAGTCTGAATGTTTCTTAATATTTGATCAAATCCAGCCTTAAATGCTTCTTAAATTTAAAGACTTTCAATGGCAATAGCAACCGAGATTAGGCAACTGTGATACAAGAAAGATAATGTCCAGGCTTTGTGAGGTATGCTATGGATGTTTATTCTATCTTTTTGCTAATGTGAGCAAACAGTTACTAGTAAAAACAGTTGTTGCAAGATATAAGTTAAAACTCATCCTGCCTATATTTATTTCAATGTTTCTTAATTTTGCCAAATTTCAGCCTCATGTTTCTTATAGACATCTTTCTAATAATGAAAATACGTTTTATAGATGGCATATCCGCTGTACTACACCAAAAATTCTGGCTGTGGCCTCGCAGCAACATCAAAGTAGTTAATGTGAAAATATTAAAATCCGAACATAATTATTGCCAAAGATTTCATTAGTATAAGTTGTACTGTCGAGCTAGGATGGGAAAGCTATGACACAGTGCTACCTGGAAGTGCTAGCATTGAAGATATTTAGTTTGGCTGTAAAGGAAAGAAGCATAAATCTGGAAAAGGAGGCTAATAGTAGTATACTATAGGTAGGCTCTTCTTGCTCTATGCAGATTTGCTTTATTTCGTTTGCTTGGCAAAGTAGATTTATCAGAAATTAAACATAAGATGTAGTCTGTGTATTGTTCTGGTTTCTCAAACATTCGCTACTTCTGCTGTGGGTATCAGCAGATGGAATCCTAGCCGAACTACATGGCCTACTGAGGCTCAAAGAGTCTTGCTCATTCTGTTTCCTTTGAAGGACTTGTAAGAATGCTTTTCGAAACTGTCTGCTTCCAATCCCATAAATCAATGGGTTTAAGCAAACCTTAAGATCCACGAGGGTTACTATTAATAGCAAAACGTCTCCGGGGATTGGAACAGCTTTTGATAAGTTCAAGATATTTACCACCATAGCTGGGAACCAGCAAACTATATATGCAACAACAATGGCAAACATCACTTTTGTGACTTCAAGTTCAACGTCAGATCTCCTCCTTTTCTTCCTTTTATTTCCTTTCAATTCGTTACTCCCTTTACATTCTCTCTCAGCATCTTTCGTATTAGGAGCATCAAGTGCAAGATGTTTTCCATGCTGTTTCAACTCAAAGGAAGAACTATCTCTTTTAAAACTCTTTCCTGGTGTTCCAACACTAGTTTTTTCAATATTACAGTTAGGATTAGTTTCTCTTCCTGTCTGGATAACCTGTGGACACTGTTTAGCTATTTTCTCATCTTTTTTTGCATCGGTAGCAGCCCTTGTTACCATGATTTTTGGTGGAGAGGTTACTGACCTCCCTTTACGACCAAGCCTTGGCGTAATTGAACGACTGTGATCTCTCAGCCTTCTGAAGATATTGTAATAGCAAAAAATGAGGACTGGGAACGACAGTCCAACATTGAACATATAATAAATGGAACGGAAGGCAATGTTTCTCTCTGCCCAAGTTACGAAGCATGCGCCGTGGGATTGACTGTACGTGTACTTGCCTAGGCCAATTACAGGCAGGAGAGCAAGTAGCAATGTACCACTACAAATTACAGAGCAGTATATCAATGTTCTTTTTATGGTAAAAATTTTGCCAAAGCTTCTTGGCTTCACTACTTTGAAATAACGAACAGTAGCAATTGCCGCCAACAGCACAGCTGATTGACATGAGCCAATTACTCTTAGAATGCCAGTTATTTCACAAAATCCGTCACTCATTGAGTTTGTTCCTTGCGCTTGATTCACTGCTTTTATGGTTAATGTGAAGGAGGCTTTTGTGAGATCGACAAATGCCAACTGCAAGACGAAGATATTGGTGATTGTTCGAAGAGAGCGAACGGAGAAAAACGCAGCGATCACCAAAATATTACCAAATGTTCCAAAAAATGCGAAGAGGCTCGAAGCGATGATATTGACATTAATTGCAGCTTCTGAGTATGTCATTTTGTCAATGTGTAAAATTTAAGTAAAGAGGTTAACAGCAATCTCATAGAAGACAAACCGGTTAACACACTTGAAAATTGTGATATGAAGACTGGAACATATCAGCAAAATCTTTAAATGTCATTTGACTTGCGATTGCTTCTTCAATGTCTGCATTTACCATGTAATTCTTTCATAAAATTGAAATAAAATAATCATTATTGAAAGTTATGAAAAATTACAAGGATAAGATAGTCAGAGTAGGGTAAACAAATGCAATGAGAGTACTGTCACTATTGCTATGCATCGAAGATTCCCCACTTAATTTCTACGAAATTTGTAAAGATCCAACTTTTGCCATCTGCTGAATTGAAACATGTAGCAGATCGTGTAACGGTACAGCATCAACGCTAATTGCTGGCTCCTTAGCATCACAAAGCTAAGCTATTGAATACTAGAGAGACAGAGTAGCTTTCTTATCACACTGTCTCCAAAGTTTTCCCCAATCAATGCGAATGGGAAAGGGAAAGATAGCAATAGATAAAACTTAAATAAACTCCACATGAGAGTTTATACTCATTCAACATAGTAGGATTATTGCTTAACGGCATTTTTATAAAAACAGGTTTCGACGTTCCGGTCCTGATCAGTTTATAAAGATATAAGCTAATATAAACTGATATAACTTTATAAACTGATGAGTACCAGAACGTCGAAGAATGTTTTTATAGAAATGACGTTAAAAAATAATCCTAGTGTGTTGAAGGAGTATAAAGACTTATATGGAGTGAGCTATAAACAATTTTTAAACAAAAGTTTTCATCATGTATTCAAACTCCTTTCTTGCCACAGCAACAAAGATATCTTCATGATGATGTAGAATGCGTCTGTGAAAAATGACACGTACAGCTTTGAAGCAAAGCACACATTCTGTTGTTTTCCCTCGATTTTATGCTCATCTTGTCGTTGGAAATGACAAGCCCTGTCCTGTTTTCTTTCATGAAAGCGAAAGCGGTCTGCTGAACCTAGCAACAAACTCTGACTTTTAAAACTGCTTATGACGTCAATCAACCAGAAATGTACCCGCATATGAAAGTTTCTTCACAAGAAACTTAATCAACTTAAGAACTTTTAGAATTCTTGGGATTTACTGGTAGCCTATTCAGTAGACAAGTAATTTGATTATTTTGGCTTAAAACATTTGAATTCGTCTACAAAAGCCACATGCTTACCGTTTCATAATTCTGAACAAAAAATTAAGCCATTTCATAACGTCTTGCTAAATCTTGCTGTATATTATTATTTGATTATGGTGAAAAGAAACTAAAACTATAATGAATTAAAGTTCTGGAAGTTCGGCTTCTGTGCAATGGCTTTTCACCCTGGTGAGCATGTGTATAATGGAAAATAATATAAATGAAATGCAATTCTTTGCAAAGCAAATACTAACAAGAAAATTTATCAAAACAATGAAAGACTCTCCATAGTTTGATACAAATCCAAGATAAGAAGTGCTTGATGAATATAAACATAAGACAAATGAGCCCACCTATAAGTGAATTAATGTAATAATTACAACTAAATATAATAGCAAGATGTTAGATATTCTTTTGATGAACTTACAATGACGACAGAGCCTTGGTAACCGAAGAGCTGTGATGTGCAGCGAGATGGCGAATGAGGGCAAAACTACTGCCCTCTCCAATTGTTGCAAAAAGCACAGCACAAAAGAATCAACATAAAGCTTCTTATCTTTTTCTGTGCATAAAAGTTCTTTTCTCGTTCAACAGATAAAGCGTTATCTGCCAAGAAGTTTTGTGCTGAAACAGCAGGAGACAGAAGGCCAAAAATATTTAATCGACCGCAGACAGTAGTACAGTCTTCATCTGAATGACAACAATGTCCATATTGTATTTATGCAGCCTTAGAGGATTTAATTTTGTAGGATGATTAACATGCCATGCAAAACTCCAATCGAAAATCAAACTTACCCACTCAGCGCAAAATAAATTATTACTGTTTATTGTCCGTCTAATTCTGTTGTCTACATCAACAACCGAAACCTTAGCAGCAGTTGACTGATATCAGAAGCATGGAAATTTACAGTAATGAACTGCGACAACAGGAAACTGCTGGATAAATGCCATTGCAAAAGCACGCACAAAGACCATAGATTATAAGCTTCAGTTTAAGCTATATCTTTCTGGCTTCAGACAAAGCTCTTCTTTTACATCGTGTTTTTCCAGCTTGTCCATCTTGTGTAAACATGACCTATTTTTCAGTGATAGGGCCTCTTGAGCTATCATTTATTCTATCACAAAGAATGCATTTTCGATTTAGAAGCAAATGACAAATAAAGCAGAGATAATGCATTTGAGCAAGGCTTGAATTCTCACGAATATTGCTCCTGCAACGCAATGAGTCAACAATTCCTTTCACATGTTTTTTGTCATCTGTTGAAGGTTAGCAGTCTTACATTATTGCTAGGTGCCGCTACGAAGGCAGTTCTGTGCAGTTGCATACAAGCGAAATCAAAGATTTATGATTGTACTAATGATTGGTGGTTATGGATAAAATTACTTATGGGGGATGTCAGATATGTGCAGACACACTTTCTGTTGGGGAGGGGTGCTTCTTAACCATTTGATAACTATTGTTACAAAAAGGGTCACGGAAAAAACTGTTCCCAATTCTCTTGCAGCATGGCCGACATTTTGATCACCTTTCTTGCAATTTGTAGCATATTGGGAGTGTGACGTCCCCACGCCCCCAATAAGCACATCGCTGGGGAATGTCTTCAGAAACAAATGCAAAGAAGACACATGAGTCTGTGGTTGCTGAATGAAAATAATGTATCCACAAAATGATTTAAATAGAAAAATACGAAACATTATAATAACAAATAGCGACTTACTACACAAGTAAATAGCCATATCATATGTGTTTAAAAACCTATCCCCCTTACTTATTCATTTATTTACAGCTAATCTTAAAGTTAAGCTAATTCAATATTATTGGTCCTACCACGCCGTATTATCACCTTCTGCTGCATCAAGCACATAGAACCTACCGATTTTGTCAACATAGTCGGCTTCTTGCGCTTCATCAGAGTATGCTTTAAATTGGTCTTCTTCTGGGCTTGCATCTTCAGTGGGTTCGATTTCATCGTAGTCAGAAAAATATTCAAAATTCCGTGATGAATCCTTAAATAGAGAAAAAATAATGATAGTAAAAGGAGGGAAGAACTTTTGAACGTTGTCGCAAATATGGTGGACTATCAATGATTTTGGTAGGGAAATAATTTAATTTGGTTGAACAGAAGAACTGCATGATGACAGCTGACTATGATGAAAGCTGACTATGAAAATCACTGTGGATGACAATGATGATAAAAATGCTTATTACACAGAATGAAGAATGGCACTACATATACCTGACTTCTTTCTTTTTCATGTTTTCGTGATGCGTAAGCTGTAGTTGGAATCATCAATTTCTCTTTCATTACTTCTTGAGAAGGGGCTTGTTGCGAAGGCGTAGGTTGTTGATGTTGAGCCTCCTGAGGAGGCGCTATCGCTGCATTTGCTGTTGGCGGTTTTTCCTCCTCTGGCTTAGCATCCTCTTGACCAGGAAGTTTGTGCTCAGGAGGAAGAGGTTTGTGGTCTACTGGTTCTCCCTCAGCATCTATCCATGGACTCCAAACTCCACCATGATTTCTTGGATTAGCATTTGGATCTTCGTCATGTTTATATCTAGGAGGCACCATCTCTTTTTTGTAATTTTCCAACTTCGCTTTCAGTTGTTCAAAAACATCATTTTTAACTTGAGACAGATCGTGGTATTCACACGGATCGTGCCTCATATTAAATAAACATCCATTTGTACAGTCAGGTGCTTCTGCTGGTTTCCTTCCACATTTAATCATGGATGTTCGTTCCACTTTTGAATTTCTTTCCAGAGAATCGTATTGATCTCTTTCATAGTCGGGTGGATTAAACCAATCTGTAAACTCATCAGCTAAAATATAGACGCCCAAATGTTCATGCAGAGAAAATGGATTGATAGATATGACTTGGAAGACTTGTAATAATGAAAGTATAGCAGCATGGAAAATGATTGGATATCAAGAGACAAAAGAATTGGAAGAAAGATCAATATATAATAGAAGATTGAAATACTGAACGAATGAGCAAATAACAGACAAAGAATGAATGCTATAACGGAAGACTAAATTATTAAAGTTGCAATCATGAAAATGACAATACCTTGGTTTAGTAAGATGAAACTTTTTAAGAAACCATTAAGGAGATAAAAATCTTTCCAGAAGAAAATGGATTCTGTTAAGAAGATGTAAATATGCCGCAAGAGTAACATTCAAATAAAAGTTTGAGCTTACGTTCTTGAAATACAATTTTCCATTTTCCAACTCTTAAGCCAGAATTTTGATATACCATATCGTCAATATTCAAAAGCAACTCATTCCTTGAGGATTTTCTGTTATCTGATAAATGGTCCCACACATTTTTACCATCACTTGATTCTTCCGGTTCACCACCGGCCAAAGAGAGAATTGTTGCGTGCCAATCCGTAATATGGAGCAATTCTTTTGAAACTCTTCTCTTCTTTTTCAGAAGAGGACTATTTACAAAACTAGCAGCACGAATTCCACCTTCAGGGAAAAAAATTCTGGAGTGAAGGCCTTCATTATCAACCAGAACACAAGGTTTCAATTTTCAATTGGTTCAACATTTAATTTTACCAAATAAATGACAAAATAGATGCTGAGCATTTCAAAGAAACAAAGAAGAAGACTGAACAGAAATACCTTCAAAAAGAGAAGTCTTTATGCCACGAAATGGATAATTGCTGGCATGGTTTGAGTCAAAACCATTTGAAGCACCACCGTTATCAGTTGTAAACATAAAAATTGTATTTTCTAACATTCCAGCGTCTGTTAATGCATCGTATATCTAGGAAAATTTTTGCAAAAATTAATTAAGCTTAAATTTTTTCTGGATTTACTGGCAATCAGCAGCACTCAATCAAAGAATCCATTTTAATGGGATCGACAAATGAATGTTTCAAAGAATTAATAAATCACTCAATCAATCAATCAATCAATCAATCAATCACCCAATGAATAGTCCAATCAGTTATGTAGGTCAATCACACACCAATCAAGCTATAAAACTACCCACCCGTCCTACGGATTTATCTAGCGATGCAACCATTGCTAAATACATCTTCCTTTGAGGATGCTTTACGTCTTCAAACATCTTTTGTTCCTCCTCAGGGGCCTGTAGTGGGGCTTTTGAATTAGCGCTGTGTACAGCTAAATGGGATACCAATAGGAACAATGGATGTTTTGCATCGTGATCCATGATTCTGCTTATTGCTACATCTGTAAACATTTCTGTTGTATAATTTCCCCATTCATTCATGACTGGCTATAGTGAAAAAGGAAATAGACATCAACCTCAGCATTTGAAAACAAGAAGCAAATTAAATATATCTTCAAACAAGAATGACAGAAGAGAACATTCAGAGCATTGAATATTGATGATAACGATGGCTATTGATGATAGACCAGGTTTCCCAACTTGAAATGCAAAAAACAAGGGGAGGAAAAAACATGAAAAGAAAGATCGAAAAGATGGATAAGGAGACAGAATGCAGAAAAGCGGCACTTGGTTTACTTTTCTGAATCTTTTTTGGTAGATCTTCTAGGCCTACACACACTGGAATGTTGCTAATACTTGCACCGATCCTCCTGATTAACCGAAGTGTTTTGGAAGCAATCTCAAAGGATAGAGGAAATCGTTGTGTACAGTTAGTCCCATAGTTCATAATAAAATGTTTTCTAATTGTAATCTAATTCAAATTTAATTGCTCTATTTCAATCGTGTTGTTAAAATTAGTTTCTTTCTGATGTTGTCAGATGCTGATTTAGTTGTAGAAGGGGAGTACCTAATACTGATGGGCTGGAAGTAGTTTCGGTTGAAATATTGTCAAGGTGGAATTAGTATTTTAGTCAAAATGAAAATAAACTCATAGGAATGGACCATTCGATAAACCAAAAGAAAAGCAATTGGATATACCAAGAAGATGTAAGTAGTTCTTTCGTTTGACAAAACTTGCTTAATTATTCATGGATTCTTCAAGTTTTCCTTTTTAAAAAGAAACAGCGAAACAAGAAAGAAAGCTATCCCGTTTTAAAAATGTTGTTGCTGACTGTGTAAATCATGATGCTTATAGATTAAATTTTTGGACAGCTGCATTTCAAGGAATTCATTACCACGGAAACAGCAATCAACGTAATCAGATCAAATGTGTTGTGCAATGCTGGTATACAAAACTCTGATTTTCTGAAGAATGGACAATTTTACTCGAGAATTATCAAATGCATGGTTTCCATCAGATCAACATTTGTGTTGGATTTAATAGAAACTACATCCACAAAGTGTAAATATACATGTGCTGCTATTTTCCTTTAGACATCAAATATCGCCTGCAGATATAATTGCTTGTATTTGCACGCAAACACTCTGTTTTATTGCAAACTCAAAATGCTATCCAAACTGCTGGATTAGACCAAAGATTTGCAGTGAAAAGTAATTTGATTTTAAGGAAAACTCATTCAGTCCCTAAAAAAACCAAGAATATCTCATCTTTATGCTTAAGTATAATTACGTCATATTTGTTACGAATTATTAATAGTTCATTTCTGTGAAAATTATGAACATTTCCTTCATAAAACTTGCATGTTGCCCCTTGTTAGTTGCTTAGGCATGTTGTTTTTCATATATGCGTGTGTAGCAAGCGAGAATGGGAGGCAAGTGGTAAGAAGTTTTGATGGGACAAGGAAATCCAGCCCGGAACGAAATAATTCTAATCATGCAAAATAAGAATGCGATTTCATTACCTTTTCTCCATCCCGTAGGTCTAGCCCCATGAATGTACCAGCCTCACTTAGATGATCCCAAAAGTCTCCCCTGCCAGCATAGCAGCCGAAGTGAGACTGAAAGCCTCTTTTAAGTGGTAAATATGGCGGAGAAAAAAATCCAAGATGCCACTAAAAAATAATGGGCAAAGATATAAAGTGAAGATCAAACTCTAACAGCAATTAATTGTATCTTTGGTCTACAGGTGCACATTTGTTAGAATTTAAATACAACGTGGTAGAGTCATTTGGTTCATCTATTTGTTTGCAAGATAAACTCTACTTAATTTTACAATATGTCTAGATCAAAACTATGACAATATTTATAAAATGTAAATATAAAAATATTCATAAAATATTAAATATGAAAATATTTATGAAATACAAATATAAAAATTGGCTGAGAAATATAAATACTTTTCCAACTAAATGCGTCTTGTAACCAAGGGATTGCAGTTTTTCTGGGAGTAATTTCTCTTCCAGGCCAAGGCCCCAAGGTTGTGATGTCATAATAACACTTGACTGCATTCCTAAGAAAAAAGCAACAACTCTGCAATGAGATGAATTTTGTCCAGCAACACTAGCAATTGGTAAATAATGCTCTTAAACTAAAGAGAGATAGTGCTAGCAAGAATCACATGCTTCAAATTGCACAATGAATTTAGCTCTTTTCCTATCAACATGAAAGATGCAAAAAACAGTTAATTTGTCTGCATACCATTTCTGATTGGATATCTGCCAGTTAAAAGTGCGCTTCTTGTTGGAGTGCAGATTGGTTGAACATAAAAATTATTGAGGATGACACCTTCAGCAGCAAGTTTATCTATGTTTGGGGTTTTCACTTCCGGTGATCCGTGAAAACCTACGTCATCCCAGCCCTGGCATGGAACGCACAATAATAAAACAACTTCAGAAAACTGATGAAAATAATTTAGGAGTTGAAATGTTAGCAAAAAAGATTGGAATAAAACAATATTTTTTTTGCAAGTTGGCGTAACAAAATAAAATGATGAAGATAATTTGAAATACAAGGCAGGAAGGAGACTGAAATTGGATACATTTTTAATATCACAATGAAAGTACAAAACTATTTCAAATTGTCATGGGTGTGGCTAATTTAATGCAGTTCAACAAAAGCAAGGTATATTATTGCATAATGCAATTCAAATAAATACGATGGAGTAAGACACAATTATTACAATACAAGAAGAAAAGGACTAGAAGAAGCAAAATAGGAAAAAAGAGGACACCTACCAAATCATCAGCAACCACAATTATAAAATTTGGCCTCGTTGATTTCTTGGAAGCTTCTGCTGCACTGAGGCATACGGCTAGGCCCACTAGAAGTAACATGGTGCACTGCATAACTCAAGTGTTATTGTTTGAACAACACCATTCAATGCTGGCCTACGATTGGAGAGATGGGAATAAAAATTAGAATCCACGAGAGTAATTTGTAGGATAATTAACTAAAAAAATTATCTCGAAATCTTTGAGACAATATTGCTAACTATAGAAAAACATCGCAAGGAATTGTGGAATATCAACCTCAAATCGTAGAGGAAAAGAAGTCAAGATTTATAATCTTCTAGATGCTTAACGCAAATACACTAAACATACCAGATAAACAATGGACAAAAGAAGACAAGAAAGTGTTATAGGACATAAAGTAACCAGCATGACGCTACAGCAAAGAACTTGAAGCGATTATTCAAAGATATGGACATTGAAATAGGTGGAAGCGGAAAAAATGTAAAAGTACAAACCATTTGCTTCCTATTGCAAGCTAAATCGAATAAAATTCGAAATTAAATCTCTGGAATCATGATTCCTTTGCCCTGCTCATGGCATGTTGTTTGTAAACAAATTTATTGACTCTTCTGTACAAAAAATTGCACTTAGAAAGTTTATAGAGATCTTTGACTAATTATCATAAAAGTGACAATCTTGTCTCAAAGAAAAAAGTAAATATAAGAACGAGGTCATGAAGAGCAAGCCAGCAGAGTTCAAACACCGTGTAAGCAAATTTAGGTACCTGTATGACATCTAACTGCATTTGCATGATGGCCTATTGAAAAGAAAACCTGCACCCTGGTCTATCTCACCATTCCGAGAGTATTTAGTAATAAATTTAAATAGACTTTAATGGCAAACTATGTGATATGTTGTTGATGTGTATATATGATAGTAATGACAAATGACGATAGAACTAAGGAAAATACGAGAAACCTACAATGTGGTATTTTCATCTTTATCATTATTATAAACACCCAAACTTTCAAAATCATATATATCATATATATGTTACCACTAATACACAAACCCCTCACCATGCTAAGCACTAAACTTAACTTTAATTTAGCGAAATTGTTCCGAGGAATGCTGTAAAGATACTTACTAATGTCAAATTAGGTGAAAATATTCAAGAACCATTATGGAAAAGCTCAATAACGACTTGACATAAATACGCAAAATTAGTAGGGCCTACTTTGACATGGAATGCAGATAACTAAAAATAATTAAATTCTTTCTGGCATTTGGGCTTTGTGACAAAAGCAGAGATAAAGCGATTTCTATATTTCTTTATTGCTTTATAATGCATGTGTTCAAATGAAGCATTTGGTGATCTCTTAGGATCAAGCTAGCGAACAATTCTTATGAATGGTTTTCAGGTGGCCAAATTGCCTCGATAATTGTGGTCGCGAGCAATTACCTTTTACTTGGACCATATCTGTTTCAAAATATGTAGATACTTCGGCTCCAGATGCCAATAGAAATGCCTGTCGAAGGACCATTCTACAAAAGAAAATTTGATGCGTGTTTTATGTAGTAAGGTATGTTCATTTGGGAAGAATCTCTGATGCGAACTACTTCTATGGAATACTAATTTATCTTTTGTAGAAGTAGTCTACGGAGAAAGAGAAGGAACTAAGCTACAAGTATCGTCAAAGGGTAATAACATTAACAGAATATGAAAATGAAGAATAGTTTTGCAATATTGCTGATGGTTATATCAGGGTTCATAATCTTTAACAACATTGCTGGAACTTCAAGCATATCTGAGGCCGATGTAGGAAGGTTTTTGAAAGGGTATAACAAATACATGGCAATTCTAAAACATATATCGTTTCAAATTACTTATGGAATGGAAGCAGGATGGGTTGTTGGAAGAAAGAAGAGAATGGCAAACCTTCTGGCTAATAGAGTAGCTGAAAGTATAAGAAAACTGGACCGACGGGCAGATATGTTGTATGAAGAGGTAAAGAAGAGCCGTAAGGAATACCAAAAAGACATAAAGCGCCAGCTGATGTTAATTAATCAGGTTGCAACACCGAAAAATGTGCAACTCGCGAAGAAGTTGAATCGACTCCTGAAAATCATGGGGAAAATATACAGTGAAGCTAGGGTAAGTTTCATGCTTTCTTAAAATACGTGGCAAAACTAAGACAGTTTCCTAGCAGCAGCAAATCAGATATGAACTTGAAAACTAAAACAACTGTTGTTTATGCTAAATCTACACCTGCAAAAATGTTTCGGGATTCGAATGGTAGGGAGATAAGCTTGGGAAAGCAGAGGAGCAAAAGTGTGCCTGCTGAAATGTAATAGAATGTTTCCCAAGCGCTAATATGATAAAACAGAGAACAAATAAGCTACTCAAATATGCAGCATTTAATTTGAAAAGAGGAATATTTATTTGTTTGTGAGAAATATAGCCCCTGATAAGGGATGGAATGAAAATCTTTTGAACAACCCGGCATGAAAAGTATGACATTTTTCATGAAGATTTCGGCTGTGTAGCAAAAATTCCCAAGTGTGCAGGTGAGCAATGCCACGAAGCGTGCAGTATGAATTGGCAGATATGAATACACACTTGGCAGTCTAGAATCGGGATGGTATCCATTGTTATCCTCGTTTCTCACTTTCAAGCTGTTTAACTTATTTCTGCGCACAAATGCCCCCGGACCCCTCTAGAGCAAATACACTACGTTGTCACTGTGAAAATAAACTTTTCTGCTGAAGGCAGTATATAGGAACTGCGCCCATGGCTATTCATTCATTTTAGGACACCTATGTCATCAAGCTTATAGTGATTATTTGTTCCAAAAGTTCTTGTGTGCATCTGCCATACTTTCCATACAGGCAAAGAAATAGTTAGTAACCATCAATTTATCTGTATGGTTTTCTCTCCTGTGGTGGTCAGTGTCCTTTTACTTTTGTTTGCTTCCTTGCCCCAATGTCGTTCCAGCCTCCCTGTTCAAAAGCATGTAAAATTTATTAGTTAGTAAGAGCGCATGTGCATCTTTTCAAAGGCTGGTGATTTTGATGTTCAAACGATAGCAGTGCTACGAACAATATTAATTTAGACCTACCCCCTTGTAACTTATCTCCAGCAGCCTAGAAATTATTGGTAAAGAAATAATTGGTAATTCAATAAGACCGAGAGAGAGAGAGAGAGAGAGAGAGAGAGCGAGTGAGTGAGAGAGAGTGAGCGAGTGAATGAGTGAGTGAGAGACAGTTACGGGGGCTATCAAAATATCAATTGTATAGATAAAATGCTTGTTCTCAGTGTTACAAATGGAATTTGAGGAAGCAAAACCTCAAAGTAATATTTTAGAATGAAAATTTCGATGCAAAGCATACAAGAATCAATATCAATGCTACTTACAGAATTTCCATCTCAGTACACTTACTATATTTTCCAAACAT
This sequence comes from Cassiopea andromeda, assembly GCA_018155075.1. Lineage (NCBI taxonomy): Eukaryota > Metazoa > Cnidaria > Scyphozoa > Rhizostomeae > Cassiopeidae > Cassiopea > Cassiopea andromeda. The sequence goes on from WIPJ01001895.1 coordinate 310,609, forward strand.
ATAGGTCCCATTGAAATTCAGAGGTACAACAAAAAAGCTTCAACTCAATCGTCATCTGATGCAAATAATGAAGAGAGTGTCGAAGAGAACACTTAATCTGATAAAGTGGGCCTGGAATGCGTGGCGCAGAGTTGTTGGTCCAAAAATTCGACCATATTACGTGAAATTCGTTCAACTCGCAAATAAAGGAGCACAGGATAGAGGGTACAAGGACTATGGAGAATTTACACGTTCAGGCTATGATATGGATGAGGATGATTTCAGAAAGAAGATGGCGCAATTATTCTCAGAAGTGAAACCATTATATAAAAAACTACACGCATATGTTCGATTCAAACTAAGGTATTTTCCTTTATCATTATTATTCACTAAACATAAACAATTGCACATGTACATGTTGATTCAAGCGTTTTCTCGGCCTGTGTATAAAGTCTTCTTCAAATAAAAACATTTTACAGGGTGACCCTCGGTTCCAAAGACATCGAAGAGAAAGGGATGATACCGGCGCAGTATTTAGGAATGTGGCCTGGTCATTGGACGCATTTATACAACTTAATGGTTCCATTTCCCAAAAAGAAAATCCCAAATGTGTCAAAGAAAATGAAGAAAGAAGGACTTTTAAAGAAGAAGATTATACGTTTAGCAGAGAAATTCTTTGTATCCATTGGTATGCTAAAATCTGTTTTAATATTACTTAAATCTAAGCTCTTATTCCAAAAATACAAGCGTGGCTTTGATACAGGCTAAATGTTGAAAGGCTATGAAAACTATGAAAAACTGAAAGAAATTGCTCGTAGAACCAAACGAGCTGTTATGAATTGCACCTCTGCGATGGAAATTTATTCCTTATCTCATACGCGAGGAGAAAGTTTCTTAAGACGTCAGACTGAAAATACTGGTAATTTTCTTTGCGCTAAAACAAAAGTTTTCATATCAAAATGTAGCGCGAAAATTGGTCTTTAAGCTTCAATGTGTACTTTTTTGATATCATGTACGAGACAAGCACAATATTGCAGATACTACAGCATACCCTTGTGCGATCAAATGAATGCCGTACTGAAGCACAGTGGATTTCATAGGAATCGTTGTTTTCAAACTGAAAATACTGGTTCGAAACTTGGAGAAAACACAGGAATAAGTCAAATAACGGAATTATCAATAGTAAATGGGGCTATTCTCATGTGTAACTTTTTTGACTTTTGCTCACATGAACGCAAACAAGAAGAAATCTGCTGAGAATTTTCCTTGCGGCCTATTGAAAACTATAGGTTCCGCAGTTGAATGAAAAGCTATACCTATTTGTCCAAGCACATTTTCACACGTGTATGCAGATCTATAAGGCTAAACTTTTGAAAGGGACAGCTTCCTCCTTCTGGCTTTTATTCTTTCTTGTGATTTTCCTCTTCTTTTCTGGTTTCTTCTTCTTTCCTACTTTTCCTTTCCTTCCTGTTTTCCTCCTTCTTTCTTGTTTTTCTTAGTAGATCTAATAATGACTCTTCCTTGTATTTAAAGGAATAGCTCAGATTTTCTTGATATTCATTGTCATCGGATAAAAAGGGATAATATTGCCAAGGTCCATGCAAATGGATGCTTTAATCTGAGCGAACTGCTATTACACAAACATTCAGATGTTATCCATAAAATTGCAATATAAGCCTTAGGACAATCATGACAAAGTAGTAGAAACGGTTCGAAGCAGAACAACGTTGTAAAATACTACCTAGTACCTCTTCGTACTAAATTAATCAATCTGCAGTTTAGTGTTTGCAATGATAATAAGTACTTTCTTTGCAGGATTCAAAAGATTGCCAAAAACTTTCTGGAAATATTCACTTTTCAAGAAGAAAGCCAAAATGCCGTGTCAAGCATCTTCAATAGATATTGGGCTAGGAGATGTGAGGTGAGCCAAAATCCTTAATTTTTATATTATGCGCGAGCACCTGCAGTCCACGCAGAAAGTGCATATGCAGGGATGAGGCTAGAGCCCAAAGCATGTGCCGCAAAACCTAAAAGCGCATGTGCCAACGATTTAGAACAATATTGCAAACAAATTAAATTGAATGACGGTTTTCAACGCAATTTCGTACAACAATATTCTATCTACGCTAAGTCCAAGTAACAACAAACTGTTTTTAAACTACGCTGCCAATAAAGTAAAATTACTGCGCGTACATCTATTGACCATGTTATTATTCGACTTAGCATTAGTCTTCTTCGTCTCTTAGCTCATTCAAAAAGGAATCCTTGATAACGTACTTTGTATTGTTCTCCCATCCCATTCCACCCGATATATGTCACTATGGGTAGTATCTGCAGCCCTCTTGGTAAGCTATACCCACTGCTCTCCTTTAATTACTTTGCTAGATGTAATCCCCTCACCTCTAAATAAGGATTGAGAAGGAACATAGTGAGCAACACTTTTTGTCAAAATAAAGAACAGGAGAGAGAGCATTATGCATTAAAGAGGTAAAGAATATCAAATATCATCGATTGCCCAGAAACGTCAAAGAGCAAAGCAATGTTAATTTACTAACATTGTTTATTTTACATTCTCCTTTATCGTTCATTGCATTCGTACCAATCATGACGTTAGCAGTATATATTAAAGTAGCGCATGGTACGAGACCATTTTCACTGCAACCAAGAATTGGTGCAACGTTAGGACCACCAGTTAGCACTGCATTTAGGAATATCTGCGGTGAAAAAATGGGAGAAATCTCGTAATTTTGTGTTGTTTTTATCCAGAATGAAGATGCCGTGCTTAACTCCTTCGCAAGAGAATCTGGTTACCGCACACCATGAAATGGGTCACATTCAGTATTACCTATCCTATTTGCATCAGCCCTATGTATATAGAATGGCAGCAAACCAAGGATTTCAGGAATCAGTTGGAGATACAATCGCACTATCCATAACAACACCAAAATATTTGCACGCCATGAAATTGATCGATAAGATACATGATGATGATGGTAAGTTACACTGTTTGCTTAACCATTTGATTATAAATGATTGTAAATGATTGTAAATGGTTGTAAGTGATTGTAGATGATTGTAAATGATTGCAAATGGTCACAACACAACACTGAAATATTTGCATGCCATGAAATTGATCGATCAGATACATGGTGATGATGGTAATTTACGCTGTTTGCTTAACCATTTGATTGTAAATGACTGTAAATGATTCCAAATGATTTTAAGTGATTGTAAATGATTGTAAATGATTGCAAATCATTGCATTTTACTTCCATTTATTAATGATAGATGATGTAAACGAACATCAAAGAAGAAGTTATGGATAATGCTCGCCAGCGTTCCTCGTCCAAAAAGTTAATATTATTATGGTGGAAATTGAAAGGGCTGATTGCAACTTGATCAATTTTTGAAAGGTTTTGGAATAGAGAAACACCAAAAAATTGACACAGGGGAAGAAAAAAGGACGTAATGATGAAAAAGTGAAAAGAAAATAGGAAAAGAAGAAAATGAAAATAGTTATGCATGATGAATTACAATTTCCTATTAAAGTTTATCTGAAAATAGTCCCCCCTCTCAAAATGTTATCTTCGTTGACCAATCTTAATTCCATAAGTTCTGAAATTTGATCTGAAAAATAAAACTTCTAATTCAAGTGTCAAGCCCAAAAAATATTGCTACCATTAAAATGGACTAAAATGAGCTAGAAAATGTTTTACTAAATAACATATGAAAATGTCAGGTAGTGAGAAATGAAATTAAATCAAAATAAATGGGCAAAAATTTAGGAAACAAGTAGAATTAAAATAAGTTGTCTCAATTTGAGAGTTGATATGGCTGATTTCACTTTTTTTCCAGAGGAAGATATAAACTATTTGATGAAGCAAGCCTTGCATAAAGTTAGTTTTCTTCCATTCTCATACATGATCGAATTGTGGAGATGGGATGTGTTTGCTGAGAAGATTCCACCTTCTAAGTACAACAGCCATTGGTGGGACTTACGAAACACGACAATGGGAGTTAAGGCACCAGTTAAAAGGACAGACAACGACTTCGACCCAGGAGCCTTTCTACACATTGATAAGAACATCGAATATATTTCGTACTTCTTCAGTCAAATATTACAATACATGATACAGAAATCACTGTGCAAAAGTGCTGGACACAAAGGCCCGCTGCACAAATGCTCCATATATGACTCAAAAGAAGCTGGAAAAAAGCTCAAGTAAGTTGTTTGATATGCAAGAGGGGAAATGCGTGAGGAAATTAATGCAGATTTTCAAGGCAAAAGGTTGCCAATATTCCGCTGTATTTCAGATGCCATTCAATGCATAAGTAACAGATATGTTGCTTCAATAAAAGTACCTGATACAACTTGTGGAATAATAATGACACACTTCTTTCGAAAATAACAGGACCATCATTGAAAAATTGACATGCACTTACATACAAGAAAATTCAACAGTTTACATAGCATCATGAGTATTCAATAGCACAATCTTTTGCAGTAATTCAGTTCTGTTTGGTCCCGCTTGATTTACATAAAGCAACAAGCTTTTTTATAAGAAACCACTTTATGAGCAACCTACTACTAGACAGCGTAAAATTTAAGAAACTTTTAGAATTGCAAAGAAATAGCTAAGAAACTTTCGACAAATAGCGCATTGGAATCGTTACCTGGTTCAACGTAAAGCTGTACCAAACCAATGTGAATATGATATTGCTGTAGAATTTAATTCGTAATGACGCATTTTGTTTGTTATAGGACAAATAGTTTGCTACGTTCACCTTCTCCGCGCACTTTCACAGCCATTTAGTTCGCTAAATTAAGAAACTTTTAAGAAATTTTTAGAACTAAAATGTGGCCAAAAATTAAGACACTTTTAGTATAAGCCCTTGAGCGAGGATTCTTATGAAAGAAACGTGTATTGTGAAAAGATCGGGTAAAGTTAAGGTAGAGAGGAAAGAGCCTTTCCAATTTACAGAACTTTTGTAAAGCAAATAAAAAATTACCTTTTTCATTGGGCAGTTGGGATAAGAAAGCATGGGGGAAAGGACGCGATTTCAACGGCTGTACAATCAATGTTGATTTGCTATTCCAATTTAAAGTAGAATTCAAGAGATATGGAAGTTCTTCTTGGTACTGCAAATCGGAGGTCCACAGCATGCTGGTCAAGCATGTGGCTCTTTCAAATTTCAACGATTGGCTATACTTGACATTGAAAGTGAACTCTTAGTGTGAATTTGTCTTTCCACTTTAGCGGATTACTCTGCAAAAGGAATTAAGACTTCAGTTAATCAATGCTTTATGTCTTAAACAGTAGAGGGTCCATGATCTTAGCATTAGCGCATTACATTTGTCACTCTAAGCCATTTTCCCCGTAGGTTCTCCCTACTTCATACGATGGTCTATTCTCCCCTACTGTAGGGTATTTTCTCTACGTGTGGGAGCACTGGGCATTACATAGTGTCGCTATCTGCATAAATTATGATATTGTTATGTTTGTTTCTTCAAAACAGGAAACTGCTTTCAATGGGAAGATCAGAACCATGGCAGAAGGTGCTAGAAGTCACACTCGGTGAAAACGATGTAAAGTCTGAAGCTCTGCTAGAGTATTACAAACCACTTGAAACATGGTTGGATAAACATAGAGAAAAGAATGGATATAAACTTGGGTGGTGAATGAGATGCTAAATAGTTATATCATAACTAATGTAAATTATGTATGTTTCTAAATGAGAAGGAATATTTCGGTAGCCTATGGTTGCCACCGTTTGCTCTCGCGGTTTCGTCATAGTATTTTGCTTTTTGCTTGCTTTTGGTTTTGATTGCATGTCTTACTTTTAATTTCCTTTTTCGTTTTATTTATACAGATCTTTTTTAACGTTAAAATGAAAACAAATTGATGTAAATGAATTCTTGTAAGTTGACCATTGTGGTCATTCTCTTGCTGTTGATCAGTGGCGGACCTACGTTGTCATACCCATGATGCTTTGTGAGGTAAAAAGGCGGGAAAATACATATCAAGCGCAATGGCACTATACTCCTTGTCACACAAAATGTCGACAAAAATGCAGTGGGAGAACATGAATGCAAAGTTATCAAAAAGAAAAGATGCTGAAAAAGAAGATGACGTTTTTGCTGAGCAACAGTTGTCAGCATAACTAGAAGGAAAGGTACGAAAGTGTTCAAGAGTTGGGGCGTTTACCATGGTGCCTAGGCAAGACAAAAAACGTACATTACAAAAGATGAAAGAAACTTGCCTTGATAGCTTCCAAATAATTGATACTGTGCATAAGTGTGGTGTTCTCGATGAGGCGAGGGGTTCTCCTTCTTTCAGTTAATCAAGTAGCCAAATGGAAAGTAACTATGGAGCAAATGTTATTGCACGTGATACCTGTTTCCCCGCCTTTTTATCTCACAAAGTATCTTGGGTATGGCAACGTAGGTCCGCCACTAATGAACAGCAGCGGAATGGCAATGATGGTCCACGTACATAAAATGACTTCATTTCAATTTGTTTTCATTTTAACAGAAAAATGTGCATAATTAAAACGAAAAAGATCTTAAAAACAAGACATACAATAAAATAGCAAAATATAAAAAATAATGACAAAAATAGAGAGTGCAGGCGTTGGTAACCATGGGCCACCATAGACTACGCTGAAATTTTGATAAGCAAATGTTTTGTACTTTGTTTACTATAATTGAAAAGAAACTAGGGAATATATTGATATGTAAATGAAGCATCTATTGTCAAATTGGCACAATTATACAAGACTGACTCTTGAGAAATGTTTATCTCTGCATTTTTTCCTGCAATTACAAAGACTAAATTTCACTATCAAGTACTAAGTGCGAATACTCGTATACTGTCAAGTGTACAACGAAGGACTTCGTGATGTTATTCTACATTTCAGAGAGCACAGTCAGGAAAACGCTCGATTATGATAAGGCATATTTGACGGCGAATAATTTTGATATACACACAAAAAAATAATGTAAATGATGAATTCTGAAAGCGAAAAGATTAGGAAGCAAATTTGGAAACAAAACAGATGCAGTCATTGCATTTATTGCATTGTTCAAAGTCTCTCACATATTACTAATAATCATATCGGTAAACATCGAGATACTACCGCATACAAGAATGACATCACTATTTGGAAGTTGAAGTTCAGATAGGTGAGTAAGAGGCTGATCATCAAAGTTGATCATTCTAGATGACAAGCTGATTGGTCAGCTGACAATAGCTAACACGAGGAGAAAACATAGAGATCCTTCAGCTGGACAGACAATTAGCATGCTACATGAAAACACACTAGGAAGACGTTTTACATATATTCAGCCTAACGAGTACTTGATAGAACAGGGAGATGAAGGGGGTTCTGGGAATGATCTATTCAAGGAGAGGTTGTCTCTTCATCTTGCATTACTAGAATGGGTATCAATACAAGGGGATCACTAAAATGGGGACTACTAAGTTGGGGATCACTAAAATGGGGATCACTAAAATGGGGATCAACAAAAGTGACCTATCAAGACAGATACGCTGACGGCGAGATTGAGGAAAAACTCCAGATTTCTTAAAGGTGGTTCGGAAATAAAAAACTACCGAAACAGACAACTATTACACATTGTAGGACATTGGGAACGGGGCCTCTTGGGAATTCAATTTTGTTTGCATAAACAATTCTACTAATAGTATATTTATAAAATACAACGACAACAAGAGCATGAATAAACCAAAAATAAATGGAATCAGTATGTAATCTATCTTTAGTACCAAAGAGTTTGCTTTCCCAACATAGAATTTATAGAAGTACAATCTACTCAACTTGCGTCCAGTCTCTTACCTAAACGACAATATCTAGCTACTACAGAAACTATAGCAACAACTGCCATGCCAACAACAACAAACGATGCAATAATTACGACAATAACAGAAGACACAATAATTGAATTGCTAGGCCCAGTCTCTGCTATATTTGCTGCATTTGTCTCACTTGAATTATGCTTCATATGTTTCACATCTGGCCTCTCTTTCATGGCAGTCTTCTTGTGTGTGTCAACTGTGGTATTACTCTGTTTTTTCTGTGCCTTTGAATGACTTTTACCGCCCAATCGCTCAGATTTAACTTTACCAACTAGGGTGACAATAGAACCAAGGTTATTCTGTATTGGCCTGTTAAACACATTAGATTCTTTGCTAAATACAGGAGTTTCTGATTTTCCTGCCTGTGTTCCTAGGTCTACTTTTCCAGGTGCTGAAGCTCCAAGGTCTCCCTGTGCTTTCTTAGCAGTTTTTGCTTCTAAGAGAAGGCCTTGTAATGGCTTTGTTGCTCCGATATCTCCACTTTCTCCTTTGTTTACTGTTGCAATGCTAGCCTTATTTATGACAACATGGGGCTCTTTCGATGACGTAACTAGCTTCCTTTTGTTTGCATCAGCAACTGTCTCAATTAGCTTTTTCATTCCACCATGAACTTGAACACTTCCTTCGTTATTTTCCACTTGGATCTTCTTTCCTTTAGGACCTAGTAGCTTGGAATGCTCTTTGAACCTGGGTGATGCAAAATGTTTTAGAAGGTGAGATGGTAGCATGACATTAAAACCGATATTGTGCTTTCGTATATCGGTATCAATCTTCGCTCTCTGCTTGCCATTATCTTCAAGCTTCAAACTTTCTTCAAGATTTGCAACTTCCGCAGTCCCAACAACCTTATAAACGTTTTTATTATCCAATGTTATGCTGCCAAAGAACTTATGCAATCTTTCTTTGGGAGATAACTTTTGTATCTCAGCCTCATCTAGCTGCTTGAACTCTTCAACGTCAGTTAAATTCAGCTTATCACTTTTCTGAGCAAGATTTCCACCTTTTGCCTTAGCCACATCTTTGCTAGTTGCTTCTGTCTTACAATCCCCTCTAAGTTTGCAGTCAGTGATCATATTTTTGGTCTCACCATCGGTGATGTTTTCTGCTTGTTTAGTAGCGTCAGTTGTGACTGTGCTTCCCGATCCTTCTTTGTCACTCTCTGACTGATCCTTTTTAATACAGTTTCTACCATCTGGACATTCTGTCATCTTGCCTTCATCACTTATTATATCTGACACAGTCTGATAAGGGCGCGATCCTGCGATTTCACTATCTGGCAAATCATTGTGGAAGTCTTTGTGGTTGAAACTGAACTCCATAGAATTGGAATCAGACTGGAAACTCTTTATATCCTGACCATCAGTTCTGGCTTTTACAGAAGAGTCAACGAAGGCAAATGGCATATCTGGTCCATCACTTGTCGTCTTGATATCTGCACCCTCATTTGAAGATAGTCCTTTAAACCCTCCGACTTTTGTACCAGTTTCACCCATGCTACCAACTGATGTCTCACTTTCAGTGGTTGAGCCTGACTTTGACCCAGATCCAGATTTTGAGCTTTTACCAGCAGATGCTTGACTACCTGTACCCTTAGCCTCCATTTCAAATATTGGTCTCTTCGGTTTGTCGTACATAGGTGAAATAATGGGGTTTTTAATCACTTCGCCTGGCTTACTTTTCAATGGGCCAGAATTAACATTAGTCATCATGGTTAGATCTTGTAAGATTCCTTTTGAGGGCTTGCCATCAGCATTGGCATCATTGTTCAAAGCTGCAGTTATTTGGGGGTTGGATAGTGGTGCAGGCTTTGGCAACTTCTTTGGAACATCTGTCACGTCATTAGGCTCACCAGAGACTGTTTGTGCAGCTTGAGCTGCAGGCTTTTGGGAAACAGGCCTAACACTGTGACTTGTTTTTCCAGCAGCTGGTTTGAGCTGGGCTGAGGGCGCTGTGGGAATAGATGGGGAGGAGGAAAGAGAATGGGATGCCTGAGAAGGCTGAGGGGCAAAAATATCACTAAGTAGTGGCGAAGAGGGTAGAGATGGTGGAGGAGGCGGTCGTGGGGGAGGTGATGGTGGTGGTGGTGGTGGAGGTGGTGGAGGA
>WIPJ01001895.1:322862-342393 GCA_018155075.1 Cassiopea andromeda
AGGTGGTGGTGGAGGGGGTGGTGGTGAAGAAGGTGGAGGAGGTGGTGGAACTACAACAGGTCGTCTGTTTGTGTCTGAGTTAGGCAATGGTTTGAATGCTGATGAAGCAATACTTGGGAGTCGAGCTGGTAGGTATGATAGTCCAGCTTCTTTAAAAGGAACAGCACTTGAGCTTGGTTTGGGTTGCTGACCCCCTCCCTTAGCATTACCTTCTTGTTTTGGGTCATATATAACAGTAGACGTTTGCTTATCACCGTCCAAGACATTAAGATGGGTTAATGATTTACCATGTGCTGTTGCTTTGCTAAGAATATAAGCATTACTTTTTGATGGATTTCCGGATATCCTGATGCTTCCTGACGATGATGCAAATCGTGGGCCCGGATTTGGCATTGCCGTTTTACCAACACCACTAGAATCTGTTGAATTCTGATCTGGAATCATTGTGGTAGTGGTATTTTCTGCTACCGTTGGTATTGGTGTTGTACTTTGATAGTAGTACTGATATCCTGGGGGTTGCTGCTGCTGCTGCTGCTGCTGCTTCTGGGTTTGGGGACCAGATGAATAGATGAAGGTCTCTTTACTTGACTGTAGTTGATCATGAGTACTTGACTTTGTGAGGAAGTCTTCTTCAATGGTTGTTGAAGAGGAAGTTCTATTACGTTGTAGTTCACTAGTATCACTTGCTACATAGCTTGTATAAGGGGTTTCAGCCGTCTCATTTGACTTTACTTGTACTACATTGGTCTGTCCCGTCTCAGCCAGTTTTGTTGAAGATTTATCGTTAATTATATGGTCATTCATATGGAAATAATCCCTATCAATAACTCTTGATGTATTTCTGTTATGCACAGCCATGTTTATAATATCTCCTGTATCACTCACAACATCAAACACTTCTTTGGTTCCAGGAACACGTGGCTGCTGACTTCTGGCAATCTTATTCTCTACAGTTGCTCTCGATGTAAATTTCTCTGGGGCAAAACTTATTGTAGCTCTCGTATTTGAAAATGAAGGGCGTTTAGGGATCATTTTTGGTTTACTATTAGTTTTTCTATTCTTACGCTGAAACTCTTGAATCATTGGAATAGTTGTCTCCAACGTGGCATTTTTCCAATATCCCCATATCCCACCATGCTTTTCAGGGTCACCTTTAACATCGTAAGGGGGATAGTAAGGACGTACAACAAAGGACCTGTGGTAAACTAGTCTCTCCAATAGAACTTGTAATGTCTTTGGCATATAATCTGCTAAGTTGTGGTATTCACATGGATCCCATTTGATATTGAATAAGCAAGGCTTTTTCATTGGGTTACATGGAGGCGCATGCATCAGCAAATAAGGATGCGAATATCGTAGGTCACATGTTATAACGGCCATTGAAGGTGCGTTTGGCTTTGTTACGTTGTCCAATTCTCCAACCTTTAAAAAATTGACAAAATAGTATATCAGGATCACAAGCAAGATCATCATGGAAACTTGATAAATATCAAAGAATGAATACAGATACTGAGGAAAGAAGGCGGCGAAGGAGTTGTAGTCTAGTAGTGTTGTCTGCACATCAGAACGCATTAATCTGCGCGGAGCGTGTGAGCACAGCTCCCAGGCACAAAATACAGGACTTCGAATTCTGCAGGCACTTTAATCCAAATTGGTGTCCAGTCTTCTTGTAAATGTAGTATTTTCTGTAAGCAAATTTTACCACAGACCTGCTCTCACAGGCATAAAATCTTTTTAGGCCTGTTGCACATACCTTCATTAAATATGCTCCCATCAAATAGATACTGCAGTATTTGTAAGCAGAGGGTTACTTGAAAAGGATAAATAAAATTTAAACAAGAATTCTACCTCTACTGGTCGAGGATACCAATCGCCAAAATAGCCAATGTCTTGATTAATAATCAGTTTGTAATCACCAACACGCAAAGCAGCTTGATTACTTTGAAGTGGGTCAAAATTGTGAAAGATCTCGAATCTTTGTGAACTATAACCAACAGAAATCATACTCCAAACATCAACACCATCGATTGCAGGAGCAACAGAAGGCTCAATTCCAGCAACATGTAAAAGGGTTGGAAGCCAGTCAGTTGAATGCATAAGATCTGTGCTGACACGACCTAGAATCAGTATAAAAGATGAGTTAACATACAACCCTCGATCATAGTTTTATGTCTAAAAACAGTGTGAGAAGGATTCTGGCAGGCAGAATATTCTACACACGCTCTTTATAGGAATAGTTGATTTTTCGCTGAGATTTGATACTTTAAATTTTTGTCAGTTTTGAGCATTAGTCATGCTTAAATTATTCTTAAATACTGAAGGTGTAACTACGTCTGAAAATCAAAGGAGTTCATTCAAATCGTTATCGATGTTTTATCTTAAAATGACGTTGAACAGAATAACAAATATTCTGAAATAATAAATGTAGTGAAAAAGTTCATCTAAAAGTAGCATCATAGCTCAAATACACAAAAATTCTAAGTTTTGATGAAACTTAAGTCTTGCATTATTTCAAAATTATTCTTAAATTTCAGCGATTCTGAGCCTGAATAGTCTTAAAAGCTTTATCCTTATAAAGAAATTAAGTATCACCAATGGAAACAAGATGAGTTAAGACGTTGATCAATATAGCAAAGTCGCATGTTGAGAATTCAAAAAAGATAAAAGAAATGATTTGTAAGAGAATGTGTATTGCATCCAGAATGCGAGGATAAAGCAATAGCAAAATTGCTGCAACAAAAGATAAACATATAATTTTTAGAGCTGAGGTAGTATTAAGTACGTAAAAAGGATTCTCAAAGACCAAGGCATTGAGATTTTGGTTATGTTAAAACAAAACCAAAAACTCAATGTTATGGCCAATCACACGAGCAAATGAGGTAAGACCAAACGACACTAAAAACAACTGCAAATAGAAGCAATATATATGTGTCCTGTAATCATAAAAATCTTAATAGAATGATTATTGTTGAAAATCCTTGGAAAATGAAGCACGGTAACACGTAAATAAGATGGGAAAACATTATGAGCAATCTATAAATAATTCACCTGAATTAGATATCGAATCACTGTAAACAAATCCAACAGCCCGTATGCCTCCTTCCCATACCGTAAATTTGCCTCCTTTCAATGGGTAGTTCGAGGCTGTATTTAGCTCCATATGGCCAGCTGCACCTCCATTGTCGGTAGTAAATACAATGATAGTATCATTGATTAGGTTCTTTTCAGTCAAAGCAATGGTGATGTTTAGTACTGATTCATCAAGAGCAGTCACCATACCTGTTGGAAAGAGGAGAAAGCCAATGATAAAGCTTTGTGATCCTATTCCTCAATGTTTTCTTAATATTTTCAGGAAGCACTGAGAATGTCTTACCAAATTAAATGGTGAGGCATTCTCCAAACTCTCTCTTACGATTGGCTTACCTGCATACTTTCTTCGACTTTCACTTTTTATGTATTTAAGCTTCTTTGTGTATCTTTCTGGAACCTGCAGAGGATCATCAGGATTGCCTGCATGGGCTGCCTGATGAGATACGTATAAAAATAAAGGTTGTTTTGCATCGTGATTTTGAATAACTTTTACTGCTTCTTGAGTGAACAATTCAGTGCTGTAATGGCCAGTCTCATTTCTCACAACCTGCAGCAAATGAAAAGAAAAATATGCTAATTGACCAATAATGGAGAAAAAAGCGCATCAAGGAAAACATTGGCAGGGATCAAGAAAATCATCCTTGAAGAAAACACCTACAAACCCCAAAATGTGAATATACAGCAACAACTTGAAGATAGTTCCAAAGTAGCATATATTGTTCATTCAGTAATCTATATTCGACTAGTGGACACTATGATACGTTGAAATGAGCATGATAAGAAGTTAACAGCAAGGAACAGCTAGCTGAAGCTAAAACTGAAACGCCTGCTATATATGTTTTTGCTTTTAAAAGAAAAAAACTCTCTGGCTTCAGCCTGGATGTTTCTTAGTATTTTGTAAAATCCAGCCTTAAATGTTTGCTGAATCGCAAGACATCCAATGACAGGAAACATCCAGATAAGGCAAACTGTGATGCAAGAAATAGGATTTTCAGCTTCTTAGAGGTATTTATAAGATGCCGTTTCTATCTTATTTCTAGTTTCAACAAGAATTTTCTTGTAAAAATATTTCTCTCACGTTATTATGTGAAACTCAGCCTGCCTGTGTTTCTTAAATTTTTCCTAACTTCTGCCTCATGTTTCTTATAGACATGTTTATTATAAAACATAACGTATAATTATTCTTCAAGAGGTATCTTAGGCTGACATAGAAAACTGACCTCCAAGTTCCTCCGCAGATCCAAGCCATAGGCAGCATCCAAAGCAGAATGAGTGAAGTAATCGGCACCTGATGACGTCCACATGCCATAGAACGTTTCAAAGCCTCGGTACGTTGGCGTGTAATCTTCGGCGTAGAACCCAAGAGCCCACTGTTTACAAAAATTAAAAATGAAGATAGATATGAATGCCAAATGGCAAAGTAGTCACTACCTAAAGGCAACAGAAAGTCCTAAAGATTATCATACACGTGATCAAATAACTTGTGGTATATAGAGAGTAGATGGTTCGAAAATCAATTTCTGCCTGGCAGTGATTGGAGACCTGGTGGTCGCACTGGGGAGATCAGAAATTTTATCCCCAATTAAAAAGAAATGAAAGAATAAAGAGTATCACCTTGCCAATACCATGGCAACGATATCCAACTTCTCTGAGATACTGTGGAAGAATCTTCTCTGCGAGTGGAAGGCCCGCAGGCTGCATGTTGTGAAGTACTCCATGTTGAACACCTAAAACAAATATGATCGTGTTGAAGTAATAACTTTCCTATAAGAGGAAAAAGCGCTTGTGAAAATTCACTTGGAATGAACACAATAAGGATCTTTTATTTGTTTATGGAAAATCTACCAACGTACCTAACTTAGAGGCATATTTTCCCGTCATGAACTCAGCTTTAGTTGCATATGAAGATGGCGCTACGTAGTAGCTGTTGAGAATGACACCGCTGTTTGCAAGTGCGTCGATATTTGGTGTGGGTATCTGAGGTGATCCGTGGAATCCAACATCATCCCAGCCCTGAATGAAACGGAAGACTTGACATTGATGAACCAAAAGAAAATTGCATAAATTAGTAGCTTAAAACTTATTTAAAACGATGATGCCAAAATGCAGCACTTGACAAAAATATTTCTCTGCATAATCTCCATTATGATGCACATACTGGCGGCTTTCCTAAAATCCTACGATGCTCCAAACAACGTATCATGAACTAGAAAACTTATCTGAAAAACAAAGTGAACACAATATTGTGAAAGGCCTTAAAATAAACTGCTGATTCCGCACTAAGTCTTCCACATCAAATAAATAAAGTTATCTTCTGATTTATTGGCACTAAACAGCCATTTCCTTATTAGCTTTACTTACCAAGTCATCCACTGTAATAAAGACAATGTGAGGTCTTTTCTTTTCCTTTGCAGCAGCCCCCTCAGGAATTGAAATCCACGTGAGAAATAGTAAAACGAGTATCTGCATACCCTTAAATATAAAAACATCAAAAGTCAGTTCACATCCATTGACGATGCTGAGGAGTAAGAGCTGTTTTGGCTGTTTTCAAAAACTACATAGAATTTCCTTACGCCAAGGTCTTTGCAGCAAAGAGCAGCCCCCAAAGTGTGTTTGGCAACAGGACTTTATTTAGTATCAATGACGTGATAGTTTATAGTGAGGCTCTAAAAGAAGTAACTCTCCCAAGCTAGTGCGCAGAAATATTATCTAGATCGGCAAAAGAGTAAGGGCTTATTAAATTGGTCTTTAAAAATATACTATGGACTTCACTAAAAAGGAATCCCAAAACAGGAGCAAAATTTATAGCTTGAAACTAAAAAGATAAAATTGTGGACTTTTTTCACTAACTAATGAAATCAATTGAAAATGTAAGCAAGCAGGCAAGTATTGAAAATGTATTAGCAAATGAATTATAAAAGAGCAGTATGATAATTTGACTAAAAGAGGATAAAAGCGCTTTGTCTTCACTAAAAAGAAATAAACTTCTTCAGCGTTTAATATCTTGTTTCAGTTTTAGCAAATTATTGGCCACTCTGAGGAGGAGGGCTCGTTCTATCATCTAACTGAAAAGGCAGTACAGTTTCACGAGGGGGTACCCCAATGCTCATCTGATATTAAAACTCTTCACAAAAAATCCAAAAATGAAATGCACCAACATGGAAATTTGGCAAAAATAGCAAAAATAGAAGGGATGAGAAGACAAGCATACGTACGAAATATTCTTGATCTTTTCTTCGTTTCATAGTCCAACGTCATTTCATCGCTATTGAATCACATTTCCGCCATTAGCACAGTTTACGAAAGAAAGCTCCTTTCAGCCTTGATTTAACTCAACAAGAAGGGTAATTTCTGTCTCAAACTTCAGATTGAGTCACCGCTTCTCAAAATAACAAAAAAGTCCCAAACAAAAGCGGTTCCACTGGCGTCGCTACAGTCACTTGAAAGTCGAACTGTTTGAACTTTTGGTGGCGCTGACACAGGGGTAAAAGATCAACGTATTCTTCGAATGTTTTTCGTTTCTCGACAAGTTCAATGGCAGCTAGAAAGGTCATTTACCAGGGTAGGTATATTCATAGTTGTAGAATGATGCTGAAATTACTTGTATAAAACTACTGATCAATTGATCATTACCCCGCAATGACTGGTGGGATAGCCTTGCAGGCCGCTGATCCGCACAATTTTCATGATCACGGTAATGAAACAATCTACATCAACATCTTTGATATGCCAATTAACAAAATCCCTCTATTGATCGCCATTATAATACGCCATATCACATGAATGGATGTGTTTAAATGCGAATGAAATGGAGTAAGGAAGCAACGAGAGTAAAGGTTGGGTGAAGCATATAGCCAACGGTTGAAAACATATGGGTTCATCGGACAGTTGAAAGCATTCGGGTTCATCGGACAATTCAGTTGCACTATTTGAGAGCCACGCAATTCTCTGGGTTAACATTAACAATATCAAGTGATTTAAGCATGGGAATTGATCAATTGCTTGCAACTATGCCTCTTAGGTTGCTAGGCGCCACTTCCATGTTCCAAATATATCTATTTTATTCCTTTTAAAATAGCTTATCGTTCAACCGCAGCAATTAGTCATGGCTGTAGATTTCAGATGTTAGCTTTAGATGTAAGCACATTGAAGGCCAATGGTACCGTTGCGCATAACCGAATATTGCATACTGTTATTGTAGATTTGGTAGAGGACCACCTACATACCAACTGCCCAGGCCGTTCAGAACTAGGAATTTAATCGCCACTTATTTTTTGGTGGCTGATATTAATTCATTAATGCACCAAAAGTGAAATGTAGTGAAATGCTGTTTAGCAACCAAATTGAATAGTTGCAATATCAATTCCGTTTCTCCCATCAAAAATGTTTTCAGTGATATCCAGGGATAAACGCTGCAAAAGTAAAATGGTATCAAAGAGTGAAACCCTTTTAAGATTTCACGTACAAGCGAACACAGCTGAATAATTGTCGAGAAGAGGCTATATTAGTCATTGTCTCCTACCCAGCGTCTTGCACTGCTATGCAAAGCCAGCCAAAGCAACAAGCACAGAAACAATGGAATGTGGAAGCTGCGACAACCTCCCCTCAAATATTATCAATTAATCCATGACAAATTAAACAATTCTACTCATTTGAGCTAAATTAATGATAATTCATCCTATACATAATTATAATTATAGTTTTGTGGCCAAGGTATCAATTTCACGGAATATTCACGTTCATTGAGCAGGGAATATACTAACTTTTTGTATGAGCTCTTAATGAATATTTGATGTAGAGACAGGGTCTACCATTTAAATGTCGCAAATTATCTTTTCAGCTCCCCTTCTCAATTAAGTCCCCTTTCTAGACCATGAAATTAATTAAGCCCCCCTCTCTACAAAGCCTCCCCCCTAGGAAGTACTGAGTACTACCAAGAGTAACTAAGCTACATAGAAGTAAGTACTCTAAGCTTGATCATACTCCATAAACAACAGTTCTCAGCCTATCAAGAATCGAAGTCATTCATTGACTTTCTGCGGATAAAACCGTTGTATATCAACGATTACTACACAATTTTCCAGTTTTGATTGTTCTGCTATGAACTAACAATGCATAAACTAAACAATATGAATATTGTTCTCTATTTTCAAGCTACAAATATTTAGTTAACTATTGAAAATTGTCAAGAAAATTATTAAGCCCCCTCTCTTATAAGTTCCTCTATCCAATGAGCCCCCTCTAGAGTGCTTGAAATCAATAAGCCCCCTGGGGCTTAATAGAGAATTTATGGTATAGAAATCAACCAGGTGACGTAATGACATGCAAAAATTAAAGAAAAGGAATAATACCACCTAAGTAAAAACCAAATTTTCGAATTTTCGCGGGCTTTTTAGATAAAAGATGAATTGTTTGTTATTGTTACTGTAACTAATTCTGCAGCAAGTATTCGTCAACTAACTAGCAAAAATATGGCAAAAACACTCTAAGAACTCATTGAATAGTAAATAATAACAGTACATAGCTATGTAGGAGAAATACAAGTAGAGCTTGACGCATAAAGAAAGAGCATACTCTTCACCACCAAATAAAATGTAGTATAATAAGGAGAGGAGGTTGGTATTTCTGCTAAAAATACATAAATTGGGGGGTTATTAATAGCTGGGGGGAGTCAATGTTCAATAGACAGTATGGAGACCCAAACAATTCAAAATTATTGCAATTAGTTGTGAACATTGTATAAGTATAGCGTAAATAGTTTGTTTTGATCTCCTTGGTTGTTAATGTTGATTTGCGTTCACAAAGTCAATGTGTTTTACGTACTTATCCTTTATAAAACTTTGAAATCTTTAGGCTTGCAACATGGGGGCTGGATCATTCCAAAATTTCTTAGTTGAGGGATGCTCAATAAATGGAAATCGGTGATGAAATTTTCAAAAATCTGCAATTGGGGCCTCCTACCGTTCGGTTCCAAAGAAAAGTCTTTTTCGGGTCAACAAAATGCATTAAATTCAAGATCTCTTTTCTGAGATCAAACATCAAAAGGAACTTCATAAATGAACCAAAAGCCATGAAAAAAGCCATGAATAAAGATGAAATGATTAATGTCCTTGAAAAGAGAATTATATTCTTATTCAAGGTGACATATTTGTTCTCCATAATTTGCAGAATGTTGATCTTAACACTAACAAATCACATTGCCCAAAAATGAAAGACTTTTACTGCCTTTAAGATAAATTTATAGATTTAGAGACACTTTATTCTTCCAACAATAGAAATTCATATTGAAAAGGAACCTCGACGCTTAGGGTTGCGTATTTTTAAACGAATGAAAGTATGTGAAATAGAAGGTCTTTAACGACATGTGCGATCTCTGATCAGAAAGGCGGGTGAATGGCATCAATTATTCATACATCTTTGGATTTCCTTTACGTTAGATTTTAAATGCTGTCTAATTTTCCACATACGAAAAATAAGTCGTAAAATTATTTAATAACAAAAAGCTTTCCAGTGGTTATAAAGAACGACGCTTTTGCTGAGCACAAAACAGAGTAAGCAAGCAGCGTAGGACACCCAAAAAGCAGCATTCTGCGCATGGCTGAGTAGTAGCTGTCGTCACAAGACTGATTTAGTAAATGTTTATGCATCTCCACTTTTGCTGAATAATGCAAGACTGGGTGCCCAAGCTAGGCCTAGCCACAAATACAAAGCATGGAAAAAGCAATACAATGAAGCAATTTCTCCTGTTAGGTCTTGTTTTCACTTTTATCAGTGGTGCAAAATGCGCGGGACACAGGCGACAACCACATATTATATTGGTCGTTCTACGAGATTTGGTGAGTCATTGCAACCCTTTCATTAACTAGACCTTTAAATTCTTCTTCCAAATACAGAGATTCAAAGCTCTACATAATTTCTTGCTTGGCAAAAAAAGGTGAATAAAGCTGAAATCTGCTAGAGAGAATGCTAAACGAGAATTTTCAAAGCTCTGTGGCTAATCTTATAATTGATTATAATAAAATACAACAAACAAATTAAAATATTCAATTAACTTGAAATAACAGATAGCCAAGAATGCATGCTGTTTTGACACAAGGGTAATCTAACTTGTTGATACAAGGCCTCACTGTTGAAGACATAAAAAGGAATGAATAATCTAATATAGATATTTATTGTACATTTTTATGATTTAAATGCATATGCGACAAAAACTTATAATCTAATCTAAGATATTAAACTCTAACTATGTCCATGACTATTAAAAAGTGCTAGAAAGCTCAAATTCAAAAGGGAAGGCTAGGTAGTTGATATTCTTCGATTGAACTTTCTAGTGGCACTGATTAAAATGGAGTGAATAGAGAAGATATTTAACTATCACGATCAAGCATGTTATCCATCCAAGTTGACAATGCAAAGAAATATCTCAAACTACTGTTAAAGTCGAAATGCTTTTGACATTTCAAGAAGCGATTCATAAATCAAGACGCTGACAATGATCCACAATGACAGATTCTAAGACAAAACAAGTTGTCTCTAAATGCATATTTTTACTATGATAACGTCACGGTTTCAATACAGAAATACTACTCGCTCCTGGATAAAAAATCTTACGTAACTTGTCTGTTGGTACTACAGAACTTAACCAGTGCACGAAAAAGCGGCAACATTGTTAGACATACTAAAAAGCTTTTTTCGTCTGATACACGTCAGAGTATGAAACGTCGGAAAGCGACCGAAAGGTCAACCGAAATATATAGCCAGATGCGATTACACGTGATAGGATGCGTCTAATTGGCCCCAAGTGTAATCATTTTAGACCTATACACTATTGTTTACTTGAAGAGTCCCAGTGAGAAAACGAACTCTTTTTGTCTACGTAATACTGGAGTTTGAGTCCCGATGGAAACAGATTCCAAAACACTTAAATGAAAAGACGATCTTGCTAGCCCAATGATCCGAAAATTATTATCTGTATATGTTTTGGCACATCCTGGATCTGTCTGCTAGTCTCTGCGTAGTGCGTCCTACGTACCAAGCTTCACATCGGAAGGAAAATTCATAAGCTACACAGCTCTTTTGAGTGGTAGGAACGCAATCTTTTTTAGCAGATGGTAGTATAACTCTCGTGAAGGCACTTCTCTGCTCGGTATACCTAAAATTGCCTTGGATTGGTAACGTTTCATCAAAGTTTGAAAATCAAATTAATAAAGCCATTCCATCTTGCTTCGATGCTGCAAGGCCCCGTGTGGTTTACAATACTAGAGTGTAAAAGAGGTCGTGGGAAGCAGTGTATATTTCGGTTGACCTTTCGTCCGCTATCCGACGTCATACTCTGACAAGTGTCGGACGAAAAAAGCTTTTAAGTATGTATATAAATGTTGCCGCTTTTTCGTGTCCGGTTAAAAATCTTACCTTGAAAATGTAGTTGAATATCCATGACATAAAGGTCTATGTTTTGACTTTCTCATGCATTTCTACATTCCACTAACATCAAGATTCTCGCTAGGGTTGGGATGACGTCAGTTTCCACGGGAGTCCTCAAATTCCGACCCCAAATATCGACAGAATTGCCAATCATGGCGTAATCCTTCAAGAATATTACGTCACACCAAGATGCGAAGATTCAATAGCAGCACTGAAGACAGGAAAAAATCCAATTAAATACAGTAAGTGACTGCTTCAAATATTTCTTTTACACTTATTCAGAAGTTTTCACAAATATGAATAAAATCAAAAGGAATTTTGTCATCTCTAGGGGTAACTAAGCCTACTTTAGGTGGATGAAGGAGGAAGGTGGTTCATTCTCACAGCAATGGTGTTGTTGTTGTTCGCTCAGAGGACCTTACGTCACTACCCCCCTGTCCCCCACCCCCTATGAATGGACATGTATAGAAAACAAAATATGATGTTGTTGAAATAGGACCGAAATCTTCCAAAGGTAACTCCTCACCTTAGCTGTAGTCAACTTAAAGTACATCTGAAAGGTAGTTAAAAGTACTTATTTAATTCCTACTGTGTATATCTATTTGCAAAGCATATACGCATAAATAAACATAGATTTAAATACAATTATATATATAGGTACGTATACATATATACTTACACGTATATATGTTTTTATATATCTATTCAATGAAATGCATTTAGTTAAAGGGTACATATGAATTAAAGAACATTATCTCATTTTACTACATAGGAACAGGTGAGCAGTTCTCATATGATATGTGGAATTACCTAGACATTCAACAATATGTTATTCGTGAAGCTGGTACGGTAAGTTAAGTCAAATATTCTCATCAATTTGAACAGAAAGAACATGAATTTTCATTTCATGCATACTGAGAGGAAATCTTACATAGAACAAGATAGCAATATGATTCCCATGTCACTTGGATGCATTTAAGTATCCTAAAGTTGCATTCTCTATATTTAAAAATGACTAATTGGGTCTCTAAGAATACGAAAACGTCAAAGAAATTTCAATAAAATTGTTGTTTTTTTCAGCTCGATTGCAGTGACACTCAGTATCCATTCTACCCTTGGGATGCTGTTAGAGAGGCAGAATATGTGCTTAGAGATCATGACCATTATTATCCACTTTATTTACAAGTCAACTTTCCTCAACTTCGAGCTGATTATCCTGGTCAAGTCCCACCGGAATATCTGTTGAGAGCTTCTAACATACCAGGTCCAGCTCGCCAGGTGTTTGGAGGTAACATACCAACCACTTTCTACGCACAATTTGTAATTTCTTTCAAATTTGCAATATTCCCTGTATTAACTAGCTGTACACATATATTAGTAAGAAAAATTATAGAATAAATGAAAGTTAGGGATGTGGGAAGCATTCAAAAAGTGGGGGCACATTCATTCAGGGGCACATGCATTCAGGGGCACATGCATTCAGGGGCACATGCATTCAGGGGCACATGCATTCAGGGGCACATGCATTCAGGGGCACCGTCACAGGCAAAAAGGGCACTGTGTAAGCTGAAAAGGGGACAAATTACACACAAGTTAGTAAAAAAGTGGAGGGACACGTTCCTCCTGCGCCCTCTGGCTTCTACGTCCACGATGAAAGTGACAATTGCTGTAGACGCGATTCTGGGGGTAATATTGATCTTAATTGCAAAAACGAGAAGGACAACAGATCAATGTAGTAATAACAAAGAGACATAAATGATTTCACCATGGGAAAAAGCGATCAAGTTCTTTTAGTAATGAAACCCGTCTGAATACCTTCAAAAAAACATCATTTCTAGATAGACATTTTTTATAAAAATAAAGTTTATAAGAATATTAAGGCTTAGAATCGCTGAGAGTTAAGAATAATTTCAGAATGCTTCATTAAGGCATTTTGTATTTTTGCGTATTCCAGTAATAACGCTGCTTTTAGATTAACTTTTGCAATATCGAGTTTTGTCAATACTTAGAGTTTCTGTACTTTCAAGTTACCGTACTGTTTGTAGATTATCTTTTGCACTATCGATACAATATTTATTATTCTGTTCCTCTTTGATTTGCTTTATGATGCAGTAAGACCTTAAAAAATATTTGAATATATTCCTTTCATTTTCAAAAGTTACATCTTTGACGCTTACAAGTAAATTAAGGATAATCTCAAGCTTAAATCCAGAAAAATGTAAGAGTATTGGGGCTCAGCAAAGAGATAATTGTTCTTATAAATATATCGTGCGGTGTTTTTGCCGAATACTTTAAATATTCGTGTACTAGCATAGCTTCCCAATGAATAAAGACTACAATTTTACTATAGCTACAAAGATATTTTGTTGTTGTTGTTGTTTACTTTATTTTGTGTAGGCTGTTATACCTAGCTTATTCAGCTAATTTAGGCCTACTACGCATGCCACATCCAGGCATGGGACCCCTAGTGTAACGTTCCTTCCGAAGGACGGGAAAGTGAGCTGTTTTGGTCGTTCATCTGGAAGGTCGCCCATCCAGTTTCTGACCGTACACAACCATGCTCAACTTCAGCTAAGCTAAAAGAACTGGCTGGGCCGCTTGGCCAATCACCCTGCTATATGAATGAATTGACTGCGTCACTAAGACAAGGTCACGGGGGCTGACTTTGTTGTCTAATAAGTAGGTTATTACCGTAAGGCAAGTCAATTTGAATCCAAATAATTGCTTATATTCACAGCAATGGTCATGGAGCTTGACAGAGCAATTGGACATTTGATACGAATATTATACGATACAAAAATTCTACATGATGCCATTGTTTTCTTCACGACCTTAACTGGTGCAACTCAGAGCTCCAACTTGTACACGTACCCATCAAATTATCCATTGAAGGGAGGCAATGGTACGTTATGGGAAGGAGGTTCAAGAGCACTTGGATTTGTTTATAGTAACAGAATAACAAAGAAAGGTAAAAGTCGCTCTTTCTATTGCAGTAGGATGAAAGGAAAGAAATAAATATATCCACATTCATAACATTAAACAATTTAATCAAGACACTAGTCCATTCTGAAACCAGGAAAGGGATCTTCTAAGATCAAATTTCAACTGTTTTACTTGAACAAGTTGCATTAGGATCAGCATTTATGATTGAGAAAAATATTATCAAGCTTTTACGAAAAGCAAGAAAACACTTTTAGCTGTAATACTTGCAGACTTAGCTTTTATCCTTTATAGAAGTAAAACAGAAATAAGTAACTAACTAATAATAATTTTCTGATTACAAATATCCAAAGCAGCCTTTGTTCTGAATGCAGCCCATTGAAGGACAGCAAGAGTTTATTAATATTTCAGGGAGTACCTGCTTCCATTGATCTGCTTAATTCTGTTCATTATGTAGCCCGTGTGTCACATGGTCTAATACACATCACTGATTGGCTACCCACATTCTTTGCCTTGGCTGGTGGCAATCCAAATCATGTGGTTGAGGGTGAAGGATTCAATGTGTGGGATATCATCGACAATGAAGCTCCTTCACAGAGGTAAGTATAGCTTAAGATGTATCTGTATTGTACGATGCCTTGAGTGTATACTGTACAACAGGTCAGTGTCATTAATATGAATTCTATCAATCTAATTCATAGATATGAATATCTATGAATTAGATTGATAGAATCTACCCTTGGGCACCCAGTAGTATGGGGGTATGATTAAGAGTGAGGTTGATATTTTCAAAGAATAGCACAATTTGTGAGTGCTAATAAATGGAAGTGGGTGTGGTTTTCCATTATCAGTGTAATATGGTTGGTTGCTAATAGACAGGGGTGGGGTAAAACTCAACCAAAGAGTAGTGGAACTGAAACAATTCAATATTATTGTAATTAGTCAATGCAAAGAGGTGGAGTATATTAACAAGTCTCAATCATCCTTCAATTACTAAAAGACAGTACATTGTCAACAAAAGCTACTTTTTGAACATCTCCACAAGTGTGTACATGTACTTGGTATTACCTTTTATGGTTTGTTTTGATATCCTTCCTTAGTTTCGTTAATTTGTGCTCACAAAGCAATTTTATTTCATTTACTTAGAATTTTGAAATCTTTAGTTGGGGTGGGATTTCATAAATTGGTAGAGTTGGATCTTCTACAAAATTCTTTAGCTAAGGGGATATTAGCAAATGGAAGGTAACGTTTTCATACATTTGCAATTGAGGCCCCCCTGCTTTTGAGTTCCAAAGAGTACAGTAGCTCAAATCTATGGTCATAGATGAAACAACATGAGCACATTGGAAAGTGAATGGGCTATGGTAATTAGGAAATAAGTTTGTGCTTTGATATAATCACAAAACAAAACTAAACAAAATGGTGAAACAAAAGTAAATATAATGATTACCAAAAACAAATATAATGATGTATCAAAAAATAAATATAATGATTACCAAAACTATGCTAAAATGATGACTGCTCCCCAATTGCATTATAAAAGACTTGCATTCATAGTATTTTACACCAAAATCAAATAACAAAATACCATTTAATTATAGGACTGATGTCTTATATGGAATATATGGAGAAAGAGGTGCTCTGAGAGTGAATGATCATAAAATTATTGTGAAGGAAAAATCAGCAGTATTTTATCTGCGAAACAGGGTAAAAGGGCCAAATGCACCAACACTGGTGTGGGATGCAGAACTACAATGCAGTGTAACAAATGCATCAATTGGCTGCTGGCCTGAAATAGAACCATGTTTATTCAATGTGAGACAAGATCCTTGTGAAATGAACAACCTCGCATACTACTACCCTGATCTAGTACAAACCATGTTGTATTCATTAAACAAGTACAATGAAACTGCAAAATATAGAGACAGAAAGAAAAGGGATATAGAACATACTATTTTGAATAAGGAAGCAATTGAGAAACTTGAAGAGAGTGTTAGAAAACAAAACAAACTGCTAAACAGAATAAAGAAATCATGAATAAATATTTTGCAACATAAACAATTCGATAATCTCTTAAAGTTAGTATGTTCACAGAGGCAAAAATGATGGTGTCTAAAAGTACTTTCTTCTTGTGTGAGACAATGAGAAGGCCTAAGGTGGATGTTTTCTAAGAGCAGAGAGTGTAAATGCAATTATCAGATTCTTTAAGCTACACTTTTACATATTAAATCTTTCAAAGTATTATTAATTTCTACTTGATCACTTCGTTTTTTTTGTTCATACAAGCTCTAAAATCAATAGCGTATTATACTCCACTTGGCTTTTTGCCCTAATGCAACGTTCCCAAATAGTGTGGCGCCCCCCTCAAGGGGGAGCTATGTATTGCTACAGGGGGCGTGTATGACCCCGGACAACAGGCTTGCATATACAATTTCTATAGACAATGGTCTTATGGTCTTATTTATAGTGAGTGGGGGGCGCAAAATATTTCCTCTTTGCATAGGGGGCCTCGCAGAAAATAATTGAGAAGCACTGGCCTAATGTCAGAGTTTGAAAATGTGGTCATTTAATTTAGACATCACTGAGCTACTTTTTCAAAAAATCTCATTGATGAACAATTAATGCAACGTGGTGAGGCAAGTTTTTTCTAACACAATGGCAAAGATAATCAATATATATATAGTAAATTAGCCTACCTGTTTGTGAAATGCTGCATTTTCACCTCTTTCATTTTGATTTTCGCGGTACAGGCCTTGGTCTCGTATTCGAAACAAACACGATCGAGGTCTTCAAAGCAGTCCCTCCTCTCCTTCCCTCTATTTAGGAGCAAAAATTTAATAGGAACTTCCCCTCTCAGCGGTCGCGGCGACGGGGGGGCCGGGGGGGCCTTGGCCCCCCCACTTTTTGCTAAGTTGAAATTTGCGCATTTGTATTTTACTATATTTCGTTAGTATGTATTTGTAAATTGTTGTTCATAATTATAGGTATAAAGGGCTGTTTTGGGGGGTATCAAAAGCTCTTTGGGACGCACAATTTTATCTGTCATCCAAGCATAGTGGGGCAGATTTAAAATTTTATCGAATTTCTGGCCCCCCCACTCAAATACTCGCGCCGCGACCCCTGCCTCTTATGTCACTAGACATTCAAATGGTACCAAAAGCAACTAAGCCTAATAAAAACTGGAGATCTTGCGCCAGGCACGAAGTCAGGGAGTGACACGGGGGCTTTTTCAGTCCAACTGACTCATCTTGCCGCAAAAGAGATAAACGCTTTTGAATGCAACTATTCAGAAAAGGACATGGCTCAAGAATTGATAAAATCATGGTACTGTTGATGCAGTTGCCTGGTATTAAGCATTTTTGTATCATGCAGAGAGCAAGAATATGAATCTACTAAGGGGCATAGCCATGGGGGTTTGGGAATGCCACACACCCCCGGTATTCAGCTTGTCGACACATTTGCCACATACCAATAATGAAAGTCCTATTTGTCGGCAAAATGGGGTCAAATGAAGTCTGTTTGTCGGCAAATTGGAGTTGTGCACCCCACCAACAATTTCCATTAGCTCCCCCCTGAATCCAATGCTAAGAAATTTCCCCCTCTTCTATAAGCTACCTTTTAAAGTGGCTGCAAAAGTGTTGTTTTTTCAAGGGCAGAAGGTGAGTGTAACAGAAGTAGCTCAAAGCTGATTAATATGCTTGAAATAAGAAATTATCATTAAAAATTTTCATTGATGCTGTATTGAGCAATTTACTAAATCCGTAAGTGAAAAAATGCAAGTGCGTAAAAATGTGCCAGAAAAGTTGTTGATATTAAATCCGTAAACATTCTTTCTAAATCACAGAAATTATCATAGAATTACAAATTACAACATAGCTAATTATAGTCTAAAAATTTTCTAATCAAAATAGATTAAATTAAGGACATAGGAGCCGAGGGGTACAGAGGAGTGTTTTCATTCCCCAATATTCACAAATTTGTACGCAAATTGCCCCTTTTCAGATTACATAGTTGCCATGTTTTGGTTGTAAGGGTGCCCTTGGATGGATGTGTCCACCACTTTTGAATGCCTCCTACATCCTTAGGTAAAAGGTTATAAAGTATTAATTAATTTCACCAGATATTAATAATCTACTAAAATACAATGTTGATAAGAGGAGCCTGGACACCAAAGACATAATGGTAACAGTTACGAAGCTCAAATCTGGAGATGGAGTTAGAGGTATAGAAATAATTCGTTTCCTGGTTGGAGATTTTACGCAATCAAATGAAAGGGTTGCGGACATGTACACTTTTAAATCGAAGAACTGTTAAATCCATACTATGTAGTATACGGCATCTTTTCTGCGATACATTTCAACGATTAGTAAGGAAGGAGACCCAGGTACATCATTACTCAGTTTAATATCTCGGATTTACTACCAAGTTGAATTGAATTGAATTGAATTGTAGAAGTACACCCGCAAGGTTGGCTTCTCATACCCACCCATCAATTAGCATAAAACAACATTTTGTAAAAAATTTTAGCTTCATAGCTACAATGAGCGTTACAACCTCGATATGGAATGAATAGTGGCCTCTTCCATGATAGTGCTTACATTCATAGTACAAAAGAGTTCATGTGATGGCCAGTTTATAAAAACGAATTTAGTTGGCGGAGACTCGTGTAGGCATTGGTGATTGAAAAGTCACTCTTTGTTGATCGTATCCAACATCATGTGATGAATTAGATAAGCGAATTATTCCACTCTGCTTCTGAAAGAAGGAAAAGAGCAAAACTGTACATTTGAATCGAAAAGATGCAATGAAATGCAAAGAATCAAAATTGAGTTAATAATGACAAGCAAGAGAGAAATGAACGTGTGGCGAAGCCACGAAAAATTTGTAATGAAAAATAGAAACTCGAAACCAAACAACCATTATGCTATATACAAATACACCAATTCCATCAATTCCGCTAATAATCCAATTCTCAAAGCAATATTCACAAAAATTGATCTCTTCAAAAGCACATCCTACTCTTATGTCTGTCTACTCTCTCTCTCTCTCTCTCTCTCTCTCTCACTCCCTCTCTCAC
>WIPJ01001895.1:345528-418067 GCA_018155075.1 Cassiopea andromeda
TATATATAATACCTGGAATGAGGATGTATTGATAAGCCGGACATATTTGCCGCCTGGATGAACTTCCACTATCCTTACATTTCCAGTGTGACTAAAGAGAAAGATTATAAATCATTAATGACCAACATATGCATCTGCCACTCTAACTATTTCTCTCTGGTTGAGATGCAAGAGGAAACAGAAAACACGTCATGAATGGCAATTCACTTCATTCTTAAATTATTTGTTGGACGTACCTAAATACGATCCATTTTGCAACAAGCTACCGTAGTTGCTAATTCAAAATTCAATTTATGGCAAGCTTTAAATATTCCCACTTCCACAGTAGAAATATCTATGGTCCAAGTTTTAGGGATCAAAGTCATTGCACATATTTCAAAATTTTCAAAGAGCAGTTGCAATGCAAGCAACAAATAATACAGAACACTCGGAGAGCCTTTAATGCGAATAAAAATGCATGACCAATATTTGAAAGGCACGACCAACATCCAAAAGACAGCCATTGTAAACCGAGGAAAGACAGAAAGGCAAAAAGTCTCAAAGTTTGTGTAAAATATGCAAAATGTGTGTAAAAATTTAAGGCAAAAATTAAGTAACAAGCAAATTAAGTGAAAGACTACACACTGTAATGTTTATAGCGTTAAATAAACCTACTGTTCTGAATAATCAAGTAACTAAATCTTGCTCTATGATTTGTGAGTCTTTACATTCAGAAATCAATTACTTTATAGGCAAAGGGGAGGACTAGATTTTTATAAATAAAAAGCGTCCAAAGAAAGGATTTTATCACTTAAATACATCAAAACATAGCAAAAAGATATTGCTTAATATACAAAGCAAAAGCTAGTAGTCTATTACAAAAAGTTAATGAATAGTATGAAAGAACAAATTCAGGATACTATACCCGATACTACTCAGGAAATAGATTTAAAAATTCTTAAAATTTAAAATATGGTGCTTTAAAAACATCAAACTGCGCATCTACTGCTTTTTAAATTATCTATTATTAACAAATTATTAATAAGTCTTTATATGTTTATAGTTTCTTATAATTTTTAATCTTTCATATTTTTCTATGGTCAGTTAGTGCACTCTTCCATTCTGTCACGTGCCTTGCCAAGCTTCTGAAATTTTCAACTTAGCTAGTTGTAGTGAACCTTTTGTAGTATGTTCTTGTGGTTGCAGGGGGGCTCGTAAAATGTCGACTGTACTTTGCCCTTTTAAAAAAATAAGATTTATTGTTATTGCATTATGTAGTTAGCACACGGGTTAGGATTAGCTCGGATTAGCTCGAATTAGCTGCTATGTACGACTTTTCCACTCTTCTGTAATTTCAACTGGTTACGTAGAGAATGCTAGAGTCACAACAAAGGTTCACAAAAGATATTCAGGACCGATTCTTGCTTTATACAAATACCAGTTTTATTTATTTCTTTAGCTTTTTTGGCAAACATAAAAGTAATCTACCAATCCCCAGTCTTAACTGACAAAATCCAGATCAGGTTCTAGCGTTGAAGATTACAGAAGCTTGAAGAGTTCAATTATAAGATTCACCTTAGCATTCTAATATTAAGCTTAATGATTTTAGCATTTAATTTGATACTATAAGCATTTAGTTTGATGAAACACTAGCATTATGGTTGTACTGAAAAGCACTAGCATTGATACTGAGACATTAAGAAACACATTTATAAATTTATGAATTTAAAACTTGCAGAGAAGCTACCCCTTTACTTCAGTAACTATATCGCTATTAGAAATCGGAATTATTAATTGACACTATCATTATTTTGATGTTATCCTGATTGTTATAGGAGAAATCGGAAGGAAATAAGAAATGGACTAATGTGAGGATATGTATAAAATTGACTTACTTTGTAACTGGATAGTAATCCACATAATTCGGCACATATGTCCATTTCTGAGGTGGTATAGTTTTCGTTGTTATTGGATCAGGTAGAGACGAATAGAGCATGGCTGCAGATAGAATCAAAAGTGGTTTTATTTTCAAAGCTTCACAAGCAGATAAAAATGGTATCTATAGTTCAAGTGTAGAAATGAAACATAAAGAAGAGTAATAATCAATAAGAAATATATTTCAAGTGAGAATCAGCAACTAAACACAGAATGTTTGATAAACAGGCTCAAGTTTTGTTTGATAAATACCTCTTGTTTTAAAATATAAATAATTTATTGATTTCAGGTACAATATGCATTCAAAGCTTGACAGTTATTTTTTCTTTACAATTTAATTGCTAAAAATGAATGTTTTTAAAATGGTTCATTTAAATTACAATATCAATTAATTTATTTACATGCTGGACTGGCTTCAGTCAAATTTGTTCGTCTTACAGATCCAGACAACAGCGGCAAACTTTCCTTTGATTTCGAGCCTGTACGGCCTAAAATTTGATAAAGCATTCATCACGGTGGATGTTTATCTTCTCCTCAATTTAGTCATTATTGTAAAACATTATTTTTAGTTGGTTGAATGATTAAACTTGTTATGTATTAAGATATTTAAGGTTATTTTAGTAGCAATTGTAGAATCGTTTCATCAACAGGCAAATGATTCAACAAAAATGCTGCAATGCTTGAGAAAATGGGCTCCTTAAAGCCATTAAGACAGATCATCTATAACTATATACAATTCTTACTATCATGGAAGTTTCATTGCTTGATATACGCTACATTTACTACCTATACTTATACTTTTTATGTGAAATTGGACATACGCGGGCATATCAAACCCAATCTTAAAACTTGCTACTATCGGCGCTCCATCGTGAATTTATTACTCATGTAGACGATAATAAGTAAACTATCTGCATTAAAAATATTCTGAAAAGCCGCAAAACTTTGCTCGTCTTAAATTATTCATCTTAAATTCGTTTCAAAATGTAAAAGAATTAGGGCACGAAAGTGATTAAATGCACTTCGGAGTCATCCGCATTGTGAGATATCTGTGCTTTTTTATAAGCTGCCAAAGAAATTTTTTGGATTAGAACCTTCATTAATTTTTTATGAATCTTAATCATAGTGCATCTGTACATTTATCCAGAAGCTTTAACACATGAAAAGCAGCTTGCAATTACCAAATGCAAAGTCAGCAGAATTACTTAGTTGCGAGTAGCAAGCAACATTATGAAGATAGTAACATTGTGAGAATAGCGAGCCAAGAAGTATCGAAATATGTTTTTAGGAAAAGGCGTTAATGTTGTGTTGAAAGAGTGTAAAAGCTTTGTACTTTATAGCTTAAGTAACTATTTTTAACATGCATTGACAGAAACATTAGGATAGTAAAATACTTTTAAAGGTTTTATGAGAAGACCTTTTTGGGATATTGATGTCTTCATATTTATGATAAAACCAATTCGTATTCTGTCTATTAACTTATGTTTACCAATCACCTGGTGGGGTTCTAAAAGCAGTAAAGGAGATATGAGTCCTACCTGGAACAGACTTTGGTCTTGTAGTCGTTTTCGTTTTCGTTGCTGTTCTCGATTCTAAAAGAGTTGGTGGAGCAGTTGATGCCTTGGCAACCATTGGTGATACTGGTCTTCCAATGTAATGTGTCCGAGCACTAGTTATTACTGGGTAGTTTTGAGCAGCAAGACTCAACCTGAAATGGTTAGCAAATATCAGAGGAAATGCAATAGAGAAGCAAAAAGAATGCCTAATCCGCGCTAAATAAATCATGCATTTGAACATTTGAGCATCTAGTCTTCTCTTAGTATTTGGTTAGTTACTTTGCTATCTCAGTTATCACCTTCTTAAGTATAAAGAAAGCACACACTATATAATGTCATAATTCTAGCAAAAATATCATAAGTACATCAATTAATATATGCAATGCAAGCGAGAACAATCCCAAGATTTTCATTCATGTTCTTCTAATTACAGTTAAATACAGTTGTCTGTTGTCACAAAACAAAAAAGTAATGTCATTAAACAACAAAAATGATTAACTCTAGATTTATTACATCTTCAAAGAAATATTTTTTCGATGAATAGATGTGGCTCTTGTAAACAGTCAGTTCAAATTTAAGCATACTGTTTTAAAGCAAATTTTATACCTTCTCTCTTCAGCTTCTAACAATGTTGCAAAGGCATCAATTTCTAAGTCCAATGGTAGGTTGGAATTGTAAGCCATTCCAAGTTCTCGAATCTTTTCATTCAAGTTTTCCTGCATGTTTCGCAATTTCTCTTCCAAGTTCTTAATGGCATTTGCAGCTTGTTGACGTTCAACTTCCAATGTTTGAACCAAAGATGCGTTTTGATTTTCAGTATTTGCACACTTGAATGGAAAAAAAAGGACATAAGTCAACGCAAAGTAACATTATAAAGCAAAAACAAGATTTTAAGTTTCATGGCATATTAAGTTAAAAGTAAAGTTAACATTAAACCTACGCAGAGATATATAAGAACTTAAAACGATCAAAATGTTATAAATATTCTAACCTTAGACTCCAAATTGAGAATTCTCTGTTGCAATTGATCAATTTGGGCTTTGAGGTGGATGTTCTCTTCAACAGCACCTGCATGGGCCTTCGATTCTTTCTCTAATTCGTGCTTTACTTGTTGTATCTTTAAATAAAACGAAGCAATTTTTAAAGACATATAATACATATCACAGCTATATATACTTTACATATATATATATATATATATATATATATATATATATATATATATATATATATATATATATATATATATAGCGATGATACATCATGTTTCAAATCACCCGGAGGGCAGTAGGGTCGATTATCGAAGGGCGGGAAAAGTGATGCATGAAATCAAATGATGAGCAAACCAAAATAAGTGCTGAATCGAATCTTCCGAAGATAGCATTATTTACTTTATCAAGAATCTCCCGTTTGCCTATACAATAGCGTGATATTATTATACAAGTGATATCATTATCAGTGTAATTATCATTATTACAATGAGCATGGTGCCATTTTCCTATGCAATGATGTGAGAGCATCATTGATAAAACGTAAGTTGAATTCAATTGAATGACTTACTCCATTTTGGTACATGAGCTCAGATTCTTCTTTGAATCGTCTGAGTTCAGCTTCACTTTGCATTCTTACTTTTGCAAGCATATTCGCCATGTTCTCATCCAAAAGATTGTGCTCATGCAGCCGATCTTCAAGAATTTGCAGCGAATGGTGCGCATCAGCTAGTCGATTCTTCATCTCTTGAAGTTCCTAGAACAAAAACTTGAAAATTTCAGCATCAGTGGAAAAGAAAAACACTGTTTATCATTTGTGTCATGACAGCTAAAAATTAATTGTCCATTTTGCGAGCCCATTGAGACTAACCTAGCTTGCTCCGACTTAAGATGCAATCTAGAAAACCTTCTTGCAAGTGAATGCAAAAATTCAGTAGAAATTACGTACCAAAATTAAGGCTGATGAACTAGGAGAAGAAAATACCAACCCGATCATGTATTGTGCGTTCAAAATCAAGCTTTTCTCGAAGTTGGTTTGCCAGGCTTTGCAAATCTCCGCGAGCAACAACCTCTGTATCATACGCTTGCTGTGTTTGAGTCAAAGCTGAATGGAGACCATCTCGGTCTTTCTGTGTATCGAGATGAGCATTTTGATGCTGGGTAATTGTGATTTTTAAATCACTAAGTTGGGTTTCTTTTTCTGCAATAATACGCTGAGCATCAGCTAAAGAATTTTCCAACTTCTTTCTCAGATTTATTTCATCAGCAAGTCTGCAATGAAAACAGTTGATAGATACAAATAAATGCTATAAATGGACGATATAAACATACAAGAATTGTAGAATAGGAAAAACAAAATGAAGGATATCAGTGAAGTACAGAATTATGCATACTTAGAAATTGGGAGAAGGGATGCAGTATCAATTATGCTATATGGTCTTTAACATGATGATCATGATGATGATGATGATGATGATGATGATGATGATGATGATGATGATGATGATGATGATGATGATGATGATGATGATGATGATGATGATGATGATGATGATGATGATGATGATGATGATGATGATGATGATGATGATGATGATGATGATGATGATGATGATGATGATGATGATGATGATGATTGATGATGCTAGCCCATGGTTGGAGACCTCCATTTGGTGGTGAGTGGGCACAGAAACACAACTACATTTAAGTTGATAGTGATTTATGTCACAGATATTCATAATTAGAGCAGATGTTGACCTGTGGCAAATTTTTTAACCAGACCCCTTCAGTGAAAAGCAGGCTCAGTGACTGACACTACAGCTCTGCCTAGTAACTGCTATGACAACAGAGTGTATTGAGTGTAGCTGACTCAATCACCTCTTTCAAGTAACTGACTAGTGATAAACTGACCTCAGGGTCAGTCCTAGGCCCCCTTCAGTGGTGAAATGGGAATAATATGATGCTGATGATGCTGATAATGGTTAGCCCACAGGCGGTGACTTATCATGTTGCTGAGTGGATGCACAGAGAAATTTGCCCAGTAAAGTTGACAGTGATTCATTTCAAAGAGATTCAGGACTGAAGTAGTTTGTGATGAACTTTGTCTGACTCAATCAATTGACAAACAACTGACAAGCAATCCACTGACCAACAAGGTTGTCAAGACCACTCAAATGCACACCAGAGAGAAGAAGAACAAGGTGATAATGATGATTGTAGTGATGATGATGATGATGATGATGATGATGATGATGATGATGATGATGATGATGATGATGATGATGATGATGATGATGATGATGATGATGATGATGATGATTGACAATAATTGGTGATGGTAGTGATTATGATGATGGTGATGATGATGGCAATAATGATGTGATGATGATGGTGGTGATGATGATAATTGACAATGATTGATGATGATAAGGGTAATGATAATGATGATATTGATAGTGGTCAGGATGATGATGATGTAGAAGACCTCTATGAAATGGTAAGCAGGCACAGAGAGACACTACCTTTAAGGCAGTGGTTCTTAACCTTTTTGGAGGTATTGAACCCAACAAGCTCCATACATGCAGTAATTGATCCCTTCATAGTTGCAAAAATGCAATGTGGTTTTTTCTTCAAATTCAAAACACATGTATATAACAATATACTATATTATTGCACAAACTGGCCAAGCAGAGTGTGATGTTACAAGTCATACAAGTAGGTTGAAAAAAGTGAAATTGACTCACCAAACCCCTAGAGTTTGATCGAACCCAGGTTAAGAACAACTGCCTTAAGTTAATAGTGATCTGTGTCACCAAGATTCAGAACTAGGGCAGATGTTGATGACCTGTAGCAAACTGTTTTACCAGGCCCTTTCAGCAAAAAACCGGCTCAGTGTTTGGCAATGTAAATCTAACCAGTAGCTGTCGGGGTAACAGAGTGGATTGGGTGTAGCTGACTCAGTCACCTCTTTTAAATGATTACTAGGTGATTAACTGACCCCATGGCCAGTCTCAGACCCATAGGAGACATAGAAAGGAAGAAGGTGATGACAATGATGGTGGAGGTGGTGACAATGATGTTGGTCATAATGAACTTGTGCTGGTTGAAGTGAGCAAAAACTTTGTAAATATAATGCTAGCAAAAATGAAGATGATAAAAACTTTGTTGATGCCAGTGACAGCATTCTATTCAATTATGACTTTGCAGTAGAAGACATTTCTCATATCAATACTACATGGAAAACAAAAACACAGGAAAACACAAACTCTATTAGGAAATATCACTGCATGGCATTCCTTAACTGATAAAAGACTATCAAGTCTTAATCAAAAAGACATAACTTTTTTGTCTTGGTTGGCATGTTATAACTAAAAGGACTCAAATTACATTGCAGATTTGCAAATGAATTAAACACCAAACAAAATATTAATACACAAAAAATAGACAGAAATCAATTTGAGTGCACACTTCCATGCATGTGAGCCATTAAGTTGCAGCTGATGTAAACAATTAATGATTCCTATAGCACATACACTCTGAATAGTACAGCTGGATAAGATATGATATTGCTAGATCTCTTGAAAATAGGTTCAATGATAAATGAAATGACATAAGTAGATTCTGTGTTGGATTGAAGCACCTGTTCCTCTCAGGTATTTTTCAATCAGGTTATTCATGGTTTCAGACCACTTGATTCAAATTATATTAATTATTCATACCCTAAATTTCAATTGAAAATGAAAGACAATACCCTATTATGTGGTCATAAAAATGGCAGCTTTAAGGATCATTGAGTAAATTGGTTTGCTGTGAGCTTAATATATTTTCTATCATAACTTGAAAAAGTTGAAATGGAAGGAAATGCAATTGGCAAAATTGCTATTGATGCATTTGAATTTTCAAGTATATTGCTATGGATAAGAGGCTTTCTAGCTGCTAGCTTTGTGGTACACACTAAATATATTTCAACTATTGAATCATTTATATGTAGAGAGAAACTAAAAAATAATTATTCATATGGATTAAGACTTCTTTCTTAGCAATAAATAGACTCAGTAGTTAATCTTTCTGGGAAATGGCAAAGCAGTAGGCAGCATTTTATTAACAGAGTTAATTGTTGGGGGAGTTCTCTACATGCCCCTCCTGAAGAAAGCAAAAAGGAGGTAAAGGGAGTGCCAAAGACAGTTGCAATGCTGAGCACTGAATAAGTGCACCTACTCATGAGATACGCAAATTACACGTGAATCAGCTATATATGAATATTTACATTGCTACAGAGTGGTATAATTCTAAAATGTGAAGTGGAAAAGTAACACACTCACTTGTCTTGGTACTCTGCCGCAAGGGCTGCATTCTTTGATGAACTCAAATGAAATTGATTCTTCTCACCAGTAACATCGTCAAGTGTCAGTCTCATATTTTCCAGCTCCCTTTCATACAGGGCCTTCAGGTTGTAGATCTCATCCTCGAGGGCTTTTGTGGTAGCGTAAACAGCGCTGGCCTCTAATCTTCCTTGATTCTCTCTCATCTGCCGTACTTTAGAAATGTAGCTTTGAAATCTCTCGTTAAGGTTCATCAGGTAGTCTCTTTCCTGTTTCCTTGAAGTGAGAAGTGGAGTAGCAGTAGCCATAGTTTGTTTGAATAACTTCAATCAGTCGTCTTACACAACTTCTTCTTCCTTGCTTTCTATAAGAGCGGAAATATTTTGTGGTCCCAGTTTCTGTCTCTGGTCAACTCTTATCTCTTGATGAGATCAGTGTTATCTTCCAGGTGCAAAACCTTTATCCTCCAAGGATTGCACTGAGCTTTATAAAGGCTCCTTTTGTTTGTGCGATTTACAACGTTACCATGCTTTGTAAAGGCTTCCTTTCGAAACCATGGAAACACGATGACAACCATATTGTTCTCATTCCCATGAAGCCTCGTTTTGCTGTTTTGTCATATCGTTAAGGACGCTTTTTGGTAGATAAGTGAAATTAGCATAGTTCGTTGCTTAGAAACCTGAAACTACCAACCACACCCGCTGTTTGATATTTTTCTACATATCAACACAGATATGTAAAGATTTTTCATAGTAGTATCAGCACAGTGATCGGATGTACGTTTCTTTGGAAAGGCTTGACTAAAGTTGATGCTCTCCAATTATCAAAGTGTATATTTTTTCTAAGAAAAACCCCTTAGAAATCAAAATAACATACCTATATTGGGCATGACAATATGCTACTACCCAATGTCAAGAAATGACAAGAAATAATTGTAGGAAAGGAGATGTGACATCAACTTTTAAACTGCTTGTTGAAAGTATTCATAGCAGTAAACGAATCATTCATAAGCAAAGTGGAATTATTTGTGCTCTGATTTCCTAACTTTCCTGTTTGCTTGGTGGTTCCCAAGCAACTGCTTCTCTAACCACAAAGTCATTCACTTCATTCATTCATTTCTTTCAACTTCGTGTTCCTCTAAAGTTCATTTCATCACACCTATTGCAAAACGAAAAGCTGTTATCAATTGTTGAAAAACGATAGAAGTTTCTAAACTGGTCATAGCTTATGCACCGCAATTTGATGGCTGGGTTTTTCTCTACAAGGAGAATATTCAATAGGAAATGCTATTAGAACAGATTGTGAAATCAGAAACACTGTATAGAATACGCTGTATAATTAAATCAAGTGTATTTGGCTGTCTAGCTTCGACTCTTTCCGTGGTATTATTTTGTAGGTAATTATCAATCACAAATTGCCATTGACCGACTCTTCGTCCAAACAAATACTAACTAATAGTTGTTTGAGTGTGTAGCAGCCCGACACACCTTTTTTGAGTGTTCTTGTGTACAGTGCAAGTTTGTGGTGCACAATTTAAGCATATGCCATAGAAAAATCGATGTGATTTTATCACCTATCATCTTTCAATAACAGAATAATTCAGAAGCGTTTTGTTTCATAGCTAGGACATTTAACAATTATGTGGAAAATCTAAGCTTTTCATACAACATAGCAAAGTTTGCTATCTAGGCAAGTAGAAGAATAGTCCTTGCTCTTTGAGTATTTACACTAAGTTCTTCATCATTAAACAGCTACCAGACAGTCTTTTTCAGTCACAAAACATGAATATCTTGAATTTTCAATACCATCATTAATTATTAATGGTTTTTTAAATGATGATAGTAGCTTTGGTCAATAACCTTAGTATAGAAAACTGTATGATTGTAGTTTTTAGATTTGTCTGCAAACCTTGTATAGCAAGAATACAGATTTGCAAAAGAGAAATTAAATGGAAGAGCAAATAAGTAAGTGGAAGACTTTTTGAGCATGAGTTGCATTAATCATAACTATGTTTTGATAATAATTCACTGTGCTACTCAAAAATCATGAGATTCTGGTGCAAAAAATTAATACTTGATACCATGAAGAAGGTAATGAAAAAGCTAGTTACTAGAATTAACGTTATGTACTCATGGCGTTGGTAGTGAGATCTATAAACTGGAAATCATGCTCTTCATAGAATATTTTCATGCTGATGTTGCATAGCAACATATCATGGCAGATGTAACTGAAACAGTTGTTTAGAAGCTCCATAGAAACTAAAGTCGATATTAGATGCTGAAACGCTAAATACCAAATTTTATGATCTTTTCCAGGTAGAAGTGAAAAATTCATAACATATATAAATATACATAAATCATCAAATTGGACACGTTAGTTATAGAAAAACCAAATGTTCTCAAATTATAACTCTCTCTTTCCTAACGG
The DNA here is from genome assembly GCA_018155075.1 of Cassiopea andromeda. Taxonomy (NCBI): domain Eukaryota; kingdom Metazoa; phylum Cnidaria; class Scyphozoa; order Rhizostomeae; family Cassiopeidae; genus Cassiopea; species Cassiopea andromeda. Next base: position 356,737 of record WIPJ01001895.1, read on the forward strand.
CTGACATTTGAAATAGCTTCGTATAGAAGACGAGTATATTTGTTGCATTATGCAAGAGTTGGCTTTGCTAGAAATTGTGTTACTTACATTGGGCAAAGCTTAGAAAGCAATGTTAAGTTATGCATGGTGACTAAATTGGCGTTTTGGCGCAAAATAGTAGCATGGAAAAGTTGTTTTCACTTATGTTAATCACATACAGCTAATTCTAAATGAATCATGACTTTACTTCGAACGAGTTTTGATGACTCAATGTTTGTGCTTTTACAGTGCATTGGAAACTGTCATGTTTAATAAATAGCGTGCATGCAGGTGAAAGAGAGAAAGATCATCTAAGTGATTGGCATGCTCAAAAATGTGGAGAAGATAGCATCGCATGAGATAAAGAGCTAGAATGGCTGGAATTTGGAATCATATGATGTGGGATTAGATAAAAAAGAGTCAAGACTGGTATGACATCAGAATTTTCTGCTGCACTGCGAGATGAACGTAGTGAAAGCCATGCTATTTGACTGCTTACAATGTGATGGTGCAAACGAAGGAGGAAGAGGAACGCAAATCCTACTCTGACTCATTTATGCCAGCGCACGCACTGCGAGTGAAGCAAAAAACGATTTAAAAGTGAAGGAATTTGAAAGATATTAAGAATTTAAAAGTATCTTTTACGTCAGTCATCAATCACTAATGGCGAAGCATTCTTTTATTCTACTACTTCTTGAACTAATTATTTGTGTTTGCAGTTCAAATCGGCTGAGTTACACAAATTGAGGTAGCGTCTACATATAACATCTATTCAAAAACCTTAGCTTACTTTCTTCAAATATTGCCGTGAGAACCGTACAGATAAGTTTTACCTGACAATCACAAATCTCTAAAAACAACCAGAAATCCGAGAGTTCCGTTAGGCTATAACAAGACAGGTTTTACATCATCGCAGACAGGAATTGAAGCAAAATTCCAAATAGCGTATTAAGCATAGAGTCTATTAGCCAAGTTGAAAGAGCATTTCAAGATCATCTTCTGAGGCACCCAATTTTGCCCCTTTGTAGAGCAGCACTATTGTTAGTAGGTTGGCCGCATTCATATTATTTTGCAAATATTTGTCATTTAAAAATAATTATTGTTGAAAAAGACTGATGTATAGGAAGTTACTACGCTGAAATGAATGAAAAATGAAAAATTTTTTTACATAATAAGTATATTGCATTAGATATTGCAAAACTGGACTAGCAGATACAAAATGGATGGTCCAAGGGAGCTTCAAAATTCTCTACGATAAAAACTTTATGCAATTATAAGCGGTAAAAATTTTGTTGCATATCTTTTTGCACTTAGGGGTTTTCTCAATTGTTCTTTCTTTTTCTAAATTGCAAAATCACATGCAATATGCTTGTCATATAGGAATAATACTACAAATTTCTTAAGGACGCCAAAAAGTTCATTAGAGTTCCAGACAATGAAATGATAAGTTTCATGTGATCTATTATAATGATATACTCAATCTTTCAATTGATAATCTTTCTTAGCAACAACTTTGCTGATTTGTGTCATATTTTCCTTTATTCACTTATACATTCATTCATTCATTCATTTATTTTTTCATTAATTCATTCATTTATTCACCCCATTAATTTTATGAATTTATTTACTAAGCTTTCATTCAATAAACAGTGATCTTGTTTTTATTTTAACAAGTTCCAATTTTTACATCCCTTTCAAACTTTGTTTGTCTTTCAATTTTTCCTTAACTATATTCATACTTTACACAATCTAATACGAAGAGTCTGTTTTTCAGCATTCAATAGACTGCACAAACTCTATATAAGAATAATGTCATCAGACATTTTTAAAATGCAATAAGAATGTGGATTCTTTAAGACCAGCAATCTCGAATGATTGAAATTAAACGCTTTACTGCTGAATTATGACTGATTACAAGCCATTGATTAATAATTTTATTGACTTTGAGGCGTTGAGAAGCAAGCCGAAGTGCATTTATTCTAAATTTATGCATTCCAATGGAATTCTACCTATTTAGAGTTGGGATAAAATGCATAAATATTTGATGAGTCAACTTCATTTGGTGGTTGCATAAGTGAATTTAAAATTAAAGAGATTCATATGGATAATAGTTCATCTTGAATGAAATGTATATTGAAATCTAGAAACACAAGCAGGCAATTCGCCACAAGAATTTTGTAAAAATTTAATCACAAACTTTGATTATGTAATTATGTTTGCAAATAGATAAGAAAGAATGGCTTGTCAATTTCTATACCTAAAGTCGTAAAAGGCACACGCAGGAAAGATCTATGGCGATGATTTCAACCATTTTGAAGTTACTTCGCTTTAATATGAAAGAAAGTCTTAAAAGCTGAAAAAGCAGAGATTAAAAACATGGATAATGAGTAAATCTTTCACAATATATGGTGACTAGCTTTTAAATGTCTCTAGTGAGATCGAGTCTGTTATGAAGAATAGATAATTTACATCTGCAAAGTGCTAAGGAATAGGGTAAAGATGAATAGGAAATTGGGGAATATGCAATGTGTCCAGTACCGTCGAGAGGGGTGTAGCTGGGGTTAATCTCCAGGGCCCGGGCCTCAAGGGGGCCCGTGAAAGTTTTGCTATTGCAAAATGATATTAAAAAAGCCGTTTGATGGACGTTCATTCGTTAGCTCTCTAAGGACTTCTTTGCTTGTCAGGTTTGTTCTAATACTTGGTTTATTGTTTCATCAATCTCTTCCTCAGGGCACGGCCTGTTTCTTCCCTTTCAGATATGATTAAAGGTCCTGGGGACACAGATATTGTTTTATGGCTCACTTGTCAAAAAGTGATTGTATCGCTGTTTTTTTATCAGAAAATAACACTGTTTTCAATAAATAATGCAAAATTGCAAAAACAGTTGATTTTAAAGACAGTATTAGCGACTTTGCAAACATGAAAGACCGAAGAGTGTTGTTTTAAGTCTTATTTAAGCTTTAATTGCTATTGACTATGCTTATGCATAGCCAACATACATCTAATTGATGTCATCATTTGAATTAGCTGTTATCTAATTTAGAAGGGGGAGCTGAATGATATTTTAGTAAAACAATAATTATGGATAATTAATAATAAAAATAATAATGACCTTTTGGATGTTAGTTTAACGATATTGTGAGCACTACTACAAATTAAGATGGAGCAATTTAAAGATTGCATTATGGAATACCAAGGTTTTATAAGAGTTTTGAATTGATTTGCATTTGTTGTAGCCCCTTCTTGCTCCTGTGCTGCTACTCCTACACAGGGGCTTGTGCTGTTTATAGTTCCAGGGCCCGAGCTGGCTCTCGACGGGCCTCAATGTGTCACTTGGGGAATATGCAATGTGTCACTGTTAGGATGTGTTGTCAAATTTTGTAGTTCCATACCAGAAAGATCTTAAATGTCTTTTCAATGATGACTGGTTTTGAATTAGAATGGATAGTGATAATTTACTTATCATTTACTTCATAAGAAAAATCAGTTTGAGATACATAAGAACTGATGCTTTTGAAGAAGACTAAATGCAAGGCAAAAACAAAAATATCAGATTAAACTTATGCTCAAAACATTGAGATTACGGCAAAGAAAAAGAGAAATTAAAGGACGTCATGAAAGTCCAAAAATGTAAAAGTCCAGAATATTAAATGCTGAGTAAATCATGGACTTCCTTCCATGCTTGACGTTTATGAACTATTGTTGTCTTTATCTTAGAACCAGAACTCACCAAAGCAGATTATTTAGTATGCATATTAAGTAGGTAACGTTGATTCAACCAACAGACATCGTATCCTAGAGATTCTTGCATCATATCTGTAGTATGCTCTTTTGCTGTTGATTAGGCCACTACTGTACAAGCTTATGCTTAGCTTTAAAGCTTTCCTTTAGCCCTTCTGTAGGGAACATCAAGAACCGCTATGGAGGCAACCATTATCCTCCTTCAAATTAAAGAAATTCAAAGGCAAACCGAACTTTGAAAAAGATTGCTAAAGAAAACATCCCAATAGAATTTTGAGTAAATATGTATGCTGTGCACTTCTGCGCCATTGAAAGACAAAGGTTTTCTACATCATAGATCCATTCAGAATTAACAATATGAAGGTCAATATCGTTGTTTTGTCAAAGTCCATGAAAAAACCAGCATTCTCAAATTCTGCTCTAAATAAACGTCTTGTTGATAAAGGAAATAGGATCTTCGAATACTTTGGTTTGTGACTAATGCAAAATCCTAAAATTTAACAAAATTTTTCTGGGAGTTTATGCTAATCATATTCTTTATATAGTCAAATCCATCCCTAAATTCGACCATGCAAGTAGATGCTTAATAAGGCCATAGCAAAACTAGAAATGTCGAAGGATAGGCTGAATGAAAGCACTTTAAGTTGTCAGCTTAATAATGGAGCAAGAAAGATATAAAAGACATCAATTGGTAAGTGATACTCTAACTTCAATATCTCATGGTTTACGTTTTTTATCCAAAGAAAATCCAGAGCAATGACATTGGGCAGGTATCTCCTGCTGAAGAACGTTATAGGAAAATGTTTTTTCAGTAGTTAATGCCATGGGCAACTTATTAACAATGGCGAGTGCTTCGGGAAAGCTACAATTTTAGAATACATGTGTTGTGGTGGTGTTATAAATCTGCATTAAAAAACTTTTTGCTAATTTAAAGAATCCTTATTGTTGATAATTAATTGTTTGGAAGTTTACTGATAATATATAACTGTGGTTAGATTAGATGCTTAAAATAGATTAAGCTTCATTTACTAATAACAAAAGTCTTTGACGAAGCCTAAAGTGTCAAAAAGATACGACTTGTTTTGAACACTGCTTTATTCACAATGCTAAACTAATCATTGTGCATAGCATAGGTCATGTGAAACTTCTCAAAAATGAATTCTCTTTATTCAACTGACCTAGAAACCTAGAAAAGAATCATTTTGGAAACCACAACCACTTCTCATATGAATGGCCTAAATTTTGACCCACAATGAAACGGGCATCAACACTTCTGTTTAGTCGAGTTTCAAGTAGGAATGAGCCTTACTGCGGAATTTTTGTTTGTATTTCAACTCAGTTTGTCAACAGAAGTTGGAGAAATATACCAAGCTACAGAAATGCAAGGAGATACAGGAAAATGATGGAGCTACAAAACTGATATTTTTTATGAAACGATCTGCTTCAGGTACCAGGAGAACAGTCTAGTTATAACTCTAATTAAATTTAGTTATTTAGTTTATATTTTCCATCTCTTGCATAGCAACACTTTTAATTAATATTAAGTTTCTGTTTTCCGATTTTTGAAATTCCATCGCAGCAATTTATTACAAAAATTTCAAAACAAAACTTCAAGTTGTATTGCAATACACTGAATTGAATTATATTGTCTCTAGTTCGTTCTGTCTTAAATTGACTATATAATTACTACATTGCGTTATATTTTGAAATGTTTTTCCTTGTGCAATAGCTTTATTTTGTAGCATTTCTGTTTCAACGATAATGTTTTTCTGACTCATAGATAAGCTTGATTGGTTGCTGTGTAAATAGAAATCTATTTTCATAGGACAATCCCTTAAATGATCCTCAAAACTGCCTAGGCTCTTCAGATCGAGACTTGAGATCCTGTTGATAATTCTAAGTATCAGCAATTGAAAGGTAGGACTTTCCGATCCAGCAAGAATTATTGCAAAACCCACTTTTGGCAAGGCGAATCGGAACATGAATCAATCTAAATCTACTCATTCCATCTCTAAGGCAAGATAATAACGAAAACCGGAGCATTTGGTAAATTGGATATGTTATCCAAACTATATTTAAGTCGTTTAATTAGTTTGAAATGGAGTATTTTCGTGATCTTGTCATTGTTCTTTTCAGAGAATGAATTACCTCTGAAAATTTAATTAAAGATGAAGACAGGACCAGGTGATGAGGAATTTAGTATAAGAAAAACGCTGCATCAAATAAATGCGAACCAAATTACCCTTAAAGGGCAAGCAGATTTCGATTCGTTACTACAAAGAATTTACTCCTGTTCAAGAAGGAAAGATGTTAGGATAAATCAAAGAAGATCTCAGCCAAAGGATAAAGTAGATTTAACATGGCTGGAAGGCTGCAGTTTACAACAAAGCTCTTCTCAGAGCAGAGGAGATAATGAAACTTCGAATATTGAGTTGCAGATATCGCGAAATAGTCTTAAAGTACAAAGAAACAAAGTTTTGACAGGAAGCTACAATACAGCAGAAAAAATATTTGGCCATAAGGTAGTAAGCAACTTTTGTGAAGAGATAAGACTCAGTGCACCACATAGTAAATGCATTTCTGACATTGGAAAGACAAAGAATATGACAATATACGAAGAACTAATCAGAGACTTGAATGTCATTGCATCTTCACAAGACAATTTATTTGATGATGAAGTGATGAAGGAAATTGAGGAATTTAGCGATCTCTTAACAAAACAGTTAGAAGAGGCCAGAAAATTGCTCAGAAACCAGTTACTAATTGGTGTTGGCTACAACTTTTTGATAATGAGTGTAAAGCTAAAAATTGCAAATACGAAGAGAGAAATTGAAAGGGAGGAAGAGCTGCATTCGATTTTAACGAATTGTATGAGAGGTGAAAGTTACTTGCAGAGCCAACAGGGTGACGTAATGAATGAAAAAGTAAACAAAAATGTTAACGATAATAGCTTTAGTGGCGATGCTACCATTGAAAAAGAAAGTGAAGAAGGACAAGAAATTGCAAGACTGAAAGAATCGATCTTGTTGGCAGATTGCTTGATAAACAAGCAAAAAAGCGAACTCAAAGCGAGCAATGAACTGCTTCAAATAATTTGTTCAAAAATCAAACACAAGAAAGCAGAATTAGATCTTTTAGAAAAATCAAATGGAGAAAGGAGGGTCTCAGTGGATGGTGCCAATTGTGCTGGCTGCAAGTCTAGTGATGATGACTCTAAAAAAATTTTGTCCACCCATACTTCGATGGGTAGTGCAAGAGAATCAGAAATTAGTGAAAGCTACTCTATGTGCTATCCTAGAGATGGTCCTAGCATTGAGAAGTCACGAGTAGTTCAACATGAAGGAATGGAAGAGTGTCGTCATGATAAAGGCGAGTCATGCTACAAAGATGATTTGTATGGTCATTCTATAAAACTGGAAGAAGAGTCAGGACCAGAGAAAGACATCACAGATACACCCCCCATTTCCCCTACGTCAGTCCCAAAATTTCTGTTTCTAAGCTGTGACGATTATGAAGACAATTTATGCGAGATTTGGCTGGAAAAAATGTCTGTAGCTTCGAATCTTCTGATGATTCCACACGAAGCTCACGAAGAGGACATTGAACATGTGCTCTTTCAGGCAAATGACGCACCACGTGCTCTCGGCCGGTTCAATAGAAGAAAGCAAAAGCCTTGGTTTAAACAGACAGTTTATAGAACTAAAGCTATACCTGTTTGATACGCTTTCCCTTCATTTGATTTTCATTCTAATTTTCTTTATTTGCAAACCAAGAATTATTCCTTATGCAAATTGCTTCGGGGGGTTACTGTAAGAAAATCTTTTACACAAGTAGCTCAAAAAGTCCCACTAGACTATTTGTAGTTAGAAACACTGGCGGCACCAAGGGGCACCTGGGGGGAATTGTCCCCCCCCCCACTTCTCGCCGAGATCAATGCTCTATTCGTCTAAATTTGCTTGGAATATGTTGGGGTTGGGACCTTTAGCATTGAAAGACTCTCTAGAAGAGTAGAGGAGAAGTAGACAGGTGCAACTAACGGTAGCGGTGTAGCTAGCGGGGTGTGGGGTGTAACACTCCCCCAACTTTCGATGATCTCGTCAGTAAGCATAGATTCAGTGACTTTCGTCGGTAAATGAATGCATGCTTTGTCATGACGTAATCAAAAGAGTGATGAAAATGCCTCTTCTTGCATCAATGCATCCCACAAAAATAAGGAAATCTCACTAAAAATCATTTCTGTTGATAAATTCACACCTCTGTCGGTAAATTCAAAGCTTTATCAGTTTATATCGGTAAATTATTGCTTTACACACCCCCAGAAAAAGAGACCACGCGCAGGCACGAAACTTAAGGGTGATATGGGGGTAACTGCCCAATCTTGAATATTTGCCGTTTTGCAGGGCAAAACCGGTAGTACAGTGTGCTTCTGCAGGGCGAGTTACTGGACCCATGAGCACTGGTGAACTACTGCTACTAAAGCAAATAGGTCACAGCGGAACAATTCTCGCAGGGTAACCTCTTATACCCTCCAAAATTTAGCAAGGTTACGTCCCTAGTCACGGGATAACAATAACCAATGGGATAAATCTATTAAGGCTGGGTTACATGCAACATTTTCAGCTGCAATCTGATCTGATAGTGAGCTTTTTAGCAAATCTTGCCTTGTAACATCACAAAACATATTCCAGCGAAACCCCAAGGAACAAGTTGGGCCTAATGAGATGTTTCCAGAATATAGATAGCTTATTTTACCTCATTTCTCAAAAAGCCGCTAAATTCACTATTTAGCTCAACATTTCCATTAGGAAAAAACAGTGCGTATCCACATTCTCCTTCTTCGCTGCTTTTTCTACGTTTCTCTCTCTTGTAAATTAGAAGTTACTGTATAAAGCCATTCGTTTTCCTTATCGTAGGAAAGAACCTTCTAATATCACCCAAATGCTCAAAATTCTCGCCAACTTCAAAACCGCATCAGCCCCGCAGCCAGGGGGCATGGGGTAGTGACCCCCAGTTGAGAAACTTTGCCTATCCTTACCCGCCCACTAATATATTGACCTTTGTGCAAAAAGAAGAAGTAAATATTTGGCAAAAGGCAACCAGTATCAAGGAATGTATTGATAGCAATCTTCTCAGGGTCACAGTAATTCTTGTATGCTTATGGGAAACTTAGCCAGTTGACACACGATGCCACCAAATGAAGTGGAAACTTGTAGTAACGAGAGAAATTGACCAATCTTCGCTAGGAAAGTATTGACGGGTGATCAGCCACGTAACCAGGAGGAGGTATAAGGAGCATGGCGCACCCAGCTGAAAGATCTTGCCCATTCTTGCTCGCCCATAAAAGTTACGTTGAAGAGGAAAACAACCAACAACAGAGAAGGTGTTAGTAGCTATCTTTTATAAAAGCATTCCAATATTTTTATGTATATGGTAAAATTCATAAACAGTAAAAAATGATTCATCAAACTTTCATTAACATACCCCACGATTTGTCGTTTAACATCCTATTTTTTGTACAAGTGTTCAATTTGTCGGTAATTTGCTCTTAACAGCCACCCATACACAGCTAAGAGAATAGTTATAACCACTTTATGCAATCAGAGACTTAGAGACTGAGTTTGTTCAGGGTTTAATACCCCAAAATTTGAGAACTTGAGAAAATTCAAGCAAAATAGCTCATTACATCGTCAGAATTAGGTAATTTTTGAAGATTTGAAGGCAATACATTGCTTGTACAACTGTTTTCTAACTATCTCAGAACTGTTGCTTTGAAAGTTTTCCTTCAAGCCCAGCCATGGTGTGCCCTTTAGTGGACTCTGGATGAGAAAGAATGTCTAATAAAGTTTCTATAAATTCTGATTATAAGTTTAGCAAAATGGCTCTCTTATTAAATACCATATTTGCAAAAAGGAATCTTAAAATATAGTGGACCCAATAGTAGACTTAGATATTAGAGAATGTCTAGCATATTGAAGTTTCAATAGCCATACTTGCCCTCATGCTCCTACCGCATGTAAATAGCTAAAGAGCATTCCTTTAAGACATTGGAATGAGTAGTGATCGGTGACAATAAAACAGCTTACCAACCAGATAAATTCAGGCAAACTCAACCAAAGAGTTATAGCAACGTTTTTGTATGCAATTCAGAAAACTTGCAAAGTTGCAAGCCCCCTAATCCCCTTTCCTGCCTTTCTGGTATTATAAATGATATTGGCTACTTTGTAGCTAACGGAGAAGGCGTGGTGATAAAAGGATTCGTGATCGAAGCCCCCAAATCCTCACTTCCCTTGTGTTTCAAATAAGCACTTTCCTTACATTTAGGTGTGGTTGCCCCCCATCCGTCCTGGTTGCTCTCCATCTTTTACAGGGTGGCTTCGTGACTGAACCGTATGGAGTAAAATGAATAACTTTGGCCAGAATCGTCTCGTGTTACATCAGAAACTAAAAGTGCAGTAAAGTCAAAATTATGAAAATTGAAAAAACACATTGTTTTATGTTATCTAGGGTCATATAAAATGAATAGGCCAACTTTGGCATTCAAATTTGAAGCAGGTTTTGCACAACAGCCATTCAAAGCATGACATTGACAAAAATTATGTGCGAAGGATTTGAGACGTAAGACGGGGAGTAGTCCTTCATTCAGTCCTTTATTGATATATTGCTTACATAAATCTGTGTCAATGCATAACTCATCATCAATTGAGGGCCTTCCACAGTGGAAACCTGAAAATACAGTATTGTTGGCCAATAGTTTCAGATTGTGATGGCCCGCCTTACGTCACACGGGTATAAGTTGTTGTTGTTTCAGGACTGAAGTTTTTCTACTTCCGGTAGGAATAAAACCCCCATTTATTGCAGGAAAATGTTCAAAAATGAGAAAAAGACCGATGAGGGCATGATTTTGGAGCATGGTTTGCCACTTTGAAGCAATGAAAATATTTCACTTAACTGCACCTTCAAGAATAAAAACAAATCATATTGACATTATTTACGACATCTTCTAATCCCTGCTAAGCCTCCTCCGCATAATTTTTTGTGCTGTTGCACGGCAAGATTTGTCAAAATAGTTCATTATTGAATCAGAATACAGCTGAACATGTTGCGTGTAACCCAGCCTTTACGATGGTGTTGGGAATTGCGCGGCCGCATTTGCGTTTGCCAGATTTTATGTATCCATACCTCTCCTACAGATGGTCCACTAAACTGATGCCACAAAGATACCACAATGACCGCACTAAAATGATGCCACAATGATACCACAATGACCACACTAAAATGATGCCACAATTTTCACAAAGTTCTGCTACAAACAGGTAGTTTACTTTCATGATGATAAGAAAGTTAATGAAGTGAATAATATATGCGATTTCGGAAAATACAAGAATATGCTCTATGTTTGATTGTATGATAGATCACTTTCTCAAATTAATACACTGAACAGAAAATACACGGTTTTATTGAAAGACAGCCTATACATAACACTGAGATTGATATCTGCTGCTCAGTAAAAGTGAATAGCCAATCAAGGTCTCTAAATTGCTGTGCTGTGAATATTGCGATAACGAGATATGGAGGAACATAAACTGAATGCAAGGAAAGACAGTTTATCGACACCATAAGGCAGTTCTAATATGTCAAGTGTCAAGGCACCAGAAGATCATTTATATCATTCATTGTATCCCTAAAAGATACCACCCTTAAAGGCTATTAAGAATCTCATCGAAAGGACGCGAACTTCGGTTGAATTACATTAATAATTGATAAGAGGAGAAAATGCATTTTGTCTACAAAGCATGAAAAGTTCTCCAACATTCACGGAATCCATCTATTGCACTGCTGATATGGATTAATAAGTTGTCATGGAAACGCTTCCTGCTGTGTTTAGAATGCCTACTTTTTAGTTTGACCTTAGGAAAGAATTCAAGTTTCTTATAGTTTCAGACGAAATCCTCCGTGGGGCCATAATACTACGGTTTAGCAGACAGAGGCTAGGTTTAAGGAAACTTCTTAGAGGCCTTGGAGAAACAAGTCTTTTGCATTACTTTGAATCAGAAGCAAAACGGATCCCCAATAGTATAAAATACCTAAGGGCCACCGATTATCTTTGCTACGTCACTGCACATTGTATACTACTTATAATTTTTCAACCGCAGATCTCCTGTGAAGGAGCATCCAAAAAGTGCGTACATTGAAAATTGACTGATTTTTTACCAGCTCACCCTGGGTGAGTTGGTAAAAAGTGAGGAGAATGCGATTTTGAACACCCTTTGAACGTGCATACGTTTTGGACACTTAAAAAATTCACAATTACAAGCACGTCGCGGCCGGGGGCCTGGGAAGCTGCAGCCCCCCCTCCTTTTTTGTTAGTGCATAATTTTATATAATAGATAGCTTGTCCTATCTAAGATAAGAAATACTTTGATACTCAAAAAGGGGATTCTTTTGCAATCTAAAGGCGTACTTGGAAAAAGTTTAAGGGGCTCAGCACCTGACCATCCACTGACATATCCAATAGTAGCTTGCCGCTCGTCCCTAGCCCTTTCACTCAAAAATACGCTCGGGTGTCCCTGAATTAGCATTAAGAACAAAAACCTCATGGTGAAATAGCAATAATTTTTGGTATTGAAAGCGAATAACTCATTTATTAATCACTTCATCCTTCGATGTGTAGTATAAAAAGTAACTAAGAACCATCAAACTACCCTAAAAAAATCTAGCTTTTAAAATTCTTTTCACTGCATCTCTTTAAAGTTTTCGTTATGGAGCCAGTTATGGTAATCAATAGAAGATAGCTTAGAAACTGAGGGAAAATTATCGGAATGCAAGCACGCTATTCATTAAAAATACTTTATCATTAAGGATTCAAAAATTATCTCAGATGAGTATTTCAGTTGCAATCGATTCAAGTTTAGGTGAACAAGTCTTAGCTGATAAGAGCCTTTTTTATCGAACATGGATAAGAATATTGTTTTGAATTTAAGTTAGAAGAATCAACTAGAATAAAGGTAGTAGTAATATTTCAAGAAGAAGTTTTTAGTACAAGGGAGCCAACTACCAGGGAAATAAGGAGATAGCTATCCACTATTGTAAGAAAAAGCGGCAACATTCTTTTGACATACTTAAAAGCTTTTTTCGTCCGACACTCATCAGAGTATGAAAACGTCGGATAGTGACCTAAAGGTTAACAGAAATATATATCCAGATGCAGTTAATATGTTAGGATGCGTTTTCATACTCTGATAAGTGTCAGACGCAAAAAGCTTTTAATTATGTCAAAAGAATGTTGCCGCTTTTTCGTGCTGTGGTAAAGTTCTATATTATCAACAGACTATTTCTTCACTATTGTGCTTCTCAACTCCGCTTGTAGCATCGGCATCTGGATACGTAATAAGATGCGCCCATCTGTCACTGAAACAAAACAATGTCACGCAACAGTTCATTCCAAGTAAAGTTACTTGAGTCTGTATTCATCATGTATCTCTAAGAAAAAGCAACGGAAAGAGTGAGAGCAAATGGTAATTTGTATGCGAAGGAGCGTTACACGCTAAACTGAGTCGCATCGATGCTTTGAAACAATGCAGATTCCTCCATCGCGTTCTCTTTCCATTTGGTATTCTTGTTCTAGAAGAGGTTCATAGAAATCAAATTCTTCTAAAAAATACAGAACTTTTAGCATAGAAGATTTTTCTTCATAATAGAGATTTGCTAAAATTGCATGTAGAAAGGAAAGAAAGAATGCTACAGATTAAGTTAGTGAACGAGTTCGAGTGATCAAGCGATGGGAGGCAACACACACAACATTGATTTTACGTGTAATATTCAGGGCTCCCACAATCTTCTTTTATAACTAAAAATACTGAATAGCTGATGACATTGCACATTCCTATAATCATGCATTTTCATAGTAATCATTTCAAGAATAAAAGGGTTCTTATTATCTACAATTGTTTCTCTAAAGCTTCACTGATTCCCTTTTGCACCTTTCGCTTAAAGTTTTACACTCAAAGAGTAGTCCTACGTGCTCTTTATTCGAAGCCTATTCATATTTTGAGGCCTTCGAACTGCGTAAAATCGTGATAAGCCTGTTCTGAGGATGTTTTATAGAATTTATGGAGTAATCTCATTAATGGCCAGAAAACACAATTGATCGGAATAGGACTGCAAAGTGAAGTCCAACTGAGAAAGTACCAAAGCCCTGTTTGTGATTGTTATTACACTGTATGATTTCTTTTGTAGTTCCATCCAAATCAATTTAATCAGCTCTTTTCTGATAAGAAAAATGCATAATCAAGTTCAACTATCTTCTTTCCGTTATACTTCTTTGCTGGTAGGTCCATAGACAGAGGGGAACAAGTGGGGTTTACACCCCCAAAAAGTCACATATTATGGATAGAGTGCTCTACATGTCACTTTAAAGCAAAACCTAACTGCCATCTAGGCCTACATTCACATCCCTTGAACCCGTCGGGCCTGGAATCTATTTCAGCTGTCGACAGTTCTGCTCGCGGGTGACTATTCTTCGTTGAGCTAAAAATGACTTTCTGCTGAAGCTAAAGAAGCAGGAGCTGAATGTTGAACAATAAGCAGTTTTGCAGGTGCGAAGAGACGAAAAATTGGTATGCGTGTTGTGCAGTCTTTGATTTTACATTTCATTACATTCATAGGAGGGGTTTGGATCAATGGCCTTAGGGAGAGGGAATACAGCCCCAGGGCTTACGATGTTGCATGCACGGCAGAGATCTCCTTCGTCACAAACAACTTGCTATATAATTTTGTTTGACAAGCATACATAAACACATACCACATTTACAAATTTACCATAGATTAGCGAAATAGTTCTCCTACCCATACAACTTAAAGTTCACGTAAAATGTAGCAAAAGAGGGATTTGTTTTTCTCCTCGGAATTTCTAAGTTATTGAAATGACTAAGAGTATGCCATTATACAAATTGATCAGTGTACTACAGTTGCCAAAATAAGTACATATTTTGCGCACTTTATGGAGTTGATATTCAAAACTGTAGGTCGTTGTTCTGTAGGTCAAAACTATCATAACTGTGGAAGTTTCAAAGAGGCCATATCTATTGAGAATTTAATCAACTCCAACCGAGTCTTCAAAGTGCATCAAAGTGTTAAAAGGGGTGTCAAATAAACGCAATACAAAAGCTAACCTATCACATTCTATTCTATTCTATTTTAGAAATGTAAATCGCTTCTACTTTGTAGTTTAATAGCTTCTCTCTCATGCTTATTACGTAATTGCAAGCAAAGACCACAGCAAAGTTTTTTCTTGAAATATGCATCTATAAAACTTTGTTGCTAAAACAAAGGTGCCAAAACATATTAATTAAATGGACCTGGGTACTAAAACGTCATATGCGAATGATGAATTAAATTCCTATGGAAAAGAGTTAGATGCACAGAGCTATGCCAATGCAGGCCATATCAATATTACCTGGCGAGCGTGGACCTTGTTTACACAATGCAATTGAAAATGAATGACTGCAGCTATTTCTCCGTCAATTACTGGAGTAATGGTGTTTTTGGTAAGTGGTACGCACTCTATCATCATTACTGAAAGCATTGATTGGCAGTGATATAATCTGTGGTTAATAGTCAATACAATGTAACCACCAATAGGAGCGAAGGAAAACATCTCTACCTTAAAGATTGGGAAGCGATTTGGCTGCCCTATCCCAGAATTACTCAAGTTGAAGAATTGCTGTATGATAAATAAAGAAAGCTGAAATAAATTCTCGAAGATTTTGTTTATCAACACTTGAACTATTTACTTCTGTAATGAAGAAATTTCACATGTTGTTAGTTATCATTATTTAGTATTGCATGTGCTCATCTAATGGGTTCATTTGCTAAAATAAAACTAGTTCTACCGTAATTAGTAATCTACAAATGGAAAGTTCTAGAATTTTTACAGAAATTATGCAATGATTTGTTTCAATAAAGTCAAAGAGTATGGGCAGAGGCTTGCCGAAGGAGAGTGTATAGGGATGTAAAACCTCCCACTTTTGCCGAAACTATCGGTAATTCTATAGCTTGTCGGTAAGGACTTGCTCTGCGATCATCGCTTTTCGGTAATCGATACTTGTTTTTCGTTAATTCTGGATCATCTTAGTCTTTCGGTAAATTTTTGTTGCTACACCCCCCACTCAAAAGACTTTCGGCACACCACTGAGTAATTGTAGTTGCTTTGTATCACGAGAATTAATAGAACCATGACTGCAGGGAAAGTAAGAGCAATGGCTTCAAAAGCTCAGAGCTCACTTGGGGGCTTCTCTACTACTGGAGCTAGCCCGTCGTGTGCTGACTTAACTTACTCTACTCAACTAAACTCGTGGATTAAACCCAAGTTTTTGTACCAAGTGCTTTCATGTTCAGATGCCATTAGATTTTCTCTTTCAAATTAAGGTTTCTTGATATGTTGTTGGGAGTAGAAGGGTAATTCTGGTGTTCATGGAGGGGGCTGATATGGTTTAAAGAAAGGGCCGAATGCACCTGTGCTTGAGTATGAGCATAAAACAGCTTATAGAGTTGCCTTGCTTGCTTTTGAGGTTACCCCTCAATGCACATGATTTTAAGACATTCCTCCACTTTATGAATTCTTCCTATGTCCATGAGCAATAATGTGATTTGTAGCCTGCCAAATTAAGAAAGGTTTGTAGAAAAATATGAGCATTTATGAAGAAGGGATAGGATTTGAAGTAACCAGTTAATACGTGTTTGCAGTAGATGGAAGTGATCACCCGATCAGTGATCACCCAATCAGCCAAGAGGGTGTCATCTACAAAATGCATTTATGCATAAGCTAGCTATTTTAAATCATAGTTTCATTTAACAAGAACATATTGACAAATCATACTGGTATTTTATTCAATGTAAGGAAATTCTGTGGTCCCTTACGTTTAGATATATACTAGCTCTGCCACAGCTGTTAATTTAATGCAAAATATCTACTCTTGGCTATTACCATATTTACAATTGTTTCCATCTGTCTCATTACAATTCGTTCAGGAAGAATTCTGCTATACATAGAAACCAAAGAATACTTATCTATTGCATTTTACTTTCTCAACTGAGAAATAAACGAATGTGATACGATTTTCTCCAGAAAATCTTATTTACCAAACGATGCAGTGCTTATATGACTCTGACGCTGCATTCCGTCAAATGATTCTACATTGTCATATAAGAAGCTTCTTATTTAATATTTTGATCCTCTGTTCTGTTATGTGAAGGAAGGTGCATCATGATACTGTACTTCACATCATTCTAGAAATGTTATTGAAAACATTTCTGGTATTTTGAGGCATCTTTAAAACAATATTAGATTGATCACGTGGTATTTACCTATTAGTACCTATTCTTTTGCATTTGGCAAAATCATTATAAATGCATCAAGCATATCCTGCCAATGTCATTTTATCATTATATGAGTTAAGCTAGGAAAGCAACACCATTGTAAGGCTAAGGATAAATTTCGTCGGAGTAGACCTCGTACTTTTGTCCCTGATTTCACTTCGCGGCCAACATCTGAGTTTCTCTAGGTTTTTTGCTCATCACTAGGTAATCACGAACGATAACATAACGATG
Source organism: Cassiopea andromeda (assembly GCA_018155075.1). Taxonomy (NCBI): domain Eukaryota; kingdom Metazoa; phylum Cnidaria; class Scyphozoa; order Rhizostomeae; family Cassiopeidae; genus Cassiopea; species Cassiopea andromeda. The sequence goes on from WIPJ01001895.1 coordinate 374,104, forward strand.
GTATAACTATTATGTAGTTGTGACGTAATCGCAACGTCATATAACTGAGAGCTTTCTTACACACCAGTTTCGTATTGGACTTTTGTATTTGTGTTTTCGTCTATTTGTAGGTGTACATCTGGAGTAGAATTTGTTTTCACAATTAAAGATCTTTTTGATAACCTGGTGTCTCTTGAGCTATCCACGTATTCATTTTCGCTGCTGTTCAACCCTGGCCCATGCATATCCCCATTTTGGTCTATCCTATTGTTTTTGTCATCCAGAAGTCCTTTCTCTTCCATTTCTTTTGCTTCTCTTTCTTCTCTCTCTTCCCTTTCTCGTTTTTCTGCTTGCTGCTTTGATTTGTCTTTCTTGTTTGCTTCTGCTGCCCGTATTTCGTTCTCCCTGCAATCAAGAAACACTACAATCAAGAAAGACAGTACGGAATTGCAATTTTTACTCTTGTTTGCATTTGCCTAATATTGTTCTTTAGAACTGATAGTAAAATAATAGCTTTATAAATAAATAACAGTGGTTTTGTAGCCTGGTCTTTAACCAAAGGCTCTTGTATCCGACTTTACACCTTACCCTGGGTCACTATGCTTGTTAGCATATAGCAAATTGCAGCCACACACGGCGTTCATAACTTTGGACCAGGTACCCATTTATATCCCTGGGTGGAGGGAGACACAATTTGTGTTAGCAACTTGTCTAAGGCCGCTACTTAGAACGTGGCTTCGAAGGGATTCAAACCCACGACCACTAGATCAGCAGTCCATTGCCTTTTAAACACTGTACTACTGAAGCCACAATAGTACTAAACCTTGTTTGAAATTTGTGACTCATATACTTCTCTTAACGTGGCTCCCATTTATATGGCACCGCTAAAGACATACCATGTTTAAGGTCAATTGGCTAGTTCAGCTTAATAAGAGCATAGTAAGGCCATTGCAAAACAAAATAATGCACTTTCCGAATTCTGTGTGCCATTTTTAGTTATCATTTTGGCTGGTGCAGTGTTTTGAAGGTGAGATAGCTATTAGAATATCTATAAATAACCCAGTATTAATAGTGAGAGTGGAGCAACAGCAGTAAAATTCAGCTTACTTGCATTTATCAAATTTTCATCTAAACAAATAGAAGCGCGGAGAAGAAATAAATGAAGGAGTTTCCTGAAGAACATGCTGAAAAAAGATTATAATAATGCCAGTTCTAGATAATCTAGACTGCTAAGCGGTCAAAGTAGTGAACATCTGGCATAGTTAACCTTCCAAATACCATGATTACGATGTTACACGGATGAAACCTTAAACCATGCATCTGCTTAAGTCTGTTTGATATAGTTTTAGGAGCCCCTTTGAGACAGCAAAGAAAATTAAGTAACTGCAAAAAGAGGCCAGATGGTAGCAAACCTTGAACTTTTTGCTATGTAGATTACACAACAGTATTTGCAACATTGATATGACAAAATCAAACATAGAGTGAATGTGGGTATAGCACTCCATTTGGGATTGTTGATCATAGATATATTCAATTTGGTTAAGGAGATTGTGGCATGGCTCTGACTTAGAGAAACTGATTTTATTCAAAATATTGCTTTAGCCAACAATTTCTTTAATTTGGTGTCAATTAATGCTTGTACCAATGGTCTGCTTGAGTAACTTTGGGTGAAAATTTTTAATCACGTTGGCATGCAAAGCGCAAAGACTTGTGAATCAAGCAAGAAAGAAAATGAAAATTGAATCGATGTGCGTAAAGGAGAATCGTTGCATATTGATAATAGCTACAGAATATTTCTATGAGCTAGATCATGTGATCATGTGATCATAGAATATACATCGTGCGATTATTCAAGCCCCGTGAGAAATGGAGATTCATGACACTTGTCATTTCATTAAGAATTTTACACCACTGCCTAGTAGTGTAGTTAAAATAGAAGGCGTTCCTTATTGAATGGAATGTTGTTCAATTAACAGCATACGTCAAGGCCGGTATTGGGAAATGTTGAACTCTCATTCATTGACAAGTAGGTAAGCTTTTAATTGAAAGCCTCGTTTTTAATTTCGCTTTTTGACTTGTCAATTACTCTTGATTTGAAAATGAGACAGTATCTTGCAATACCAACAAGTTTTGATTACTGCAGAATCCTATAAGGTGATGTACATTGATTGCTAGCCTGCTGGTGGCCAGATTGTCAACTATTTGTTTGTTGTGTTGACTTGCAACCAGCCACAGCCAAACACATGTAAAAGCTTTAGCATTATCGTTACATAATCGCATTTAAATAGCCATTCTGCTGAGCAAATTTCATTTTTCAGATCACCAAAAGTTATAGCACAAAAGAGTGCGGTAATTCATCCAGATGAGCCATTTTTGGGGAGTTATGGTTCTCAAAGAGAGCATTACCTTTTTTTTACTTTTTAACTGTTAAATCAACTATGAGCATTTTATCATGTATTTGCATACTCTGTTATTATCAAGTAATTAATTATTTTTGCTGAATCAGCTAGCATTTTTGTTTCTATTGCTGAATTCTCCAATAGAAACTGCTATGTTGAATTATCTTGCTTGCCATTTGAAACAAAAGGAATAGACAGTAATTCTCTAACTTTTATTAGCAGTAAATAGTGAACTATCAGAACTCTATAGTTTGACTCTGTGGTTCAAGTCGAGACATAAATTGGTTTAAACTCATCTTAACTTGTTTGTAGATAGGCTGTTTCTTAACCTGTCAGTACATTGTTTATTGATCTATGCATTATATGTTTGTTTCCTACCTATTGTCCTCTATTTGTTTAGCAACTAAGTGCAGATTGAATGAGATTGCTGTAAGCTTGCCCGGATCTGGCCTTGTTGTTCAGGTCTTTGAGTAGTTACCTTAACTACTGCTTGCTTCGTTGTCTCGCAATTTGACTGCAATTCAGTGCTGAGTATCGAAAGATTATGGCAAGGTTTGGTTTTTAATTTATGAAAATGACTTTAGAGGCGTATTAACATTGAATAGAATGGCAAGCTCATAAAATGTTTATGAAATTTATATAGAAACTGATGTGAATAGGGTTGAAAGTAACAATAAACCACGCGCAAAAAATTAAGAAGAAGAGACTAGAGGTGATTGTGCGTAGCGTTAATGAGATCCGTTTTATATGAGGAAGACATAACAAGCGAACTTTAAATCATAGGGAGACAATGACCAATAAACAAAGAATCGTCAAGTGCACAACTGAAGGAAGATTTCAATTGCAAACAGTAATATATGAACAAGAATCAAAAAATTTAAAGAGAGGTTATAAATGAGAGGCTGGGATAATCAGGAATGTTACCTAAAGAGAAAACTTAAGGGACTGTGTGAGAAAGAAAGAACAGAAGCCTGCTTTCTAGAAATTCGATCTTGCTTTCTTGAAGAAGAACGGCAGGTCTTAAACACAGGGGCGAAATTTTATTTTCCAGTAATGTTAGTCAATACTAGTGAGGCGTTCGAATTTAGAAAAGGTGCTTGTTTTCAGAAAAATTTCTTTGATGTGGCAGAAACAGACTGGAGAATAAAAGAAAGTATCCTAGTGTGCAATCTCACTCAATCCCTGATGAATTAGCAAGATTTGAATTCTAATAAGTACCTCAATTCAGAATGAAACTTAGCTTTTTAAAAATTGGCCAGATTTGTCTTAGAATATGTGGTAAGTATTTATAATTTGTAACTTCTAGTATGATTGGAGCAGCTTGTTTAGAAAATGTTGTTTGTAATAAATGTGTATAACTGTATTCATTTGACTATGTTTAGCATTAGTGACAACAAATGTTGTAATGCATTGAAGAGATGAATTATATCCTTATGAAGAAGTGAGTTCTTGAAAACTACTTTGAAATATTGAGTACTGCCTTGAGATCTGAATAATACCTTGAGATACTGAGCGTTGATAACGGGAGGAGCTACAAAGTTAGATGCGGTCACTTGCACACACCTGTTACAATACTGCTATTGTATTACCCATACCATCTTAATCAGGCTGATCATATTGAATAAATGTACTATAAACATCAACCTTATTGAGGTTGGTTTCAATGAAAAATCCGATTTTTAAAGGAACTTATCTCAGACCTTTGTGCCATAATAATTGGCCAGATCTGAAAAGAAATGCCTCTATTTTCAAGCGTGCTTTGGTATGAGCTTAAAAACATATTAGAACTTTTATAGCTATTTATATTAATAGTTTGTATATGTGAAAATGAAAGCTGCAACAAAAAAAGCAGTCGTGAAATAACCTTTGCTTCCCATATATGATCTCATATCAACACTACTCAAATTTACGTCATCCAAGATACGATAAGTTTCGTACTCACCGATGGTAGAAGTAATTGAAGTTGGAGACAATAACTGGAACGGGTAATGCAATTGTCAGCACACCAGATATAGCGCATAGACTTCCAACAATCTTGCCCCAAACTGTCACTGGCTTCATATCACCGTACCCCACAGTCGTCATTGTAACGACTGCCCACCAGAATGCGTCAGGGATGCTTTCGAATGTTTGCTTTTCGCCACCTTCGGCGTAATATACCGCTGATGAGAACAGGATTACCCCAATTAGCAGAAAGAATATGAGTAATCCCAACTCGCGAAGACTTGCTCGCAGTGTATGGCCCAAGATTTGAAGGCCTCTTGAATGTCTGCTTAATTTGAAAATACGAAAGACTCGAACAAGCCTCATAACTCGAAGCACTCCCAATGAAGCAATGTTGCTGGATTCCATTGGCAGTGTGATATAGAACGGTAGAATAGCAATTACATCGATTAGATTTAGGAACGAGCGAACAAATATACATTTCTGTGGCGCTGATAGAAAACGGACAACATATTCAAAAGTGAACCATACTATGCAGCCCGATTCAATTGCAAACCAGGGCATCGTTTTATCTCCTTGTATCTCAACCTTTACTGTCTTTGTAGTGTTTCCTTCCCTTATGGTCTTTGTTGTGTACCGAAAAGTAGGTAGTGTCTCAATGCAAAAAGTCACGATTGATACTGTAATGACGAAAACAGAAAATACAGCAACAATTCTCGCTGCGATTGACGTATCTGGATACTCGAATAACTGCCAGACCTTTCTTTGCAGCTCGTTTTGTGGAAGGGTTGGTTCTTCCTCCTCGATATAGCCCTCGTCTCTTTCAACCCGTTGCAAGACTTCGTCACCAAGTTCGTAAAACCGAATTTCGTCAGCAAAGACATCCATTGGTACATTTGGTGGCCTAAGTAATTTCCCCGATGATTGATAGTAGAAAAGGATGGCATCAAAAGCGGGACGATTTCGATCGAAAAAATATTCATTGCGTCCATCATCGTAATACCTTAATCTTTTGGCTTGGTTCCCTAGTAGGGTGTCTGGGTATTGTTCGAGTGTCTCTTTATGTGTTTCAAATTTCAGTCCAGAGACATTAATTACGATACGCTCCGATGAACTTGGCACACTGCAATGATTCTGCAATTTAAAACCTCCACTGCTGCTATTTCGATTTGTAGCTATAGGCCCATTTATTGTAGCTCCGCTTGTTGTGTTTGGAAGTCCAGTAATGCTCATGTTTTCTGCTTCATTCGATGTGCTTGTTGGTACTCTGTTTTTCCATGATGCTTCTGTGAGAAGAAAAACACAAAAGAGTACAGCTACCCACTACGGACAAGTGCGCTTGCAAAATAAGCTGGAAATCAGCTGTAAAATACACAAGGTTTTGAGTAATCCAGACTAGCCATTACAATTTAGCAGGTGTTTCCACATCAACTACCAAAGCGTCCAAGGTGGAGAGATGACCCACTTTCCTCGTAATCTTTGCACGGTGAATCACAAGTAACTCAACCAATTCTCAAAGAGGCAACACTTTAATGCATTAGATTTAAGGAGAGTTTTTTGTGTAGAGGTTTTTATAAAGTTTGAAAATCGACGGTAAAGCGTAGACTCTTTTGAATAATTCATGCGCTATTCGCATTATGCATAATTTATGCTCACCCAAGGACACCTTAAAACAACCAAAAACTTACAGCAGTGTTTGGAAAAGAGGAAAATACCCGAGCCCTTATCATAGAGCAGCTTATTTCTACCTTATGCTGAACAGGTCTATAGGTATTTGGTAGATATATAATACTTAATATACTGTTTTTGTCTAGACTGATCTTCTCCTCTCGATGGATGAACTTTTGCTTTAATGCTATGTTGTGTCGTCATACCATCGTAGAGTGTTTTGTTACGAAATACTCTCTAACTAATCTTGTAGATGAAGATTTCAATATATCCCCCATCGACAAAAGCAGCTGACATTCTATCGACTGTAATAGGTTAAGATGCATGAATGGAAAATGATACTAAGGTAGAGTATAGCACAGCTTTCGCTTAATAGTCCGTGTGAATACAATTTACGGACTCGAAATTATGGAGTAGCATTGAAGGAAGATCACTTATGGAACAGTTAGGATCAATTTGGGAATGCATAAATATCATTGCTGTGAAGTAATGTGAAAAGGGGATGTGAAGGAGCGTGAAATGGGCCATACTCCACAAATGATGGGTAGATAACAACTCTTGTATTAATTCTTCCTTATCTTTTTATAAAATCTATCATTTCCTAACGGAGCTTTGCTTGAGGCTTCTTTCAATTTCTTCCACCAACTTCCCTACTTACAAAGCCATGTTTCCAAAGCTATTTTTGGATATCCTTCCAATAAAAAATTTTGCAGAAGCCTTGCAGTAGCTTTTTCTGAAAATTTAATTAAATCCTTACCATGTGTTCTGCTCATTGTAATTTGCAAAAATAAATCAAATTAACAATAAGTTGAATAATACGTGCTATAAAAATTGAAGAGGAACATAGGATGTAGTATTTTAGAGCCAAAGCGAGGCCAAATGAACTCATTGACTTTAAAATCAGGGTAATGCTATGACGCATTTTCAGCTTTGTAAACCCTATTTGTTTAAAAAAAACTACGGGTTTATTCTATCAATGGCTTATTTACTTGCTTATTCACAAAGCTATTCATTTGCTAATACATATTTTAAGCTTGATTCATATCCAACCCAATCATTTAATCTGCTCAACATTATTAATCTCTTGCAAGTCATTGGTTATTGATAAATTCTCCCTATTTCACTTTTAAACGGTATCTTCCTCCGTACTTTCGCAAACACATTTGAGGTGCTAGTCTACCTTTAGGTTGTTCGGATACAGTGGTCCGTGTTTTATGTTTCAAGGTTAACTAACTAGGATATTTAATTGGTGGATATGAATTCTGTCAGGTGATGGCATACATAACATGGCGAATGTCGATTCATATTTTGAATTAATTGTTTATCAATATTAGACTACCCGTTCTTCTGCAATTTCTGTTCCATCTTATATACCATCCTCAATCGTTTGAGCTGTTGTTCAATTTGAATTACTTTGGCTTTGCTCACAATACATTGTCCCATGCATCTCATTTCGAGCTTTTCATTGATTGACATTTCACGTTTTAGTAAGGCAACTTACATAAGAAAGCATTATACTTGCATTGGCACGATCAAGTTGATTCATGATCGTGTTAGACGTAAGAATACATCGGATAGTTAGTCCTTGTGAATGCAATGTATTGTGTTGCTGCTCAGAGCAGAATGCCATCATCTAGAAGGAGTTTACCCTCTGCTAGAGGTTCTAGTCTCCATATGTTATAGAAACTGGAAGCAATTCTCAATTTTTGCATTCCTAATAGTTTAATAAGCTCATGAATTTGCAGTTTGGGTCGTAGATAGTAGGCCAGATATACCAAAACAATGAATATCTGTTTCAATTTTCTCATGCTGTACTCTTGCACTTTTGCTTGTTTTGGAAAATGAAATTGAATGAATGATATGAAACATAGTCTCTTTCGATAAGTATTTGATTTTTGGAATAATTTTTTGAAAGAAAGTGCATTAGATCATAGCCACATCATATTTAGGATTTTTAAACTTGGATGGCTCACAAGTGCAAAATAAAATGCGTAGTAATCCTCGCTCGTAGTAGGTGAAAAAATGGGAGATAAAAGGAGCAGACTGGCCGGTCGGACCATTGTGGCAAATATCTGAAGGGCCGGTTGAATAAAATGGAGAAAATTTTAAATTCTAAAAATGAACAGCTTCAAAACGTGTAAATGAAGAATTGGCATTAAAGCTGTAGATTGATCGGAAGTTTGCAGCTTTTCAATATATCTACCACCGATTTAAGCTTTCTAAAATTTATGGGTCGATTTAGTCAAACTGTGCCCGGGCCGCGAAATGTAGTCAGTCCACCCCTGGGAGATATGATAGTCAGGAGATTTGAAAGTTAGAAGAAATGATAGTTAGAAGAAATGATAGCTAGAAGAAATGATAGTTAGAAGAAATGATAGTTAGAAGAAATGATAGTTAGAAGAAATGATAGTTAGAAGAAATGATAGTTAGAAGAAATGATAGTTAGAAGAAATGATAGTTAGAAGAAATGATAGTTAGAAGATATGATAGGTACGTTAGGGAAATGATTAAGGACCCGACAATTCACTTTTTTAAATGTTGCCTGAGGTGAATTTCATTGCAAACTCTTGACACTATTGTTGATTTTAAATCATATCACAACGTTTAATAGATTGTACTGCTAGCTATTTTTATTCACGCTCAAATGGCAGTTGTTTGCATATACCTGTCTTCGTTTGCATGCAATTGCTTCTGTATTGTTTGGTTGTTTGCTGACGCAAAAGAAGACGCATTTACAGGGCAGGTGTTACCATAGTAACAGGACATCCCTAATGGCTTCTATCATTATTACATCGCTTCTCTACTTCTAGGCTAATTCTGCAAAAATGTTGTACCTCAAGCAGTGTCACACTTAGGATGCATGGATTTGGGGCTCTTTTGTAGTTTACGATGCAGCTGCTAATACCACTTTAGGTGGTATTAGCAGCTAGTCATTGAGGAGATACCTCTGAGATATTTTCAGAGCTTTACACCACTTTTCATAGGTTTGTTATTGCAAATAAATCTCATTGTTAACTGCGACAATGTTTGTTTCACACAATTATTTTGGAATTGCGTTGAGTTTCAGCCCACATATTTCGTTATTGATTTGAACAACATCTTTCTATTTCCTAATTGCTGCGCGTTGCCACCTTTTCAACTATTTGCTTTATTTATTGACTTTTGAATTATTTACCCAAAACTCATTTCTTTTTACATGTGACCTGCAGAAAAACAAGCTTCTCTGCTTCTTCATGGTATGACATTTGCTCAAAGCAAGACCATTTTACAATAAAATTTATATAATTTTTCTTTCCTTGTAAATCTCACCTGAGGTTTTGAAAACAATCTTTCGAGAATCTTTTGAAAGCAAGTGTTGGAAACAATCTCTAAAATTTAGAAAGGCTCTCAATACTTTGGAGCTGTTTCCAAGTTTCCTGTGGCTTTTAAAGTCTCCTTTGCTTGCTAGAATCTCCCATGCTTGTTAAAGTCTCGCGTGCTTGTTATAAATTCACCACCCAATCGCTATGTCACAAAGTTGATAGTGAAGTTGGGTAAAATGTTCGAGCTTCATTTGTTCCGAAGATCATTCGCATTAGAGCCATTAGAAGTGTGTGAACCTTTTGCAAAAGCACACTTAAAACATTGCTAGCCTCATTATTAAAGAACTAGATATGAAGAAGTAAAAGCATGTTTTTAAGCAACTGATAAAAGCAGAAAAAGCTTTGGAATGTGATGTCACAGTTCTTCAAAAGCACTCCCCTCGCTGAAAAGCTGTCATTATCTGTCACACCCTATCCACCTCCATAATCTGTCACCGTCTATGCACCTCCATCTTCCTTCTCAAGGTATGACGTATTTTTAAACAACCCCTTACTTAATCCTGGCTTCTTGATGTACTCATAAAGTTAACCCACCGATCCGACATTTAAATATTTTTGATCAAGTCAGGATATATACGAGAAGACTACGCTTTATATGAACCCACTAGCAATCTTATTAACATTTTTTTCATCATTATTAGCTTTGATTTGCCAATTGATTAATTGATAAATTATTAACTGTATACTTTTCAGTATCAAGTAAACGGACGGTCCTGATAAACGAATGAGGGGAACCTCTTTCTCAAACTTTGATAGACAACAATGTCTTAATGAGAAGGTGAGGAAGGCCCATGTAGTAAATAAAGCTAGGACAGCTGAGAGGGGAGTAGGGGGGAATATTACTCGAGGGCTTCAAAATCTAGGGATCTCACAACCCCTAAGACTTCAAAGTCTCTATTGCGTCATACAGTAAGGCCAACAGCAGTTTTCCAAGGATGATACTCAAGCCCTCTTCCTTCTGCTGTCTTCTTTCGTAAGGATATTTAAGTTTACTTTGCCCCAATACTTCTGAAGTGTTAGGGCAGCACTAGATGAAGGTCGAAAATTCTTAATCACTGCAACGATGCATTTTCAGCATGCGAGCAAAAATTGATTTTGATTCGAGCAACTAATTGTGAGAAGCAAATATAAAGAAATTAATTTTTGTGTTAGGAAATGATCAGTCTAACATTGAAAAGTATGAAAATTGATAAGTGAGAGCCTCAATAAGCGCAGGGTTGGAAGATGTTATAGCAAGTAATGAGTTTTCCCCTATTTCCTTGGCACTGAAAATTAATATTATAAACGTGAAAAGGTGACATGTCATAAAAGGTCAGATGTAACTGTTTGCCTTGAATAATTATATACTACCATTATTTTGATAGGAAAATCAGTGGGTTAAAATTTTATTTGAAGAAGATGAATATTCATCCCTATATTTATTGAGTTAAGTAGTCTCTCCAGATGCGCTAAAACAGCGGCATGCTTTATTGCATTGTCTTTTTCAATGTTTTAACTCCTTTGTTTTGCGTTTTTAATATGCAAATGTACATGACTATGCTTTTTTTAGTTGTTGCTTTTATTAGTTCATTTGATGTGTGCTGTCGGGACATTTTCTTGTCTTTGAACAAATGGCATATTGCAATCTCATCTACATAAAATATGATGCAAATCTGTGTGGCAGACTATTTATTATAAAGCTACTTGCAGTAGGTGAGGTGTGACTATAACCTCCTGATGCTGCTTTCTCTGTTATTGCAATATAAAGGTTAAAATATTTGATCAGTTTTTTCTTCAGTTTTTGCTGATCAGTCTTTTATACCAGTTTCTATCACAAGTATAACTGAAAGGTTATAAATTTATTGCAGTTTGATTGAAAATTTAAGAACATTCAACTTTGAGAAAAAATACTTTGTGGCTTTCCACTCGAAAAACGTCACAACTGTTTGACCGACAAGCAAAACTGTATATGTCTATGTTTGAGCAACTCTATATACGCAGTAATTAATAGCAATACTGTCTTTGGCCTAAATATCTCTGAACAATCATTAGAGTACTATATATGTTGGGAATTTGGTGGCTAGGCAGTGAAGCAGAAATTTTTATCTTTTATCTTATCGAGATTTTGCAGATTGACATGCTTGGCTTGATATTTTCAGAGCATACTTATCAATACGCCTTTGCGTTTCTTTGCTTCAATCATTCTTCTGGCAAAAGAGTGATTGCTACATGTTTCCAATTTCTTATCCGGTACATTTGTAATATAATAAGAAAGCAGATAATAATTCTAAATTGGAATTGATACCTTATCAGACTTTGAAAACCAGTTGGAGATTTGAATTAAAATACTTGTCGCCAATATCGAGTAGTTGAGCAACGTGACATCTATTACCTATCCTTAATTCACATTCTTTCGTTCGTAGGTTATCAGCTTTCTTGACTTAGCATGCCTGCTTTTTCCACCGAAAAGCAGTTGGTTTTTGTTTTTGCTCCTTTATCCATAGTTGTTCCTATGCTATACTGGAAATCAGTTAAGAGATTACCTTCGTTCACCCTACATAGGCCTGGTTCTTGAAGGAAATAGTAAAGCAGTGGCGGATTTTGCTACGAAGTCAATAATGTGACAAACAAAATAACTTTTTTTGTGTTGAAGTTTTAATAATTTTATGCAAGTTAGGCAATGCTGAAAACCAAAGCCCTCCGTCTTTGACTATGCGCAGGTCTAAGACAGTTCAGATGTACAACATTGTGGAAGCCTAAGTGCAAACAGTGGCCTTGGACTGAGCATTGAAGCCTTTTTACACTCTTTTTTATGAATAATTACAATATAGTAATGTACTGATACTGTCTTTCACGCGTTTTCATTGAGAGGCGAATGGTGGGCAGTATAAAAATCAGTCTTTGGCTGCATGCTTTACCCTGCCTAAGAATTTTAAATGAATGAATGAATGAATGAATGAATGAATGAAATTTGAAATTGATTGTGATAATAAAACTGCGTTTTAGATCTCATATTAGGATGATATGTTTGAAGCTCTTCAACTGAAAATGGTCGAAAATGCATTTTTATACTCTAAAATTCAATTCTATAATTAGGAGAAGAAAAAGAAATCGGTCGTTTTTTGGTTACATTGTGGTAACTTTTTGACATTACGTCCCTTTCTTGTCACTTTCAGTATTGGGCAACTTGTCATTTTCTTGGTACATTTCCTGTTTGTTTGGTTACAATTTTGATTTGTCTTACTTCAAAATCAACCCACAGATGGCACTGATATTAAAATTATGTAATTTATAAATATAATTATTTCCATCATAACTTAAGTCAATGAGTTTTTCTTGCAAGAATCACTCAAGAAGTGTCAAAGCATTCACTAGATAATTGAGTTACTTTTTCATGCAACTCGCATCAATGCTCTCCATCAGTTTCTACACGTCTTTTTTACAATGAATATGTTTATATGAAACATGAGGCTGAAATTAGGCAAAAATTAAGAAACCACAGTTAAGAAATACAGGTAGGCTGAGTTTCAAAAAATAATTTACAAATACTATTTTTACTAGTAAATGCTTGTATACACCAGCAAGAGAATAGAATGAACATCCATTACTTACCTCATAAAACCTGAGTATTCCTTGTCTTACATCGCAATTGCCTAATCTTGGTTGTTATTGACATTGGAAGTCTTTAAATTTAACAAACATTTAAGGCTGGGTTTGACGAAATGTTAATAAACATCCAGGCTGAAGCCAGAGAGTTTTTTTTTGTAGAAAAACGTGTAAACAAAGATTCATTGTTTTCAGGTCGCTTTTTAATTGCTTTTTATTTGCTAGGTCATCAAGTGTCATTTTTAGGCTAGATTTTGGTTGCCTTATTTGTAATATAATTTTTGCAATGTGGTGCAGTATGATATTGTCATATTGCATAATAATGAGGTCAACATACGCAGTTTTGAGCGAAACAAAATGGAAAAGCCTATTAACAGAGAGCCCTTTAAATAGTAAAAAACGAGTCTTGAAAATTAGTGTTGCTTAAGGGTTGCCCTTCGTGAACGTGTGAAATTGAAACATAAATCAGTTATGCACAATGCAAAGCAAACTGTAACGCATGCCAATGCAATTAACTGCTTGCAATTCAAAACAGTTGTAGGTAGTTGAATGCAATTAAATGCAATACATTATATAGAGGAGTGTATTACAATTAAATGTAATTCAACACAATAGATAACAATGCAATCCAATTTGGCACAACAAAATGCAACAATTGTATCAAGGATTGAATCATTTGCATTGTAGGAGTTTATGCTATAATGAGTTTGCAACATTCAGATTTTCTACGAAATACATTTCCTTTGCTATGCGCTCAATGTAAGCCGGAAATAACGGAAAACTTATTGCAACCTTTACCAAACTATTACAAAGAGTTTTGGCTCCATGGCAAGGACAGTATTTCGATTGAATTAATTTTGTTTTGAAAGCTCTTGTGTACTAGACGCTATTACTGACAACGTGACGTGTTCTCTGTCTTGAAGAATGAGTTAATTTAACTATAGCATCATCCAATGCATCAAATTTCATTTTAAAGTTTTGAACTCACCTGCAACCATTCGCACAGCATTAAAATTTGATTCGACTGCATTTCCAAGACTGCCCCTTCTGTGGGTCATGCCAATGGTTGTGGCTACATGAGCCATTTTGGCATCAGTTTTGTCACAAAATGTACAAAATTATTGAATCTTGATAAGCTTAACAACTGTGTTTTGTAAGTGCTTGGTAACAGCAAGCTATCTTATAAAAACAAGTACACATTGCAATGCTTGAGATGAAAGTCTATTGAATTGCCCCCCATTGGCGTAGCTATACATGCACCTGTTAAGTATTATGTTTTTTGTTGATGTCTTTTATATATCAATGAGAGTTTCAGGCCACTTTCAAAAGTTTTCAATTATTTATGATTGTGCATCATTCATGGTGTCCTCTTCATTTAAATTAGTGATTTACTAAATCTGAACAAGGAGTAGTCAGATACCTTCAAAACACGGATTAGTAGTCCGTTACAGGCTTCTAATTTAGCTTCAGATAAAGAAATGAATTCCACAGTTGTACAAACTGCATGCATTCGCAGGTTCTTGTTTGATATCATTTCAGGTGTCCTTTAATTTCAATACATCGAAAAGATACAACGCTTGTAAGACCAAAGATTTTCAATCTCCGTAAAATTGAAATACAAGCTCAGCTTGCCAAAAGAAAAGTACGGCCTCGCAACGCATCCGAGGCTAAAGTTTAGGAAAGGAATCCTCTCTGTCAGTGATTTGCAGTTGTTAGTTAGATGCTTTATCCGTTGTTTAAGTTTTAAGTGTTGATTAAAAAATATGAAAAACTTATAATTAATACGATCTTTATATGAGACAGCTACCAAGTGAAACAAATTTCAGCTAAATATGAGCTAGATCAATATCTTAGCTGTAGTCGACCTTGCCTACTGAGTGTGTGTCATTGCATAGCATCCCAACTTATTGAAACAGGGAAGTTTTACAGCTTAGAAATATATCTGAAAATCGCACTTTTTGGAGCCAGTTCCTGCATGGGAATCAAGCTAAGATTAAAAGGTTAGAGAAAAACTCATCTGTACACTGATATGCAAAGAGATGCTAGTAATTCATTTGTGAAGTTACTGTGAAGATGCCATTTTTCAATTACATTTACAAAATACATTTGTTAACAATGAGATCACTTTCTTGTTTGATAGTAGAACTTTTACTTACCATAGTGTTCATCACTGCTCCCATTAACTTGACTGCTGGGTAGACTGCAGCTTAGACTTGCTGACGTTGAGTACATGGTGTGAGGCTCCCTTCTAGGATCAAAGAAATGTTGTTACTTTTTCATATTGATTGCTTTCATTCTTCGATTAAACGCTAATAAGTTCTACCGTTTGAAGACTTACAAAGCAAGCAGAGCGAACGGGTATAGTAGTCATATGTCATGGTGAGTCTGTAAAGCATGTATGTGTAAACATACTGTTCAACTTGTTTGATTAGGCACCTTTGTTTTTGCTAAAGCGAAAAACATGAGACAACGGCGCTAAACATCAATAGAGAGTCAGGATTATGCCAAGTAATGCCACGATATGTCACATACAGAGGAATATCGGCAATTTTTCTTTCATTTACTGTTTGTCTTCTAGCTTCCATGATAAGTTCCAAAATTGTGCTAAATTTGTCAATTTGCAAAAAGTTTGACTAACTGGCTGGCTGAATAGACTAACTGACTAGTTAATGGACGAATTAGCAAAGTTCAACACATAACAAAGTACAGAGAGATCTATTTTTGTGATACAAGCCCTTCAAACTTTGCAGCATAGTCGCACTCCTTATACTATAGAACAAGTTGGTATCTAACTGTCCAAGTAAGAACTGCTCAAACTAAGAATCAAACATCTATTGGTCATTGGAGAATTAAGCCCTCATCGGCTTCAATACCCTATCTCCTTTCATGGAACTAAAATGTTCTTGGAATGCCAACTTCATGTGCTCTGAATTATGTCTGTAAATGGCTTGTTGCTTTAGCGATTATCAAATCCTTTAAACTATTTTCGATTTCTCTTAAAATTGATCAATTGCTTTGTGCATTGGATTAAGTATGGATACACTCACTTTGAGCATTTCCGCGACTCACTTTTCAGACTGTAGTATGTAGCAAAACTCATCGTACAGGAGAAGTGACCTGTGACGGTCGATGACTGCGTAGCTTAGCAAACACTACAAGGCCGGGTTCTCACACACTGCTTGTAATATTTTCAGCTCTGTCGATTCTCAGGTTTCCGCTTAGTTGAATTGCCACACGATACCTTTGCAGAATATCACTTCATTTTTGTTCCCACTACATCCTCTCCCATCAATATTTGAATTAAAAGCGTGCACGTGACTAATATTTCATTGGATAAATGCATCTGTAGATTGCGGTAATCCGGAATGTGCTGTGCGGTTTAATGTTTGATTTTAGAAACAGGAAATCTTGATGAAACTTAAGAAATTTTGACTTAGAAATTCATGCATCAATTCTACTTATTCATTGAAGATCGCTTCTGTTGCAAAATATTCCTAGAGTTTATTTGATAGTTTGGCATATTGCGGTTTCCCACATTTATGATTTTAGACTATGGTGATATATTATTTAACTCCATTTTTATCTTAAATGATGTTTTAATCAAGTTTTATTATGATTTTCCATACCCATTTGACATGATTAAATTTTACCTGCAGGACCAAAAACAATTTTTTCCATTGTCCACCTTTCTCCTCCAAAGGGAGGATTTTGAAATACACGCATTTTTTTATAAGTAATTTCAACTCGGACTCAGTACCTAAAAATTGCTTAGCTGGAAGGCAAATTTGAGTTTTCAAAATTGCTTAGCAATTGCTTAACTTTTTTATTCGTCGTTTTTGAAAATAGATTAGAAAAAGGTAAATATAGGGCCATATAAACTGAAAACGTTTTGATAATTGGTAAGTATTGAAAGTCAACAAGTATTGAGGGCAGATAACGCTTGCACAGGTTATTCCTGTTAATAAGATGGTGTCAGTTCACATTTCCTGTTAAGTACTGAAAATACAATTTTTCAAATTGCTTAGCAGTCTTCAGTCCAGTACTAAAATTGCTTTGCTTTTTGCCTTGTCGAGTACTGCCTTGCTTATAATGCAGTTGCTTATAAAAAAAATGCGTGAACGCCAATTTCCAATAATTTTTCTGACTCTTTTATTTGACCCCTACTTCTAAAAGGGATTTTGGTCATAGTTGACTTTATCCGTACATAAGAAACCTGCAAGTAGCATTTCATAGTAATGATATGAGCTTATAGTTTACTTTGGCTCTACTCGTGCATTCGAAGCTTCCTACGTTTTTATGTAAGTACATTAGAAAAGATTTCTTCTGGCTAGAAGCTCCCCCCACCCCCACCAATTTCTTCCTTAATTTCTCTTTTCTTGCATCGTTTCATGAGTACACGTTTTTTTTATAAGCAAGTTTTTTGTCGCCCAGCACTGAAACTTTCTTTTCTTTTTCACGATTCCAGTTTCAAAACTTTCTCAAAACTTTCTTTGCAAAATACTTGAATTCATATGCTTTGCGCATGCGCATTCATGGAAAGTGAAACAGCTCCTTGTACACTTGAACTGATGATAAATCTTAGTAAAGAACAGAATTTAACCTGTTGGAGGGTAGCCAACATCACATGCATGACATTTTGTACTCAGATAAATCGATTTTTAAATACACGTTATTTTTTTATAAGAAAATCATTATTTTGCCTGAGCCTCAATTTTCTTAACTTTTTCCGAAATTGAGCCTCAGATTTTCTTAAGTTTTTCTTAACTTTTGCTGACATAAACTGGCTAGAGTGGTTTACACTTTCGTTAATACTATTGAATACTTGAATTTGAATTTCATCTTTAACATTTTGAATGCAATAACGACGAAATTTCCGATTTTTGGCCTATAAAAACACTTAATTTTGGAATTTGAGCCTCGCGATTTTCTTACGATTTTCTTAAGATTTTGACGATTTGAGCCTCATTTTCTTATAAACTTTTTTCTTATAAAAAAAAAAACGTGTATTTAGCTACTAAAAATCTTTCTTGAGTCTCAAAAATCAAGTACTGAACTTTCTTAGCTTTTTGAACAGCTGAGTATTGATTTCTTGCACACCTCTTTCTTATATAAAACCGTATATTTACCAGTTTAAGCATCGTGCGATACCTTTACTCTCAAATTAATTGCACTTCTGATTTCAGTCTTTTGGAGTTGCTGAATTTCTTGCTCTATTTTCTTGATCTTTTGATGTTTAAGCATAAGTTTCATCTGAGTTGTAGTTGGTGGCAGTTACTTAACTTAGTAATGAAAAAATTGAGTAGAAAATATACTGCGTTCAGGCGTTTTGATTTGTTCATTTTTTTGTTAAAGGAAGGTCAGAGCCTTTGCATTGTTCATAACAAATCACGAGTTAACTACTGAGTTAGAGATTATCAATTTGTCAATTTTATCCGTGCTCACAATCTAAACTGGCATCAAAGTTTTTATCAACTTGATGAAATGAAAACCTTATGGATATAATACAGCCTTCTTCTTACATTGGCATTTTTGCTTGGTTTGCTTCCTTAGCAGTAGAAGTATTCTTATATTTTAGTTAAAATGGATCAAGAAAGAGTTCAAAAAAATAAATCTTAAAAATGAGTGAAGGAGTGAAAACATGAATAGTTGAGTAACTTAAATGCAATAAACGGGGAATTGTTTGCTTATTTAGCCAAATTATAGCTGCTCCCTACTACGTCATGAGCTACCTTCTTTGTACTTCAACACGACGCAACTTCATGAGCTATCTACTTGAGCTATTCCCAAACATGACCTCCTGATAGAGCAGTTGAATATTTCGTTTTTTAGCTTTGTTTTGTTTGCCCGCAACTAACTCCATTTATGCATCACTGAAAGAGCACCATGTATATAACACATTAAGAAACAAAAAATTCATGTATCAACACGATGCAGCCTCATGAGTTATAGATGTCATGTATTAACACCACTCAACTTCATGAGTTATCAACACGATGCAGCTTCATGAGTTATAGATGTCATGTATTACCACGACGCAGCTCCATGAGTTATCGACTTCATGTATCAACACGACGCAGCTTCATGAGTTATAGATGTCACGTATCAACACGACGCAGCTTCATGAGTCATCGACTTCATGTATCAACACGAAACAGCTCTATATGCTATCTACTTGTGAACATGACATAGCTACCTTTTGCTTTCCATTAAATGCATTGATTTTAAGTTCTATTTGATGGTAACGTAATTCAAGCCTCATTTCATGTCAAATATTGTCTACATCAATAGTAACGTTGTAGGCATTTTTTTACAACCCTGGATCTTGTTAATACTCTTCAGCTAACATGCTCCAAGAATATTTCTTCAAAAGTAATGTACCATTAGGGTAATCTATGCGCCCATTTTTCTTAACTACAGCTTTCAGGATGTTAGCAAGCTTCTTTACATAGATTTCCAATGGATAGCAAAGGTATTATGCCCAGCGCACACTTGAGCTGTCAGCTCAGCTGAGGAGTATTTGTGACTGTGTGCATAAGCTGTTTCCTCAAGTTTGCGGTGGCCTGTTGTGCAATTTTCTGCACTTGAGGTGTTAGCGCAGGATATTCAACATGTTGAACAACTTCCTTCACAAGTGAACCTTCCAATAGGCCTATCGAATAGATAAAATTTGAACTTACATGTTGTCCCAAGTTTTTCAGCCAGCTCTTCTAGAGCTTTTTCTCACAACTCACGATTTTTGAAATCGGGACTCCTTACGTCGTAAAGACAAGGAAAATCTGGCCAAAAATCTGCTAACTTGTCTTCTAACACTGCTTCGGTAGCGAACGAAGAATTACTACTTGGTCTTGATTCTATTGAATTAATCGTTTTGTTATTGCCGCGTAGTTCGAATAATATTTTGTAAATTCTGAGACCCAAGCAACACTTAATAGGCTTGTAGTATTAATAGCTTTTGGTTGATATTTAATTCTAATTCTATTGAAGTAATCATTTTGCTACTGTTGCATATTTGTTAAATAACATTTTGCAATTTGCGTTTGAGATATATACAGTTAAAGGCCACCGCGGCCTATACACTTGAATTACAAAAAAATACCTTACAGTTACAAACTACCCACCATCCTGCTCGTGATACCTGAAATTCTCTATGAACAAGGCATGCGCATTCGTCTTGATTACTGAGCTAGTAGTTCAAAACGCGCGCACACTGCGAGGGAACGTTCACTCTTACAGGAAGTTATTCAACATGTTGAATATCCTGCGCTAACACCTCGAGTGAAGAAAATTGTAAAACAGGCCACCGCACACTAGAGGAAACTGCTTATGCAAACAGTCACGAATGCCGCTCAACTGAGCTGACAGCTCAAGCGTGCGGCGGGCATTACGTACTATCATTACTTTTCTGTGAACATGATACCTGGCTCTTGAAAATTGTCTAAGCTCCTGTTCAGATATACTCTCATTTTTCTACTTAGTTTTATATTGTTAAAGGCGTTGGAAAAAGTCTAGAAGTAAATTGCCCGTTGGTTGCAATAAAAGCTGGTTGGAATTCTTTAGATTTCTTAAGAAACGTAACTCGTTACCTACTTGGCTATATAATAAAAAGGCCTTTATCTCACCCTCTCTCCCCATGGGGCACTCAATGCTATAGCATACAGGGGCCTATCTCCGATACTCTTGGGTCAAGACTTGATAATTTTCAATATTTCTGGGCTATAAAAGTTTGCAAACTGAAGTCTGATGCCTTTAGGCACTATAAAATTTTAATTTTATATTTTTCCATTCCCTTATGGATGCAGTCAAATAGGGCAGCAAACTGGGCCAAGATTGGATGTATTTTCCTACAAATTGCCTCCGTAGCCTCTCGAACAACCTTCTGTTTTTCATGCTAATAGTTTAGGGATTTTTCAAAATAGGCTGATATTTTTAGGCCACGTGTGAACATTCTTGGACTGACGTCCCCCTATGCTATGACGCTGAGCACCCACTGGGTTTCTCTCAGCCTCATTATCATTAGTTAGAGGCATAAACAACGTAGGCAATGAACAGAAGACCTTTTAAGAGCCCACAAGCGTCTGAGAATGCAAGGGGCCTCTCATAAGTTTTAAAGAGACGCTTGTTTGCATACGAGTGTCTCTGTTACGTCACTTCCGGCTGTGTTGTCAGTGATTCTGAAGGCAGTTACTTTCTTTTTACGCACTCAATTAGCGACACAAATTCTAGGTTTGAGTTGAAGAATGCCTATTGCGTACAAAATTAATATACTAGGTATATACTGATAGGATCTACAACCGGATAGGGTGGGAGTTACAATACGGATACCCTGATATGCACTCTTTTTAGAAAGAGTGTAGTCAGGAGGAACGTTTATTCCAGTATTTGTGATAGGTTCGTTTAGCCATTAAGTCATCAGTTCATTATTTACTTAGCTAGTTAATTGCTTCTTTCACTCATTTTAAATTCGTTCATTCTTCATTCTTTATTCAATAATTACTTCATTCATTATTTCAATATTTCATCCATTCTGCAAAAGTTTTGGATAATCCCTCTGGCTTTAGGATTATCGTTGTGATCATCTCCTTTCCATGTGGCTCTATCACTATCAGGAGATTCCATCATCTTCAATATTCTTGCCATCTTTTGCCAAACTATCTGTTTGAGTAGATGCGCCAGGCAATACTGAAACCTTGTACATCGACATCAATATTTCATCAATAGCTTTTTATCTGATTTACCTCATTATCTGATAATGAACGACTTACCAAGAAATTAAGCGCAGCATTGACATACAGTCAACGAGCTCCTTTAGACAACTTGCTGGAATGTTTCTAATGCCCATGCTAGAGGGTAGTAGAGTGCTGCATGCTCCATATACATGCATTCAAAACTAGTCCTAGTGTATAAACATGATTATCGTTGAACATCAGTCATGCAATTTAGTTTAGCGACCTTCTTTGAGGATTTCAATCTACGCGCGAAAGTAGCAAGCAGGTAGGGCAGGCTAACCGCGAAGAAGATGAAGTGTTTAGGCCAACAGATTGAATTGCTGTAAATGATTAACAGATTCAAGATGAAATTTGGTCACCCAGATGGCTGATCATTTTTCGAATCATGTTGTACTCCAATAGATAAAACTTCTGTTCCTATTGAAGTTATCTTTTTGTTGTTGCATACCGAAATAAAGTTTAGATAAAGATAAATAGCGTGATGGTGGTCTATGCAATTCAGAGATAATGGAGATTGATCTCTTTGTCCTCCTCAGCAAATCAGACTTTTGCTTTGGTTCTATTGGGCAAGTTCTATATTATTTTCTTATCGGGTCATTTAAATATAAAAACAGCAAGACCTAGAAATAACAGAGAACGTGCTCCTTAAAGCTATTTGGTGTTTAACTATGTTGAATGTTTTTTGTGAAGCTAAGTTCATGAAAAGTGAACATAGACTGATTGTCAGTTTCAAGAATGTAAACCAAAATAAAGGCAAAATTTCCTTAACTATGGGATGAGGTATTGTTTATCAGAGTAAAAGGTTATCGCAGAAAATTTTGCTGTTCAAAGAACATCTCCATGCATTAATGAAAGCTTCTAGCAACAAAAGTATTCCAAATCTTTTGCATCATTTTTTGTGATGATTACTCATGCTAGCTACGCTAATTTAGTTTTGGTTCGATTCATTCTAGTTTACATTTTATTTTTTCATCAGTTGTAAGTGCTTACATCCCAAGAAATTTACGAAGCACTCATTTACATTCTGCTTTCCTTAACCGGTTCACATCTGCAATTTACAGTTTCAGAGTCTTATGTTATAGCAAATCTCTAGCAGCTCTTCGGATCTGTGAATGCTGAAAATAAATTTCTTGTTTTTGCGGCATCTTATTCTTTATTTTTAACTTCAATCTATGTTACAATAACATACCTCTTTTTGGAGATTATATCGTTGTATGCAATGCTTCCCGTCAATATTGTAGAATACCTAGTTCTGCTTCAGACATCATGTTCTCACGTCAATCAATATTTGCCTTTCTCTTTATACAAGTTCAGGTTTATAAATTCAACTTCTTTGTTTTAATCTTAAAACAGTACCTACATATTTCCTTTGCTGAAGCAAATTCGCACAATCAGGTCTTCATGCAGGATTCTACAGCTAGGTTCTTTTGCAAAGCTTAAAATGTCTTTCCAATTGTGTAAATGTTCTTCAAAATGAAGTAATAATAGCCGTTATATACAGTTTTCTTTCAAAGTGTCTTCTTTTCTGTTTTTAACTTCAAAATGTTGCAAATCAATTCGCTTCAGCTTGCTCGTCCTGATGGAATACTGTAATTTATCGATTCTTGTATGCTCAAAACATTGGTTCTCGTGTTGCATCTGCTCACAAAAGGATTAAATGCCCTGTCATTGTCCATTTCTTTGAGCATATGGTTGCGATAAACAAATCTTAGCAGAGCATCGTCGGTCTTTACTGTTCCTATGACGACCATCCTAAATACATCACCTTTTATCAATATGAAAGTTTTCGTTTTGAGATAAAGAATTACAAGTTCTAATCTAAATATAGCTTTTGTTTGGTTTTTCAATATTATTTGAAATTGATATTTTAACTGTTTTTGTAAATTTGAGGGCTGTATTCAGATCTTTCATGAAGATTGTCCAGGTGTGTATTTTTGGCGAAGTCTCAGCTTTGGCTTTGTTGTATACACTCTGTTTTTATAAAAACAATATTATAAAAACACGAGCCTGAAATTTGGTGGAAAATTAAAAACAGATTAAGAACAAGGGTGAACTTGAAGCTTTATCATAAAATGCAATTCTGGAACCAATGCAAAAGCTTTCCAATTAAAATTGGACACGAAATGCCCTTTTCTTGTTAACATGAGGAAAATTGACAGCTTTGAGACCTTTTCCTTTTATTTTCACAAACTGGTTGCTCCTAGCGAAACTAGATACTGTGCAATATCTCATTGGTGCTAACATTGTTTATCTATAATTGTTTACAAACTTTTGTCAATAAAAACATTGATATGCAAGAGAGATCGTCTAGGTTGTAACACTTGGCTCCCAATCAATCAAAGCATCCAATTTTATCTTTCTATGTCTACATGGCCTACAAGTTAATAAGCTAAGAACAAATTAAGAACAATTCAGCCTCAGAATTTAGGAAAAATTAAGAACAGCCAGCCTAAACCTCTGTTGCACTGTTTCTTATAAAAAAAGAATGTAACACGCTGAGAGTTTGATCTCTTACAAACCAGATTTTCATCAAACTTTCATTTATGCTGTCAAGATGTGCAAAAAATCCTTTGAAAATGAAATGAATGGCTTCGCTATGGAGCTCTTTGTCGAGAGTCATACTGTGGTATATTTCATTAGAAATTCATCGGGAGAGTCTTTAAATTCGTAGGTTTAGGAAAATGAAATTAAAGGCTCTTTATATTTTACCTTCACCCCCTTCTTTATGGAACCTTTCATCAAAACAATACCAGCTTAATTGTCTTTAGGATAATGCACTGCGTGAGTTATCACGGCTAGAGAGGAGGGCTGATTTGGGTCTTTCGCTCCAAATTTACGTTTTAGTCAATCCGATTGCATGTAGAAGATTATATATTTCTTTTTTTTCCTTCAAACTTCAATGACACTTTCAAGCTACCGTTAAACGGCATATATCTATTTCGACATCATTTGAGAGGTCACAAACTCTTCTAATTATTTGCTTTGCTTTCAACTACACAAGAGTATTCAGCTACACAACAAACAGAGAACAGCATATCTAATTATCAAGCAGATGGTTGGGCTCTTAGCGACACAGTTACTAATTGTTTGGCTTTAACATGTCTCCATGCACAGTGGTTATTATCAACATAATGGAAGGGTTTTCTCTCCAAAGAACCTAACAGTCATCTAGAAAAGATTTGGCTAGAAATCAAAGGATAATTATTTTACAATGATTATCTATTAGTCCTTTCTCTCCTTTCTTCTTAATGAGGACCATTTCCAGTTGTTTGTACAATCACCCAACATTATCGATTTGTATTCATATACTTTGCTGAAATTGGCTGCTAGATCCTAGGTACATCGTGACTATGGAAATTGATATTAGAAATATTATGAATATGGTAATATCATGAATATGGGAAAATCCTGACTATGGAAAAATCATGAATATAGGAAAATCATGAATATAAGAAAATCATGAATATGAAACTACCATGATTATAGAATCGTGATCATGATCATAAAAATATCATGACTATTACATTATGTCGTGAATATGGAAATATCATGAATATAGAAATATCATGAATATGGAAAAATCATGTTTATGAAAATATGGTGTCTGTGAAACTATCAAATGTATGCTGTGAGAATTCCCAGAAATGGCAATAAGTAATTCCCTACATGCAACTTATTTATTTAAAATTTTATATATGTATTTTTACCCTTACTGCACTTCTTTTTGATTTCATTCTATTAACTTTTTGTATGAGTTGTATGTAGTGAAGTATAATAATAAGAACTGAACTGAACTGATAAGCGTATTTTCTTGAGGTAGGAATAATCATTATTATTTTCTATAACACAGTGTGATCATTAATAACGTTTAACTTTTGAGTTCTTCACTTGAAAGGTGCTACCATTTTATTCTGTTGTTGCATTCAATTTCACCAAGAAGCACCTGTTGGGCTTCAGCTGAATGTTCTTGTATATTTTTACATTTTCTCTGATCAAAGCTTTTTTAGCATGCAGTTCCACACAAAGTGTGCAATTCTAAAACAATTTTTGCAGTTCAAAAAGAGAACATGTGCAATTCACAAGTTTATTATTTAGTGACCTTACGGTGTAAGAAAGTAAATAGCAGTAAAAATGTCAGATTTATGTACGAACTGTTAGGAGAAATGCACATATGCATAAAATTGTTAGTGATAGTAGCATTTATTTACCACTTCTCACCAAAATGCACGCAGTTTAATCTCATCTGCAACCAGAAGTTAATTTTTGAATACAGTATTGCTGGCTTGTATGTAGAGTTCTAAATATTCCTTTAAAAGAACCTACCTCTGATATGCAGTTTTTATCCTATAGTTCACAAGTTATTGTGTTATTGTTGTACTATTTTGACATTCACTGTCAAGTATCAAAGCTTACTTCCTGGAAGCGCACTACATTGAACCCTTTTCTATAGCGGGCGGGTCAACCGAAGGAATGAGAAACGCAGGCCGCATAATAAATTCCTGATAGCCAGAAGGGATACGTGGAAAGAGAATCATAGGCTAGTAAGGGACAAGCATTAATACAAGGATAGTTAATGAATTTGTTAAGTGCAACTCTGCTGAGTAAAGGGTTAAATAGCATCTGAACTGGTTATGTAAATAAGTCAGCTAAAGTCGGCCGGCCTGATAGAATGTTATCGCGATGACTGTAATTGCATGGCCCATGTTTTGAGGTACATGAATTAAATTTCAGGGCAGTTTTGGACTGGCTTTCCAAATTGCTGTTCGAGGCTATTGAAATTCATTCTCTTTCTTAACAAGATTTGCTTCTTCATTTTCAGGTGCTCCGTTCTTTGAGATTTTTGTCTAGCTGTTTTGCAATCTCTAGGAGCAAATAAGCTGCTACCCTTGGAGTCGTGTGCACTTCTTCCACCAATTTCACTATTCATGTCTTTGACTGTCATTGCTGTACAGCAGAGGCGAATCGGATCGCGAGGAAGAAACAAGATGAAAAGTATCCATTGTGAAAAAGAACTATGCAGGATACCAAACATTATCTAACCATACCTCGCTATTTTTCTTTTTGATTGATGTATTTGATTATCCGCTATTCCTTTGCAGAGTTTGTTGACATCATTTTAACATTTCCAGCTGTTGTTTTCTCAGGCCCTTTAACGAATTTCTCTCTTGTCGCATGCCTTTGGTTCTCAGCGATCAAGAATTTCAAACTGCGTTCTGCGTGAGAATTTCTGCTTCGACCTCTGGGTACAACTAGTTATTGATAAATCAGAATTTGACTATATGAATTGACCTCCTTCTCAAGTCTATCGTATTTGGTCTTTTGTTTATACCTGTGCTTCACCGCAGATGGTGAAAATTCACAATAACAGACTTAAATATGATCAAAGATTGTTGAATTCTAAAACTAGGTGCTTATCAAAAGTTTAAAAGATGCCGCACTAAATGTTCGCCACAAAGCTAGTGTTGATACTGTCAAATCAAGCTTTTGATATATTTCTACCTATCCAGGCTTTTTCCGATTAATTTTCTGGTTTTTTGCGTAATGAAGTTTACATCAAGAAGCAGGACTTACTTCTACTAAATTCAACGAACCATGGAAAATATAGACACAGAAAATTGACTGTTTTGCTATTGCCATCGTTGTTGTTGTTGCTAAAAGCAGGTTGTTTCATCTTTTTGCTTAATTGTTGTTGATATTTTTCATGAAAATGGTTGAAAAAGTGAATTTTGATGCTTCAGTTCCCGCCTTTCATCACTAAATGTCTTTCTGCTGTGACTTTTTCTTTCACTCAAACCCAAATTTTGCAGGTGTGACGGCTTGATGACAACGATGCAGATTACTTTCAAATACATGGTTATTCACTTTAGAAAAACTGTCATGTGTAAACGAAGAGGATTGTTAATAGGCATAATATGCATGTTATCGATTCATCTTTGCTTTGGAGTTATCCTATGCTTGGCCAATAGAACATAGACACATTACTTATACTCAATACATCAGTATTCAAAGCGAGACTGTAGGTGATCAGGTATTGAGTCTATGTTGTTTGGATAGGAAATTCTATTCAACAAGCATATGTAAAAAACATAAATTCTATTCAACAAGCATATGTAAAAAACATAAATTCTATTCAACAGGCATATGTAAAAAGCACAATTTGATGGATGAGGCAAACAAGCTGCTGGCATGTAGTTAGATTCCGAAATTTATCTACAGTAATGAAGATGCCTGCTCTGAAAGCAAGAGCTGTATTGACTTCAAAAAACAGTTTGTTAGCATACACAGAGACTCACTATGAAAGATTTCGACATACTACAGAGTTCTCAAAAGATCGCTAACACATACATATAAGCAACCAGTACGCTTCGAAGGTGGTCTCAGAAACAGTAGGAGTCAAACTTATTTGAATATTTAAACCTATTTAAAGTTGGTATTTACAGTAGTAACTTAATACTAATTTAAACCAACTATGTACAATACAAAAAAACCAAACAACTACATGCAAAATATCATATACCAAAATAACAAGTTAGCGACAAATGCTGCAAGTGCACTCCTTTCCAGACCAATTTTTTATCTTATTTTTGAATGCTAGAAGAGTTGGTTCTTTTGATACTGTCACCTAGGGTATTCTAGAGAAAACAAGGGTGCATACTCTTCTCCTCTAATTATCGTCGTGATTGATTTCATCCTGAGAAAATTCACGCAGTGAAAAACTGGAGTTTCGTGGAAATATGAATGCCAGCTTGATGATGCAGACTATGTGGATGACTTGACCCTCCTAAGCAACAGCAGAAAAGTAATGCAAATAGTAGGATGGCATTGGTGGCAGAACAAACAGATCTGCAAATATGTTACGAGAAGACCATGATAATGAAATCCCTAGCAGCAGGAAAACAGGTATCCTGAAAGAGGGAAGAACATTGGAAGAACTCACGTATCTAGGATATTGTATAGAAAAAAAGGCAGCATTGAAACTGAAGTAGGTTCAGAATTTGTAAAGGGCAGCTGCTGCATTTGAAATCGGAGCAAAATATGGAAAAGCAAAAAAATCTCATCAAAAACCAAACTAGAACCGTTTAATTCGAAAATATCTTCAGCACTAACTTACAACGCAGAGCAATGGAGATCAAGTGAAGATTGTACTCATTGGAGGATTCATGCCTAAGAAAGACTAGGTGCATCAAGTGGAATGATTTCAAGACAAAAGCAGAACGAAGGGAAATGTCTAGGCAGGCAGACTAAAAGTTAAAAGTAAAAATACTAACTTGCAATTGGCTGGCTTACTATCGTAATGAATAGTATGCATACTAAACTTAACATCGAAATATGATAATATTAATAATAACGAAGAAAAGAAAGAAAATCAAAAAACACATTAACAGTTTAGGAGCTCTGGGTCGCACCACTTTTTTTTCCTCATGCAGAATATATGATAAGTTGTGCGGATAATTATTGTTGATAACTTAGAGATAATGAACCTAAGATCACGATTTTCAATGCCTCTTTCAGTGCACGTTTTAAGAAATAAATCAGAGCAGTTACCAAATATACCAAAGCAGCTAATGTAGTGGTAGAAAAGTTAAAAAGTTTTATTTTATTGTAATCTTTGGCAAGGTCTGTACGAAGGGGGCGATACTTAAGGTGAGCATTATTGCTTAAATTTGCCTCAAAGCCCACTGTTAATTCCATGATGTAAAAGGATGTCTTCAGCTGTAGAAAGAAGGAAAGCAGAGTGAAGATTGTCACTAGTAATGGTGCAAGGACAAAGATAGCCATCCAGGGAGATCTACATATAGCGTTGCAGATTTTATGGGTTGCAGTGTTTAACCGATAAAACTTAAAGCTGAGTTATGTCGCTAAGGATAACGCCCTTCATTTAGGTACATCTTACATCCTGCAACAATGTGGAGGAGTGGCTTAGGTTGAAGGCAAAAAGAGCTTCCGCACATGGAGGTTTGTCTAGTAGTAAGTGTATTATTTAAGTATCTATGCTAAAGTTAAAGATATTTCCATAAGCATAAGAGGTGGGGGCCGGGGGGACTGCAACCCCCCCAAGTTGAGCTGAGGTTCATTTCACTCGGGTAAATTTTCTAAAAGAACAATAGGAGCTTTGGGCAGAAAGTTTACAGATTCCAGCCCCCCTAAATTTGACGTCCTCCTACGTCCATGGATATTTGCAGGTAGCTTGCTTTGTATTTTAGACCACAATGAATTAAGTCTTTGTTAGGCATGATCACAGAGGAAAGTTATAATAAACTCCTGTGATGATAAGTGAGATTGAAGTCAACTGATATATCCATTGCCAATGGATTTCAAAACCTGCTTTATTATTGTAAACATCGTATTGAATGTTTGCTTCACAGTTAGTACTTTTCCATAATTTTATCATAGTTTCGTCGCAGGATGACTTTAGCAAAGAACGTAGTGTTTTCTGACATTGCTAAACTTTCATAGAAGGTAAGTGAAAGGTCTTTTCAAAGTTTTTATGAGAAGGAATAATAGAACTTGTAGTAGCAGAAATGGGGAGATCTAGCCATTGGCGGACTTAATGTTATGACAATACTGTCTTGGTTCTCAGAAATTCATGTCTTGCCAAAATCCGCTACTGTTGAATGCCAAGACATATAATAAGAACATACCAGGCATATAGAAGTAAGTTATTTCTGGGATGAATATTTAAAGAGTCTATGTTTTTAAGCATGGCGAGAGGGGTGGATATAAGAAGTCCCTTTTGGTCCATGCTGTCCATACCAAAGTTGAAGAAACGTCCAAGGTATCGGAATGACTCGCCTTAATTTATAGGAAGAACTAGTTCTGAATTGGTCAAGATTTTAGGTTGGAACTGAGATAATATTTAAATATATCATTTCAATTGATATAGCTATAGCAAAGTGAAGTATAGTAAAGATAAGTATAGTAAAGATAAGTATAGTAAAGATAAGTATAGTAAAGATAAGTATAGTAAAGATAAGTATAATAAAGATAAGTATAGTAAAGATAAGTATAGTAAAGCTAAGTATAATAAAGATAAGTATAGTAAAGATAAGTATAATAAAGATAAGTATAGTAAAGATAAGTATAGTAAAGATAAGTATAATAAAGATAAGTATAGTAAAGATAAGTATAATAAAGATAAGTATAGTAAAGATAAGTATAGTAAAGATGAGTATAGTAAAGATAAGTATAGTAAAGATAAGCATAGTAAAGTGAAGTATAGTAAAGATAAGTATAGTAAAGATAAGTATAATAAAGATAAGTATAGTAAAGATAAGTATAGTAAAGGGGGTGCTAGAATAGGAAATAGTAGGCGAAAGGAATAGAGGGTACTTCCCCCCAAAGAAACTATTTCAAATATTGGATAGAGTGTTGTTTGGCTTGAAAACCTCAACCAGCATTATTACCATTGCGCATACGTGCTCTACCTAATATCAATGATATTGTGTGCTATTTTCTTTCATAAAAATCATGTTTTAAGTCTACAGAAAGGTCGTATTGCTACGAGTCAATTTAAAAGGCCTGAGCAAGAAGAAGGAGTTGCTTTAGAACTTCACAATCAACAATGTCAGAGAAAAAATCCCAGATATCTTTCACAATGACTTCTGTGTTTTGAGAGGCCCAAGCGTGAATGCTTTGATGAGGAAATTTAAATGATATAGGAGGAAGATTTTCATACTGTAGTATTACATTATGGCTCTAGGTTTGCAGTAACTGGACATCTTGTTGCAGCTACTCTTTTCGAGAGTAGCTCATTCCCAACCTTTGGGCAATGCTTCCCAACCAAGGCTGTAGAAAGAGCTGTAGCATCATTTCCTTCTCTTGATGAAATGAAGCTTCATTCTGAGCTCTCTGTGGTTTATAACAGACCAGAATTTAGGCATTGCTGTGGAGCATTTTCACTACTCCAACTTCGTATTCAAAGCAACTTAGCTGAAACTTTCTCTGAAACTGTGTATTTGTTGAAAGCCATTATTACCATTCCAATGACAACCTGTGAAACAGAGAGGTGTTTCTCATCTCTAAAGAGAGTGAAAAATTTCTTGAGAAACACAGCGTCTGACGATAGACTCAATGCTTTGGGTCTGCTTTCGATAGAAAAGAACCTTGTCAGAGATTCAATTGACTTCAATCAAAATGTGATTAATATGTTTGCCCAGTTCAAGAATAGAAGAGCTAAATTTCTTTTTAAGTAGCTCAAGAGCCTCTATGCATATTGTTAAAATTGCAAACCAGCATATTATATTTGATAGTTTCTGCTTACATCACCTAGATTCTCTTTGAATTTTTGGAACAAAAATATATCATTCTAGACAATTTGTATTATTTAATGTCCATGGAATTAATACCTTCAATTACAAAAATAATATAGTTTGACAAACATTATCTGCCAGATTTGATGATTTCTCTAAACAGCAGAAGAGAAAATAATGCTGTGATTCTTGAAGCAGATTTAGGCAATAAAGTATCTTATTTTGCAAAAATAGCAACCATAATTTTTATGACTACACTCAGTTTTTATGAGAAACATGCCCAAAAGTAACATGAGGCTACAATTAGGCAAAAACTAAGAAACAGGCAGACTGAGTTTCAAACAATAACTTTAAAGAACTGTTTTTCAAGTAAATTTTTTATGGAACTAGAAATAAAATGGAACTAGCATCCATTAAATGCCTCAAAAAAAACCTGAAAATCCTTTTTCTTGTATCATAATTGCCTAATCTGGGTTATTATTATCATTGGAATTTTTTATTTGACAAAATATTATCAACTTCGAGGCCGAAGTCAGATGCTTAATTTCTTATTTGAAAGAAATTTGTATTTTACTTTCTGGAGGTAAGGCTATCCAGTGTCACACTTTGGGTGTGGATCCCAAAGATATTCTCGACCACGCCTAGTTTTTCAAAGACATGCCCCCGACGAAAAATCCCACGAGCCGCAACTGGTTCCAAATATCTACCGTACAGCTCCTTCATAGCATATTCAAAATCAAAATCTTGATCTTAACACTGGATGGAATGTTGGGCCAATCAAGCATTCTTTTATTCATTAGTCCAACATTTGTGACATCTGTTTGTTGAAATGTCAGGTGAAATGCTACATTGCTAAAAGGGGGTTTGACAGCTCTAGACGATAAAGAGGAAGAATCTTTACCCACGTCAATGAGATGCCGTGAATGTTTTGACAAACTGCTGATTGTAACATTAACGACGCATATCTTGGAAAGAAATGTCGATAAAACCAATGCGTAACTGCCGGAGCAACGGAGGAGCAATGATACCAAAATAAAATATTGTACATGGTTTTGCCCCCCTCAACCAGATGAGTGACCTGGACATTTAGATAGTCAAATAAGTTTTGTGACCCCCCAAAGTAACGGTAAAGACAAAAATATTCACTCCAGCTACCTGCTTGCAAAAAAGAAAAAGTGCACTTGATGTTCCAGCAGAAATATTGCTAGCTTATCAAATAGCAATACTGGACAGCTTAATGTGATGGGGGTGGGGGCATAGGTGTTAAGGTAGTGATTAAAATTGACGGAGTAGAGTTCATCTGTATGAAACTTCTGTGAATCATTGGGTGAATGCTTCTGCCCCCAAAGTATACAGACATATAAAGTAAGAATCTCTCCTTCCAGAAATTTGCAATAGTTATTGGTCAAGTAGTGCAATTGAATGCTATAATCAAAAAGATGTGCTGGTCATGTTAGCCTTAATTTGCAGGCATCAAATACAGTCAAGTAAAATTTTCAGGTTGTTTCTTTAGAAATCGGGATCACAACGCGCAGGGACAAAAAACCTACGACCCGCACCCACAAGCATGTTCTCCGCTACCCGATGACTGTCAAAATGCAACTAAAATTGATTAACATATTCAGTGGTCCAGCCAGTTCCGAATTCTGTACCATATATTTGGTCCACATGGAAAAAGGATGGTCACCCTTAACATGGGTTGAAAGACCGAAATACTTCATTTCATGAACATTGAGTAATTTCATTGGAGTCAAAGATTGCATCTTATTGCTCATTGATGGGAGCCTTATAACAGGAATTACCCCTAAAAAATTTATAGTGAATATATGTTGAACAGTTGAGCATAAAATATATGGTGAGAATAGAAAACATGATGAGCATAAAAAACTCATTGCAAATGAATCTTGTGATCGCTTAGAACACAAAGACATGTTCTAGTTTCTGCACGTGACCAGTGTTCATTGTTCAGAAATCCTGCAAAATACAACAGGCTGGAGAATTAACTAAAATCTTTTTGATTCTCAGAGTTGAATATTCTCAAATCTTATTTTTTTTTCTACAAAAGTCATGCGGTAAATTCTTAGGGATTTTTGAAAATTAAAATGTTCATCCGATTTTGTTTCACTGTACTGATTGAACAGCACAAGAATACGTTTGTTGCCGACTTTTGAAAGATTCCTATGATTAATCCTCTGTTATTATTCTGATAATAAAATATTCGTGAGAAACTCCTTTACTTTCTGGCTTAACAGGCAACGCTAATGAATGATGTTAGGATTGTTGTATAGAGCCGATGTGTCTTTTCTTTGAGAGAGGACTCTGTTGAATCTATGAGGCTTTTTTGTCAACAGTAAATAAGTAGTTATTAATATTTTTATTATTATTACTCAACAAATGATCGATTTAGAGTATTTTTGTGCAGTGGTTGAAAAAGTGGAGATGACTGGAGACAGAGGAATGACTAGGGTTGCGGGACGATACTCTGAGAACAGTTTTTGGTTCTAACCTTGTGAGCATCATTCGTGGGCCGATTGGCCAAGCTTAAAGGCCATTTCTTTCAGTTTAAAACCGAATTTCTGTCTTCCTGTCAGCTTCTTACCCTGAACCCCCGCCACCACTCGCCGATGTATCATTTCCTTGTTGGATTTTACCAATCACCGCCCGTTCACTCGATCACTGTGATGAATTAAAATTTGTATACAGATGTTCGCTGTTTTGTCTGTGCATTATCGCATTAATTAAAAGATGTTCACAACCAATGAATCTTTCAATCTTTGCTACCATGGATCCACCATGAATTGACTTTCTAGATTTTTACTAGATCGAAGCTGCAATAGTACCCCCTTTACGTCCGGTTACTATTTCTGTTTTTTTGGCCTCCTGCTTGCTTTAACATGATTTTGGAGGTATATGCAAATGCCACCATTTTTTACAAAGTAGAACAGCACCCAGCAAATGAAAGTATTGATGACAAATCTCTTTCCACTAGGCGAAGAGAGAATTCACACATTGTTGTACCTGCCCTAAAATACTCAACGACTATTCTGCAGGGAAAAGAATTCTAATACTTAGAGCATGGAGTTTCACCTTTGAGAGCAAGAAGCTCTGTCCATGGAGCAAGAGCTTTGTCAGCTTTTGCTCGTATCTTTAGCGTCGAAATGCCGTTTTTGAAATACTGAAGTTTCACATTTCAGTACTTGCTATTTTTTGTCAGTAATTTGAATTAGAGATAGGTAATAACTGTCTTGAACTTTCGGCCTTCTTGCTAAGAGAACATTTACCAAGTTTTATAAATTACCAATGTTAATGAACTTTACAAGCCTTGTATTACAATTCTGCTAATTCAATCGTAGGTAGAACAAAACACATACACGTAATCAGGGGCGAAACTAGGGTGCTTTCACCCCCCAAACCCCCCTGTAGTTTCGCCCCTGCACGTAATGTCATAGTTGTGCCATTATATGTTGAGTTCTACAATGTGACTGCCTTTAAGAATTGAGGGTAAGCAATATTTTATCAATTTGAGTACAAACAAACCTTTGTGGCCTCGGTGAGTACTTTGGTGTGCCTCCTACTGTACTTCTCCCATCGTCTCTTTGAGTCTGGAGTTCATCTTGATAAGCGGACTGTAATACGGCGTACATCTTGAAGACCTCAATCCACTCACTTTTTCAAGTATGAAATTTAATGAAAGAGAAATATCGCCATTTATGTCTCGAAGATTCCTGTTAATTTAGATTATATCTTCCACTTAGTGGCATAAGTCATCTATCTTCCACTTGCCAGCTTGTCTGAATTTGCTTGCTACTTCATTCAACCAAAAACTAAGGATCAACACGTTCAATTGTCGATGAAGATTTCTTTCCTTGTTGGGGTTTGCTCTTTGCCTGGAACAGAAGCAGCAATTTATTAATTGAACACGCATAGAACTTTGATTTATGCCACAACCCTTAATCAAGGTGTTTAAGTGGTATGTATTCCTTTTTAGGGCATACATGTGCTTCTTGCAGGCAATCATGCATCAGTGGTTGCCTTCAAATTGCTCCAGATTTCAACACAGACTTGGAAGAGTTGATCTATGTAATAAATGCCAATTGAGCGTCAATATGAAGGTTGCTGTTTTTGCTGCTGATCAGAGTCCTATAGAAAGCAGATATTTATTAAAACGTACTTTTATAGCTCTTTCCTGCTAGTTCTTTCTTGTGTTATCAGCATTTTTGTTATTTCTTCTTTCAAAGGTCAGTTTAAGCGTTTACCATCAGAAGACATTTAAATGGTATTAGCTTTTCAAATTTACGCTGTATCAGAATTTGATCACGTACACGGCCTTCTAAGGTCCTTCAAGTTGCATCTAGCTAGTAAACTTCATCCTTTCAAGTGCTTATTGCAGAATTTTCTGCTACAACGGGAAATTTGAGAAGGCATTATCCTTCAAATGTGTTCTTAATATGCTTGTGTAAACTGGTCTAAGCAAAATATCTCGTTCCTATTTTTACACATCTTGACACCCATATTTAGCATCATGAAAAGTTGTCAATCTGTGCCGCTACCTAGGCATTCCTTTGTTGGAATGAGAAAATGCTTTGATCTTTAACTAATGTTGTTGGGAAAAGTGTCCTTCAAACATAAAAAGCAAATGGTCATCCCCCCCGAAAGGGAGACAATGAGACTTTAGCAATACACACAGTTCTAGGTATCTCCATCAAAGTCTTAAAGCAACTTCTAATCTATAGTGCAGGATCTTCATGCTGAAATGCTGAATTGTGCAATTTGGATTTTCAGAATTTGCCTGAATTGCAATTGGATATTAGCTTTGTGATTTTGAGAGAACTCCAAATTGTATAGTAAAGAGTTCGCACCCAAATAGCAAAAATGAAGAATGAGGGAAAATGAAGAAAGATTCAAAATATTGATTGTCACTAGCCAGCAGAAAGCAAAACATCAAAAATTATATTGAGTCTATTTAATGAGATGAAGTATGACGTGCTTTTCACATTCATAGATGATTGTATGGCGCAGGAAGAACTTCAGATTATTTGTAGCAATGGGACTTCTCTCTCACAAGTAAAGCTTACAATAAGAGGAATTCTTAGACTAGATTTTGTGTCGAACGAAGACGAATCTTTATAGAGCCCAATTGTTTGGTGTTGTTTAACATAGAATGAAAGTTTAATGAGCAATTGATGAGTGAATAAGTTGGAATTTCTCAGAATTTGCAAAAACGTGATTGCAAGTGATATGGATAAATGGTCAATGATTTAGTTTTATTGCTCTGGGTAATTTGTATGCCCTATGCATTTGTCAGAAGCCAATTTTTGTACCAAGAATTGAAAGTCTTCTGATTTCCATGAGAGGGGGTTACATCATCGTATCTAATGCCCCCAATTTTTAAATGTCTCCCTATTGCACTTTAAAACAATACCTGCTACATTTCAATTGAATTTGAATTTTCCCTCCAAAGAATCAGAGTGGCGTTTTTAAAAATAATGATAACGAGCTCTATTGAGTTTACTAAGTTGTGAAGTGTCAAAAATAAGATTTTGTCACGTGCGCACGCATCTCATCTTAGAAGATATCTTTGTTTTATTTATCAGGTTTTTTTCTTTTTTGACTTTTGATGTCTCTGCGACATATGTTTTTATCTTGTTTATCTATATTATTACTTCAGTTATTTCTATCGATGCTTCATTCTCCATTCCCAGACTTGAAGATCCAAGCAAGTTTCAGGGCTGTTGATGATCATTCACTCACCTGAATCAGCTGTAGAATGTTGCTTATTTTGCGCCAGATTTTACTTCTTCTTCTTGTAAAGAAGAACTCTTGCAATATAAATCTATACCAAATATAACTTGAATTAGCTTGGTATGAAGGTGTCCCTCGTGCTCTATAAACACCTCCGGATTTAAAGGAATGATCGAACAGATGGTTCTTACGCGTCTTGGAAAGTCTCCCAAAGCTCCTTCTTTTCTGCAGGTAAAATTTACATACTTAACTTTTGAATCTATTATTTCATAGCTCTTTTGTTTGATTGAATTCATCTTTTAGTCACATGTAAAAACCTATGCTTTCAACATCTTTGTTAGTTGTTTGCAAAGACACAGTGCCAGTCCTCTGTCATGAGCTTTTGAGGCTTAAAATACCCTCTCGGTTCCTTCAACCGTCTTGTAGTTACATACAAAATTGGCTGATGGAAACGGGGGTTAGCTGTATGAAGCTAAAAACTATTTATTTGCTTCCATCAAGAAGCGTTTACTACGTAGTACATGCAGAATTACTTAAAGAACTTAGGCATCAGACATTTCAGTTTAGAATGATTAACGAAATCTATTGTTGGCTCATAGCATATGTTTTGTTATTTTCTTGATTTTACTGTTTTCTAGGTCTAGTCTCAACTAATAGTATGCCAGATCGCTTTTTAATGTGGTATCGCTTATAATTCAGCAAAGAAGCTTCTGTGATGTGCTGAAATGGTTTGAAGTAATTGAGAAGGAGGTTTTTCTAATGAGCCTATTTCGAAAAGGAATTTCGTAGAATCGTGTTACTCAATTCATCTTTTTATGTTAAGAATCAACGTCTACACCAAGCATTTGCCTCCGGCATCAATCCCCCCCGAATGCATGAAATCACCCTGTTGTTATGATTTACCCACAAGGTATCGATCTAATCAATTCAGCTGGGTTTATTCATGCATAATTCATGGCACCCATAGGATATTATCCTTCTACACGTTTTCGAAGCAAGCTGCTGATTGGTTTTTGTTTCATGGAAACATTTTAATTTACGTCAAACAAGTCATGCACGTAAATCTGTGTAGGAGTAACCACCCTGTGGTTTCAAGCTCTAGTATACTATGGCATACTCTTAGGTTTCAAGATAAACTAATTGTCAGTTGTTTGCAGCAAATACTTATGAAGAAGATGTCATCAAGTTAAATTTAGAATCTTAAATTTGTAGTTTATTACAGTTGGTAATGCTAGTAGCCCGTATGTGTTCAACTGATGAAAGGTTAGCAATTTTGTTGATTTTGCTTCCTTGTCATGAAGTTATGCTCATAAACAAGTGCGTTTATGCAACTAAAATTGACGTTTGCAAGGTGCAGAAAGCTGAAAGATTTCTATAAGCGTTTTTATTTTGATGTGATGTTTTTAAGACTATAGATCACAAGTTATAACTTTGATTTTGGTGTGTCACACAAATCTTATTATTGATAAGCAGCACGCCTCATGGCATAATGTAATAAAGTTGTGAAAATAGAATTTGTTTAAACTAAGAGCTAATGAGCAATGGAGCTATTCAAAAGAGACCTAGGGGGAACTATTCCATGGTGTTATGTCTCACTTGGCCAAAAAGCACTGAACTCACCCCCGACAATAACTCTTATAGTTTAAGTTGTACAGGTGCCATATGTTATCTGTGAAAATTATGCTCCAAAACAACTGAATGGTCTTCAACTTTTGATAAATTATTTGTTTGCCATAGGACTACGAATAATGTTGTTATTCTTGAGAGCTATTATACTATGGTATGATCTATTCTTTCTTTCTCTACTTCAAGCATCATTAAAAATTAAAATTATTTTTTATAGATTTAAAGAAAGAGAGCATTATACAGCAAGCACACCCAACATCTTTTTTATCCCATTTCATTTACACTGTACTTCAACAGTCTTCGTCTAGTAACCTTAAATCATCACGTTCAATATAACGCGACACTAATTTTACAATGGCATAGTCGTCACATGCGGCATTTCTTTGATGTGGAAGATTCTTTTACAGGCACCATCTTCAACTTGAATGATAAAATTTATTCAGTTTGGAACTGGTTTTGTTGCTATTAAACAGCTATATCCTTCTTTTAAGATTTTTGAGTTAAACTTTGGTCTTGATCAATTGTCTAAATAACATCAGAGGGCATCCAAGCTGCTAGTACCCCCCTATTCCAATCTTTTACATGCGCACAATAAATCAGTAATTCAGAAAATTGTGCCTACCTCTAAATTTTGAGATTCCATTCAAAACTCACCATTTACGAGATATTTTGTCACCTCCGCTCTTTTTGGTTTGAATACAATGCAAAATCATTTTCTAAAAGAAAGCTAATACAGCATGGTTTAATTACTTTTTAAAGTTCTTTGTTCAATGTATAAGTAAAATCTAGTGGGAAATGGTTTGTTTTCGCTCAAGCGGGTGAATTTAGGAACATTAATAAAATATAAAGAACTAATGTTTTTTGATAACCGTTATGCAATGCTTTCTCAACATTAGCGTGTGCGGCATGTGAATTGTTGAATTCTTGTTGCAAAATTATCGGTTTGGTTTTGATCTAGAGACCATCTGGTCACGAAATTCATCATAAAAGCAGTTTTTCCTGCAAGGTCTGTTTCTGAAGCAAGAACTTAAACTTACGGATCTAAACAGCCTGTTATAATTGATTTCACTCAAACAACAGCTAAAATTGGCACCTGAAACCAAGAAAACACTATTTTGATTGGATTAGAAATAGTCACAAAGACAAAGAGGACAAAGAGGGGACGGCGCCCTCTTAAATCCGCTTCACTTATTGATTCCACCCCCTTACATTCCTAAAACTAGCAATTTTTTTGTTTTTTAGACGTCTTCCCCTTTGGGAAAATTTGCTATCCAAAATCCATCTCCCTCCCCACCCAGCTAAGCAGGGTCAGCTTCGTCACTTATGATAAACACTTCGAAGCCCCTATCAACTTGACTTGCTGGACTAGGGAGCTTCAAGCAGAATTTGAAAATCCACTCATGGCTTCCAAGAGCATTGAATTCATTTATAGCATAATTTTCAACACTTTTCGATGATCCTTCTCCTAATTCAAACGACATAAAATTCAATTGATGTTAGCAAAATAAATTCGGCAACCATGTGAAGGAAGCAGATGGAGCATTTTATTTTTTAATTCAACTGTGACAGTCAAAATTCACTGCTATAGTTGAGCTTCTCTCCTTTTTATGTTTACGTTTGGAGAGTTTGGTTTCAATCTACTGAACTGCTTGCTAACTTTCTGGGTCGTCAATGGCAGGAGTGGGGTTGATGCATCTACTGACGTTAGCTGTCTATAATAAAAGTTATTTGTTTCAGTCAATCGATACTGGAATGGTTCATGAAAGCACTTGATCTCGCAGGGGGAACAAATTCTGCAGATATCTAAAAATATGTCTCTTATATTTCTGTAAGCATGATGAAACTGTAACCATAATTCCACAAAGCAGGGAACATTTTTCAAAACATATATAATGTATAATATATATAATATATAATATATAGTATATATGATATAAAGTATATATAATATATAATATATATTATATATATGTATAAATATTATAACATATATAATTTTTTACTACTTTCCAATTAAAGGTAATTCCAATACTTTCAAAACCAGTGCCCATAAGTCTGCATGTTTCATCAGATGGTGTCCATAATTCAACACAAATTTTAACAACAGATACCGACAATGCCGTCCTTTTTAAGAAAGGGTACACCTAAATAGTGGTACGTCCCTGCACCCCACATCTACTAAGTCAACCCAGAGTATTTGGCTCCAATTTTGAGGTCTATCGCCTTCATCGTTTTCATCGTTTCTATTGCAACTATCGAAACTGACTGCAAAATGCTTTGAATTAAAAACACTATTATCTTCCTATTGACAAATAATTTATGACGCATACTTCTGCATTTAAGGTAAACTCAGCTTATGGCTGGAAATTCAGATCTAGAGACGATAGCGTATTGCTCTAACAAGCCAATGGCATTACACGGTAATTGTGAGAGGATTTTGAGGTATTTATATGATCATGGCAATTTTTATCTATTTTTAACGTAATTGAGCCCATATTGTTTTTTTTATTAAATTCAGTTTTCCTGTGCTATTTGTCTGGTAAGTTCACAATGAAATTTTTTCATGAATCAGTTGGTGCTAACTTACCACTTACGATCCCTTTGCTTCAAAGTAATGCAGCTCCTCGACCAAATATTTCACATTTTTTCTTGAAATTAATTATTAACAGTCATTTTTCAGCTTGTTGACCTGTTTTTGGCTTTGAATTTGCT
Source organism: Cassiopea andromeda (assembly GCA_018155075.1). NCBI lineage: Eukaryota > Metazoa > Cnidaria > Scyphozoa > Rhizostomeae > Cassiopeidae > Cassiopea > Cassiopea andromeda. Next base: position 416,097 of record WIPJ01001895.1, read on the forward strand.
GAACATGAAGGCCAGGTTGTTGATACGAACATATCATGAGATAGCATATAATACTATAAACATCTTATTCGATTGATTGAGTTACTAATGCCAACTACCTGCTCACCACAGCCGTTCCCAGCTTTGGCAGGCAGATGACTTTTTGCCTTCTAAGGGATGTGTTTTTGAGGTTAGATTTTTACACCCTTAGTCAATTGTACGTACGCTAATTGAAACACATTTGTAAATGAGATGCATGCAATAATCGTGTACACATGTTTTGGCAAATTTATCATATCTGTGACGTAATTTTGACTCGTACATCCATGCATCAATGAAATATACATGTGCAGAGATGGCGTAATGGAATTTACCTTCCTTGTTAAATAAAGTTTACCTTGTCTTTGCTTCCATGCATTGACACCTCACTGTATCTTATAATCTCTCCCTAGAATATTGGCCAACTGTACAATGATCATGGCTTGAGACTCGCAATCGATGGCATAGACGTATGCAATCCTAGTAGTAGTTTTCTAGGTTGAAACTCAGCAACAAAATGAATTCTAATTGCATGCATGCTTAATAATTAAATGAAATATGAATATGCAAATATTTTTGATGTTTGAGTTTTCTTTAAGCATAAACTCAAAGATAATGATGACCTAATATCTTTCAATCATGAAAAATTTTCAGCTATTATCACCCTCATTCATAAACAAGTTATACCTTTGGCTTTTCATAGTGGGGGTATCATTTTTGTACGAGAAATTGAGAATTTAGAAATATACAGCATAATTAACGCTTAGATTGCAGGAAAAGATAGTTGTAATGTTCGAGAGTGTGAGCGCGTAAATAACTTAATTTCAAATATTCTCCTTGTTGCAATCTTTACCTTCTTTCATTTTGAGTCTTTCTGAACATTTTACAACTATCATAGTTCTTGCTGTTGATATGACAATTATGATCGTACTAACAGATTACAATCTAGATTATTTCTTCATGCATATGTCATTCTCGCTTCTTGTTGTATTTACTCTTTAACACCCAATGGGAAAGCCCCCTCTTCCGACTGCAAATTTTCAAAAAGTATGCCAACCATTTTCATTTATTGGCACGCTCACTAAATAAAGATTGTTGTAAAAAGTTACACTTTCCACATTCATGAACAACCCACCCCAACTAAAGACTTCAAAGTTTTACAAAGAATTTTCAAATGAAATACAATGCTTTTGTGAACGCAAATAAATGCTGACAACAAATGAAATGATATAAAACCATAAAAGTTATTGCCAATTAAAAGTAAGAACTTGTGGAAATGTTCAAAAAGGAAGCAGTTTTATCACAGAACTTTCAGCATCCTTTTTCATAAATGCTTTAAAAGCAATTCTGTGTGACTTTTTTTTTACCCACGAACTGGCAGGATGAGCGACTTCCCTGAATTTGATATAAAGAAATTTGCCAAAATTTGCTCCAATTTGTTCATTGTTTGGAGCGATTGGAAGATATGATACCTTTACTGCTCCCTACTCTTTGGCCCTTAATAAACGTCCCCGCTTATTTTTCCGAAATATTCTCCAACCGCCCGCTCTTGCTAGGGCTCCCCCGCTTATTAAATTTTCAATTTTTCTAGTAGAAACTTGCAAAAAGTTGGTACTTTTGTTGAGTTGCCCAAATAATGAATGAAATATATGTGGCAAGGTCTTATGGAGTATTTGCTTACAGTTATGCAAATCGGGGCTTTTGTATTTTTGCTGGTTGCTGTACAGTTAGCCCAAGCTTCCAACCCTCCCACTTATACCAAACAACCTATTTATTTCATCTTAAGGAATTTTCCAAACTCTCTACTTATTAGGACCCCGCGCTTATTCGGGACCTAAGAGTAGCTCTCACAACCTCATTAAAAATACCTCCATCCACATAATTTGTAACATTAAGCTTCACGATAGTTAGTTTGCTATTTATCTAAGAAGCAGAAATCTGTCGTCGGAAATT
>WIPJ01001895.1:429329-452986 GCA_018155075.1 Cassiopea andromeda
TGATGATGATGATGATGATGATGATGATGATGATGATGATGATGATGATGATGATGATGATGATGATGATGATGATGATGATGACGATGACGATGATGATGATGTCGTGATTGTATCTCTACCATAATTATATTCATCATCAGGAAGTTTCATCCATTTCATAACAAATGAAAGTACCTGCAGCGACTTTTTCAATACAGTAGGATTATAGATTTATACTTACAGGAATGTTGGAAGATAGGTGCAGCTCTATTAGTCTTCAAGTATCACACACGATGTCATGCATTTATTCTTTGGAGTTTCTTGAATTTCTAGCGTTGTAAAGGATAGGTTGGATGTTAGGAAACAGTGCTGTTTTGAAATTACTTGTTGCATTCTGAAATACGCACCTCTTGACAGTTTATAGCATAGTCTAAAGACAAATCTCGAATACTATGGTTGATGTAATGAAGTTAAATGTAAAATTCATCAATAGAGGCATTAAAGAACATTTTATGTCTAAACCATACCTTTTTCACCTGTCTATGGCGCTCTCGGAAGGCCCTTCTTCTGCTGATGTCTCGAGTCTTGTTTGAAATCGGCAGATTTTAGTAAAAGTATTAGTCTCGATTTAATCTTCAAAACCATGCGCTAATGGTGTCTTTATCCTATAGGATTTTTGTTTGGAGTACATGTCATTATTCATGGCAATACGTATCATAAAAAATTCATGGAAGATTGTCATATTTGACGTATGCCTGTGATATATCGTTGACTTTTCGTTTTGCTCTGATGTCTCGTCTAAAAATATCACCCATACTTGCAAACACTGGAGCACCAGACTCATCATTGAAGGACGACTGTATTTTGCAGATGAAAATTTAGTGTTTCATTCCTTGTCATGAGACCTTTTATTAAATTTTACGAGCTGCAATCTTTGCTGGCTGCATCTGAAATATACGTATTTTGGTTATAATCCTCATTATACTATAAGTCCTATTTAGTAGACATTTTAAGGCCTAGCCACGTCAGAAACACTTTTACTAATCGCATACAAGCATTTGTATACTTTTAAAGCAAATTTAATGCAATCAGTAGGAACTTCTGCTATCTACATTCAAGTATGCTATCGTAGATACAACAGCTGTAGAACTTGAAAAGTATGAATTGATTTATTTCATAAGTGTGAATGCATTCATGGCTTTTGCAGAAGGAGTTATTGCAGCAATATGATAAAGGCGATATTTAAATTGTTGGTAAATTTAGCAATGCTAAAATTGACATGCATGTGAGGCTCAAACCTACAAGCTTGTTGATTAGTGCAGTCCAGTTATCATCCTATCGAGACAAAAGCTAGGTTTTAAAAGTGGTAAATCCTGGTGCAGGTGAATTTTGGTATAAAAGTTCCAAGAGGCATCGGACCAAAACTCAAAACATCTCGATTTGTTGAATTTGGAAAACGAGTTTCTCCTCATGACGAGTTCCTTTTCTTTTTTTTCTTTATTAGCATATAATTGCAAGCAACAATATACAGGATTACACCTCAGGGAGACAGGGAGCATGGAAATAAATAACAATCCTGTGGCGATTACGAATAACTAGTAAACTTAAACTACGCACATAAAAGTAAGCCTATCTGCATAGCATGGTAGAACGCCTTTGGCAATGGTTAGTGAAAAGTCAAACGTAAAAGTGGAATTATGTGGAGACATGTCAAATGAAAGTCGATATATTACCATTGCAGGTTCTACCATACTTTGCAGAAGACGGGCACATAAAAAACTACAAATAAATTAAAGTTAACATACAACACAAATACAAAGTTTATTGATAGCAGAAAGGGGAGCATTCAGAGTATTTTACTACTTTATTCAAAACGTTTGGAAACTCGAATATTTTCTAAGGTTACACTAACAATTTTTGCATTCAGTTCAATTGAGACTTTCATAACCATAAAAGAGAATATTTACTAACTCGTCATGTGAGAGATTTCCCATACTATGTGGCAGCAATATTGTATTTACGCAATTGAGAAGATCACGTCTTATATCATCACACATATGGCAAAGCAAGAAATAGTTCTCCCTATCCTCTACACCATTGTCAATTGGGCATACAGGGTTCGTACTGTCATTAAAATTCTGCTTGAACATATGAAAATTTAGCCTGCTAAGGCCAACACTTAATTGAGTTAGGATAGACAAGCCTCTAGGGTTTTGGATGACAAAAACTGACTTAGCAGATGGACGGATTATGGAAAATAGTCTTCTCTTAAAGATAACTAAAGAGCTGGATTGTCTTATATTTTGATCAAGCCCATCCCATTCAAGCAGGCAGTTCCTTTTCTCTCTGGACTTAAAGTATCACTCATCAAGCCTCTTATGAGTTGCAACAACAAAGCAGAAAAACAATTTAAAATTAATTGGTTTGTTTGATGCTTAATCTCGCTTTTGTTGTCATGAATAATAGCTGATTATCTCCATTTCAGTACCCAGTGGCGATTGTGGACCTTCTGAGCCACCACCGCCTCCTCCTCACCCACCACCACCACCACCACCTCCTCCTCATCCTCCACCACCACCACCTCCGCCACCACCACCACCGCCAGCTCATTCTGGCTGCTCAGGAGGCGGTGCGGCTCCATGTGCCAAGCCTGTTCTAGTTGATTGCGACGGTAATTATGACTTGTAATTTTCAGTGCTTTTAGAATAAAGACTAAGGCCCTGTTTACACGAGCAAAAGTGGATCGGGTCCAAACTGCATCGGATCTACACTGGATTGGAAAAGCCTTGCGTTTACACAACGCATCAGATCAGATCCACTTCAGTGTCTGAGTATTAACACTTGCCTACTTTGGTTATTCAAGGCAACATCAACTTAAGAAACAGGCTCAAATTGCCTCATCTAAATGAGAAAGCACCACATAAAATATTTTCAAGCAAAAAGCAAGCGATAATTCAGTATGATAAAACATAAAAAGCATTTCTGCAAGATATGAAAAGATGTCTAGTAACTTCTAAGGTTTTGACGACGTTCTTTCGGCGCAACTTTGTTTTCCACACAGCTGTTCCACAATGCTTATGTCTAAACTTTGTACAACAGCAATTAGAATGATAAAAAACAATCAAATGCAACGTATCACTGACGACAAATAAACTCCTGCTCTATGAAATTCTCACAGCTGGACTTAGAGTCACTTCGAAGCTGGCATTCTATCTGACCACTGTTTACAAAATATTAGCTTCTTTTTTCCATCCGTACCAGTTCTGGATCGGATCTCACAGTTTACACAATACAAAAGTAGATCGGATCTAAACTGAACCTACTATGGAAGCGATCCAGAAGCAGCAGATAGCGGACCAGAACTGGATCTGATCTGCTTTTCTAGTGTAAAAGCAAGGCCTATCCGTACTAGAAGTAGATCGGATCCTGTTTAGATCCGGTCATTCTTTGCTTGTGTAAACGAGACCTACAATACACGATCAGCTTTTTTCTTCAGTTTGACATATGAGCCAAAAATTATGACATGTTTCGAATGGAAAGTCACAAATGATCAGTATTTCTCAAAAATGGGCATGCTTAAATTTCCAGTCAAACCGAGCAGTGGGAGCCTCTTTTAAGCTGTAAGGCTGGAGTGTTTACTATTATCAAAGACCGAGTTAGCTCAGTTTGAGCTACCCCATCTGAACATGAGGTTACATCATAATGGCGCACCTGTGAAGAAAAATTACCAATAGGATTGTGACAATAATTATTGCTGCAGCACAGCACCTTCTGCTTAGCTATCCATTGCTACAATGACGTGCTTTTACTGGTCGTATAAACGCACGACCCATATAATACAAATTTGTAAATAGTCATACATAGTATGCCTAAAAATTTTGCCGCTTTTCGTCCTGTAATAATAAAATGTGATGAAGAAGACTCATTGCGTATGTTAGTCTTACAGTTAGACTCAAGTCTTGAACTATTCTACTTGCATAATACTTCGATGTCTAATTCAGGCAAAACTTAGGAAGAAGTAAAGTTTTCTGACAGTTAACTATTAAAGCTCTTTTTCCCAGATGATGAAGAATGTGCCCCACCTGCAGCTCCTCCACCACCACCAATACCGCCACTGAAATTCAAAATGATTCCATTGTGTGCAGGTAGTCTTCAACAGCATTCCATATTACTTTACTCGATAAACATATATATGTGCTTTCAGGACACAGGATAATCCCTTGCTAATCAACATGTTTGTTAAATTCGCTATCAAACATTCAGACCTCATTATCGACCACAATGCAAGTTTTCCTAAATGTGTATTTGAGGCCAGCTGTCAAGTATTCTTCGAGTCAAGTGTAATACTACTTTTTTGCTAGTAATTTCTACCAATTATATTATATATTATTACATATTATTATTTCTCAGCTCCACCATGCAAACCAAAGCCACCACCGCCTCCACCGCCGCCTCCTCCACCACCGCCTCCACCGCCGCCACCGCCTCCAAAGTCATCTGGAGGTGGATGTAAAGGTTGCAAAATTGTTTTTTTATCAAATTAATCTGATTGTTCTCTCATTCATAATTCCAATACTTTAATTTATAGAATGCATTTGTCAAATTGTCAAATTAGGTAGTGGTGTTAGTCTTGCTTAGTTTCCTCATAAATTCATGCATAAAAATTGAGTAATTCATTGTTAGATTGACAGGTTCATTGCTTACATTATGTATTGATTGACAGGGACATTGTTTGAATGATTGAATTTTTGAATCATAAACAGTTGTATTGATTTGCTGGATCATAAAATCTTCAGCTTAATGTCATATGATCTAAAATCATTCATGCCCTTAACTGAACTATTCAACATCTATTTTCATGTTGAATTTTTACAAAACTTCATTTTCTACTGTAAGGTGGTGGTGGAAATGGATGCAAAGGGATGAAGATCAGCATATCATGTGACCCAGGTAGAATCTTACGTTCGTAATAGTATTCTGCTGCAAAATATACATCTGATTTATGATGATAATGTGCATTATCTGTTTACATGTATATATACATATATACATTCTTATACACGTATGTTAGTCTATCACTATGCTATACTGTGCTTTTGAGCACAGCAGCTTTAGAGGCATCGACTATAACATATCCTTTTTTTCTAGATGATGCTAGCTGTGGAGGTGGTATGGCTGCTCCTCCACCTCCTCCACCTCCTCCTCCTCCACCACCCCCTCCTCCTCCTCCACCACCCCCTCCACCACCTCCTCCGCCACCGCCGCCACCACCAGCGCCATGTGGAGGTACTTTAAGTTTATTTGTTCTGCTACTTTTTGAAGAATCATTTTTATCGAAAGTCTGTCTTAGAATTTCAGCTCTATGTATCACTGCTGCATTTCAAAACAAAAGTGGATACTGTTACGTGGTTAATTTATAGTTACAAACAGCAAGTGGTATAGTTTCAATACTAATTTCACCTGAACGCTACTTTGATTTTATATATATATATATATATATATATATATATATATATATATATATATATATATATATATATGGCTAAATATGTCGACATAAATCGCTATAATGATCAAAATATGGTTAATAGTAACTTCCTAAGCAGTTACTTCATACCACGCTCACGCTACATCACTCGTTCTTTCTCAACAGCAATTCCTGACGGTCTCTCCTTACATGCTCTCTTATCCTACCTATCATAGATTATATCAAAATAGCACATTTACTTGATATACTAATACGGATAGCATCAACTACAACAATGAGAATAATGTTTTTTCTTTTCTTTTCAAACTTTCATATGAATATATTTATTACATAAAATAATACACCTCTCATGTAATAGCAGTGTACCATTAGCTAGCTTATACTATACATGAAAAATAACCAAAATAATAATGATAATAGACATACAGCTTAACTCAAAGGTGAAATAATACGAAAGGGAATTAAATGTTCAGAACGTCTGGGTTTTTCCATGGCTTATTTCTTTGGCAAAAGATGAAGTATGAGGTCCTAATAGCAATGTTGATGGTCTTCATAATAATTCTTTTCTGTACAAGTTTGTCAAAGTTTAGATGCTGGAGCAAAGATAGAATGGAAACAAATGAAGAGCCCATAACACCAAGAGCACCCATGAAATAATTAATAAAAGTAATTTTGCTATAGGTAGAGGACAGGTCTTTGACAAGTCTGTCGTACTTATTGGCTTTCCTTATACTATTAACCTGCATATTAGTCTCAAAGCCTAGTGTAAGTTCTAGAATGTAGAGTACGTTATTCCCCGTGAACAAAAGAAGGTCAGGACGAAGGGAGTCACCGGTAATCAAACATATAGAGAAGTAAAAGAAGATGATAACCTTTTTAACAATACTTTGGAATAGTATTTCAACGGATGAGCCTAATTACCAGAATAACATAGCATATATTTATGTCTAAACATTAATTAAGAACCAATGATGATATAAATCAATGCTGACGTTTAGAATGAAGCATGTTTCATAAATTTGCTCCATTGCTTCTGATACATACTTTTGCAAGTTTGAATTTTTTAGCCTATGATAGTGTAACACTGTGTAATCATTTTCTTCAGAAGCATCCGGGATTCCGTGTGTTCCATGTGGAGTAGCAACCGGTAAGCAATTTTGAATGTTTGTTTTGCAAGCCACCTTGTTGGTTGTACCATTGAATCTAAATGGGGACAATAGACTTTATGATTATAAATACTCCAATTTAAATATTCAAGTTTATGTATTCAGTCACTTGCACTCTTCCGTTATTTCAGCACTGCTACTTTCTTTCAGGTGGTGGACCATGTCCACCTCCAGCAGCTGCACCCCCACCGCCGCCACCGCCGCCACCGCCACCACCACACCCAGCTCCTGCACCACCTTGTCCACCAGGTTAGATGCTAATTTAAGTATGCAATCATGGAATATGGGTTATGGTCAGCTGATGGCTAACAGCTCTCACCTTACATACTGTCAAAGGACGTTCAGCTTATTCAATTTTTGGACGATAAACTTCTCTATTTGACTTGGATTTATGTAGTTATTATGTAGTTGTGCTCATACTAAATCAATCAAAGTTCTTTATACTGAGCTTGAGGGAATGGTCATAATCGCTTATTCATTCTCTTGGCATTGATATGATGTTTTAGATGATTCTTTTGAAGATTCTATTTAATTAGCAGTAGATCATTTCCTAGGTCTGCAATTAGCTTTCATTTATCAAATTCAAGATAGTCAATGCTTTTTTCATAGAGAATTTGTGTTGCGGCGTTTTTCTTAATGAGGACTGTTTAATATTTGCGAGATCTTTGCAACTAAGTTTTGCAGCCTGGAAGTAAACATCTATTTTAAGATTGAGGGAAATATATTTTATTGATGCTATATGTAACCACAAAAATATTGATCACTCTATTCTTGGAAGAAATGATAACACCTGCATTTTGATATTTGTGTCCTAAACTCTCTTTACTTTTCATTTATTATCAATATTTTTATATTCTCTTCATTGCATACTGGATTGTTACATTTATCAATTTGCCACTATTCTTTTCAGCGGCTGGGGATGATAGTGACTGTGGAGGAGCTGTTGCGTTCACTCCCAAACAAAAGCCAAAATATAAGCTAATTCCCGTTGCTGATTGTGCAGGTTTTAACAGCTAACAGTGATTTACTTCTTTGTAACAATTGACACTTTTGATAACCATTAGCACTCATTATAACCATCAACATATCAATATAGATGCTGCTCTCCAACCAAGTCTTAATAGAAACTACAAAGTTTGTGTCTGTCAGTTGTTAATGCTTTATGTTAACTTTTGTTCTTTGTAGCAAATTTCTTATAGCAAAGTAATAATAGTAATAATAAAATGATTTTTTTTGAAAGTTGGACTAATTGAGGCCAAGTATTTGCAGCGGCATAATCTAATATAAGCAAGATAAGAAAACAAGTGCTAAAAAAGAGAGAAAGAGGATTGCGCATGGAACAGGATGTAGTAGTCATTTGCATACTTGACGCTTGCAGTTTCTCCACTCCAAACTTTCGAATGTTTCTTAATAGAACAGACAGAAAATGTGCTTTAAATGTTATTTTGAAGGTAGTTCCATATGATACGGCCTCGAAAGACCATGGTATCATTTCCATATATGACTCTGCACTTTGAAGCAGTATTAACATGTTCCTTGATCGTAAATCATATTGGCCGCTCTTTTCATGGACTACGTTCCACAGGAAAGATGGCTCTTCCTATACCGTCGAAATTTGTTGACAATCCTCAAAGTTGCAAAAGTCAACCTAAAGTTAAATAATATTGAATTTGAAAAGCTTCTAAATTTCTTTTCAGAGGCAGGAGGCTCCTCCAGTAGCTCTGATTGTGGAAAAGGAGCCGCAGCTGCAGCATCACCTGAACCTAGCATTCCATTAAGCTGCTTAGAAGCTTTGAAAAGTATACATTATTTGCCTTTCTCTTTCATTTCATTGTCATGTTTTGCTTAATCATTTCGAACGGTTGTGCAAAGGACAGTTTAGAGAGCTGATAAAGTAAATGAAATTTATTCTCCTTCTCAAGAAATTTGCCACGTTTTATAACGCTTCTTTCTTCTAGTGTGTTGTTGTAATTTTTCATTTAATTTTGCATCCTTTTTCTCAATTGCCTCTGGGATTACTTTAGATTACTTTGGTATCAAAAGAATAACGTACATCAATGTCCTTTCTACAGCTTTGAAATTAAATGCTGGGGCAGCAAATAAACCAGGTGAAGAGGAAGAAGAGAGCCCACAACAGAATCCCAAGTGTGCGAAAATGTTGAGTCAGCTACTCAGCAATCAAGCAGAGAGTACATCAAATACCATGAAAGTTTTGTCGTCATTGCTGCAAGATGACGGCTGTTCGCTGAGCTCAGGAGAACAACAAGTTGCTGCAAAAATGATGGGAAAGCTTATGCAAGGTAATAATCCAAATTTATCATCATTATCATTATGACTGCTACATTGATCTACTTAGCAAAATAGAAAGACTCCATAGAGCATGGCTTAAAAGCATCTCCGAAATTCAGCAAATTTCTAATACGAGAAAATTGGTAGTTAAGTCAACTGAAATTAGCAAGTAAGCATACAGAAATATGCTAATCTTGCGATGCTTTTCTTTTAATGATTCATTCATGTAAATAATTTATCACAACAAAGGTGGCTGCTGTAATGCCTTCTCTGGTGATAAAGGCCACACAAGTCCCTTGCAAGAAGACAAAGAAGAAAGCTATGAAGGAAAAGTCAATCCTAAATTTGAGAAATATATTACTCTAGGGCCAGATCATTGTGCAAAGTAAGACTGAATTTAATTTTAACCTTGCATCTTTACGACTCACCTTGTAATGCTAAAATTTGAACCTGTTTATTTTCTGTGCCTAAAATGTTTTTATATATCTGAAAGGGTAAAGTAATCAAATTATATTGAGTTAATGAATGGAATATGAAGCAGTAAAAGGCCCTTCAACAGTGTCATTGCTTAATCTGTCATTAGCTAATTCTAAGAAGCTAGTTCCTTGCTATACTGCATGATTTCAAGAAAATGTGACACTTTGAAGGAGTTCAGAATCTTACAGCTGCCTTGCATTTACAGTAGACGAAAGCATGCAAGGAAGAAGAAGCCAAAATATGCATCAGAAATTGATTCAAGGATCCATGATGAAGATGAGGATTCAATATCCAGGGAAAACGTGCTGAAAAGAGACCACAATAACATGACAAAGAGGCAAAGCAATCGAAGTGGGATGGAATATATTCAAAAGCATATCAAAAGAAAGTCGTTATTAGAGAAACCAAGCAAAAGACAACAGAAGGAAGGCTTATCTGATAATGGTAAGATATTTTTGCGTTATGTAATGCACTTCAATGGTTAAAATCTGGTTTCTAACTCAAGATTTCATTGATGGTGCTTTTTCATAATTCATGTTATTTTTTTACAATAATTGCACGTAGTTTATTGAATTTTAAATTGTTTTGAATAGTTTTTGTTCTAATTAGTTGAGTAAGTCTACTATGATATGATTTTCTAAGGAAAAATTCAAATACAATCGTGCATAAGGATATATTTCTTGTGAAGATAACTTCCTCCTTTGATTATTTACTTTATTAGTTTGCAGACAAGCACCTCTTTACAATGTACTAAAACAGCCCATATCTACAAAACAAGTGTTTGTAGTATGTTACAATCTAGTATAATCTTGCTCAAATGAGCTTCTTTGTCACTCTATGTAAGTTATTGTTGAAAGTCATTAAAGTAAATTTGTGTAAATTTTGTAAACGTAATGATCAGTACTATGAATCCAACAGAAGCATGATATCCAACAAATAATTGTTTTTTCCTATGATGTAAGTCATAAGTCATTATATGAAAGTGCATAAACAATGCTAGGACAACAACAATTACTTGTAACGCGTCACCCCAAGTCAGCAGGCAGCTCAGCAATCTGTCTTTTGTTTGTCAACTCAGCGCTCGGATAAATTCAGGGGAAAAGCTATGTGCCGTAGACCCAAACAGCTGAAAAGCTGTAGAGACTTCTAACTTGCTTAAAAAAATAGCAATAAACTCACTAAATGAATGAAAAGGCAACCAACTAGTAAGCTATCCAGTTAAAATAACTAACTATATGTGGACTCAGCAGTAATTTCAACTCGAAAATACCTGTGATATGTGCTCATAGCGAGAAAATGCTTTGCAAAGAAAGGAATTGGCCAAAAAATTTTAAAGGCTCTTTCTGATGAGCTTTTATGACTGAAATAGCCTGTGCACATACAATTGTTTGATTTTGGGGGAAGGAAAATTGCTTTATGACATTTAGATAGGTGATGTCACTAAGATACTTTGATAAGTCTTCTCATATTGGACAGACATTTTCCGACCACAGGCAGTGTCCCATCACAGGCTCTGCCCCACCACAGGCAATACCCAACGGCAGGCATTAGATATATGTGACAATTGAAAGGCGGATTACATAGCATGGCTATCAATTCACATCACATCGAAAAAGGGTTGCTCTGAGACGAAGTGAAATGATCTGGACAGAAAAACCTACCTTTTTGACGTATTATTGATGGGAACGATAAATTCGTCATCTACATCTACATACAGAAGAGAGAACATTTACATACGACTGTTTTGAAGAAAACTTAGTACTTACGAGAAAGATTTTAACTTGCTAACACAAGAATAAGTGTAACACAAGAAAAACTTCGACCTACTAACACAAGAATAACTGTAACACATAACTGTGACACAAGAAAGACTTTGACTTGCTAACTTTTGAACGCAAACCTGACAAATAACATGTGACATAACCAGCTCCAAACGTAAGTTGAACAGTTCAATCTCTCTCACTTTTATTGTCATTATTCTTTACTAACCTTGCTTCCAATTAACATTCTTCATTAACACGTTCCTGCTATTTTCAATCTATTTTCTTTCGTTGCTATCAATTTCAACTCCATTACTCATCATATCAATTTTTCATTCTATTATGGTTTAAAAGGCATTGAATGGAATTTTTAGTCAATGAACTGTTTTATCACAGGATATGGTAAAAGAAGAACGACTGGAACCAAGAAGCATCATCACCATCGTCACCACCATCACCATCGTCACCATCATCACCGTCATCATCGCCGTCACCATCAACCACCACCAACACCACCACCACCATCATCATAGTCGTTAAGAAGACCTTCTTACACGTACGTGAACAGCTTCTTTATTTTTGCTTTAATTGCATTGGAATCAGGAGCTTAATTATTAGGAATTCAACTGAAGTTACCAATTTCTGAAATTCTTTTTGCCCTAAAGAGATCCTGTTCACACAGTGCCCGCATGTGCCCCGCATATACTCATGAGCTTGAAATCATACATTGTTACTCGATATAGTTAATACACTTTCACCATTAGCACTCATCCATGTGCAATGAATGCACAGTAGCTATGTCAATATTGAAAATATTTATGTAAAAACTAGCGTTGATATGCTTGAATATTTGAAATATGTGAATATTGATAGTATGGCATGAATTTTGAATTCGAAAGTGAAATGTTTTTTTGCTTTTTGCTAGGATCTGAAGAGGAGCATGGTTTTATTCACGTGACCACGAGATGTTCTGATGAATTTGCAATGTGATAATTAACGGAAAGTCGATATATCACGTGATATATCCCTCGTTTTTAGATTTATATAGACAATAGCAAGTAAACTTGAAGAGTATGGTTGGGCTAATGCAGTTCTATATGCTAAATCTATATTTGGCCTTAATACGATAGTTCATTCTTGAAGCAAAAGGAAAACTATTAATTGAAACCAATATTGCCCTAATTGTATGCTTTCATGTAGCCAGGAAATTTGTGCCTAAGATACCAGCAGATAATTTATCAAAAAATCTCAGTATTTGTGCATAGCAATTTTATTCAAGGCTTTTTTCTTATGTGTCACCAAATTAGTGTTTTCCTTCAGCTATTTCTACCTATTTTATCATATAAGCAGATGTTGAGTTTGTTTTCAATTCTTGTGAGTACAGCAAACTTTGACGAACAAACGATATAGAAAAGAACGAATAGGAAAGAATTCAGAATAATAATTGAATAGTGATGAAATATAAACATGCCACTTTTACAATTGAGTGTTTTTGCAAGGGTAAAATGACACTCAAAAGTGCACCCTCATGTGTCCCTAATTTGCGCTTCTGATGACACTACCCAAGTCTTGCCTTGTTGACGTCAGAAAAGTATGCCTAAAACTTACTGTAGAAAACATTATACAACTTACATTTTGCACCTTATTCTTTATGAATGCAGGTCTTCTGAGCTAATAGAAACTTGTTTATTGACAAATTTTGGTGTCTGATTTTTGAACTACATTTACTAATAGTTAGTAGCAACGAATTCTCATTATTGAAAATCAACAATGGGCTCCGGATATTTAAACTATGCAAAGAGTTCAATTACAACTGTTAGCATGAGAACAATAACCAACAGAGGAGCCGTATTGACTTAGATGTTCAATCCACAAAATCACTAAAAGAAGATGCTCAAACTGTCGATCAACGATCCACATTAACATGGCTCCTTTATTGGTTGTTCTCCTCATTCTAAGAATTATCTTGGAGCTACGCTTCCTCACATCAAACTATAAATTAGCACTTAACAAATGATTAGAGCAAAATGTAATGTAACTTCTAATGAATGAGCTATCATCAGTAGATTCCACTTTCAAATGCAAGAGGATGGATGTCCTTGAAATTTGAGTGTCTCACCAGGCATAATAGCTTTAACATATGGCTTTCAACATACAAAGCTATCTACATTCAAAATTGCCTTTAGAATGACTAAAAATATTGAACAGTGGTGTTATTTTTGAGTTGAATGTCCTCGTTTGGGCACTCTCTTTTTGCTACTCTAGACAAGCTTTTTTTGATGTCATTGAACACATGCTAACTTGAGGGACCCCCCGGTTACAATTGGGCTATGAACTTGCTTCTAAGAACTCTAATTTTATGGAGGGTAGTTACTTTCTCCATATGCGGTTACATGTATGGTTATGGGCTTTCCATATACGTACATGCAATCTATTAAAAAAACGTCTTCTTCTGCTCCAATACTGCAACTTTCTTAACTTTTCAAGCATTTCAGTATGAAAACTTTCTTAATGCATTCCTAGCAAAATTCTGGAAAGCGAAAAGGCTCCCTGTACACTTCAAATAACGACAAATGTTAGTAAATAACAGAAATTGAACTTTTGGGGAGAGGCGAAATGTTGTTTTGATTAAGTGGTTATAACTTTTAACAGGTTGTTGGTAACACGCGTAGATCACTTTTGTATCTGCAGAGGTGCTATTGAAAAACAGCAAGGATATTGCTTAGAAATTTGAATGAATTTTCTTTTGTCATGCAAAACTTGCATTAGATGAGCTTCTGTTATTATGTACACATCTTGATGTTTTTTATTTGAAACAGTATACTGATTGGGAAGGAAAAAATAAATTGAAACTCCTAGGCTAAAGTTGCATCCACTTTGACTTGCAGGTGGTGTGGTTCTTATTCTCTTCTATGAAGAAGATAAAGAAATTTAGAACGGCAATTGGTTGAACATTTGTACTATTGCTTAAGCTTTGTATCTACTTTTTGCGTATTGTGTTTGTTTCAGGTCTTGTTCGAGAACTATGGGAGCCCCTAGTTGTAAAAAGCATTAAGTCATTTACAAATATTCCAAACTACCCGCTGAATCCAACGCAAGTGTCGAATCTTGATAAATTTTCCACACCACGTGAGAAGGGAAAGAAGTTTGGGCAGAGAATTCGAGGCTTCTTCACAGCTCCTGTAAACGGTCCTTACATGTTTGCTGTTTCATGCAGTGACGAATGTCAGCTGTCATTGAGTTCAAGTGATGAAGAAGAGAAAAAATCTGTGATAATTGACCATCCCACTGATGGGTTCGTATCATCAAATCATTGTTTCCTATATTTGTAGATAGTCAATTATGGCATATATGCTTTACTACTGCTCTCATTATGTCATATGTAGACCTGCCTTTAATAATTCTTTCAACAGGGCGAGGGATATGAGTTCACAGTACGTCACATTAAAAGCTGGCAGATCGTACTTCATTGAGGCCCTATCAATACAAAATGAATGGGTTTCCCCTTTGAGAGTTGGAGTTAGACTTCCGAATGGCACAGTTTCGGTACCTATTTCAAAAGATTTTCTCAGACCAATACGTGGTGGTATGTATATTGTAGATAGGAATAAATGTAGCTAACTTCTACAATACTTTCATCTGGTATAAAAGTAAAATGGTTGCGCTCCAGATAAAGATCTCTAGACATCGTCGATATAATTAGATGCAATTACGTTGTGAATTGCAATGAATCAAGTCAGTTTTGGTCAGTTTTGGCTTAACGAAACCCAGAAATACCGCCGTAAACTATGATGGCTTAATTCCTTCCTATTTATCTAAGCCTGTTTATAGAACTTTCAGTTTTTGTTCTCTGTTCAGAATCGAAAGAGAAGAGAAGGAATAAGGGGATGGGAAGATGCTCTGTTCACATTATTGTTTGATTGATTGATTGATTGATTGATTAATTGATTGATTGATTGATTGATTGATTGAAGATGCTATCTGGTCACATGATTGATTTATTGCTACCAAAAATATAAGTAGAGCAGGAAAGAGCTTGTGCGTACTACCAGGCTTGATAAAATTTGGTTTTTGTTACAGGGTTAACTGATGAAATATTCTACAATGTCTCAAAGGCTACAGTTAAAGATTTTATTCACACAAACGCTTTCCCCAACCTTCCTTCAAGAGGCAGAGCCATAAGCAATTTTGATGTTATTGATTTTGACAAAGATGCACCTATTGGACATCACATTTCTGGCTATTTCCTTGCACCAGAAACAGGTAGCTTCAAATTCTTTGGAGCGTGCTCGACTGGGTGTGAGTTGTTTTTAAGCAAAGATGAATCATGTAGCAAAAGGTCTTTGGTGTTGGACTACAAATCTTCCATTGAGGAATCAAAGTAAGTATAAGACCTAATATTAGACAGAAATACACCATTTAATTTACTACCTCTCATGATGTTCCTTTTCAAACTCATAGAGAAAACAAAAAGATAATCGCTTTTGATCCATTTTCTGAAGGATTGAAACTTCAAAATCTGTTCAGCTTGAAGCTGGACAGCATTATTTCATTGACGCACTTCAAGCATCACAAGCTGGAAAGAGAAATAGCATAAAAGTTGGAGTTGTTATGCCCAGTGGAAAATCAAGTTTTCCTATCAGGAGAGACTTACTCAGTCAATTCCCTCCAAGTATGGACTTCAATATTTCTTTGGATTATATGAAATCTGTGCTAAATTCTAGTCAGTTTTACTTATTGAGACATTATCTTTATATATTGAAATATTAAATTAAAAAACAGCCTGTCATAGAAAGCTAGTATGTAGTATGTTAAGTTTGACAAATGGGTGAATGTGACGTCAAAACAGATGATGAAAGTATGATATAATCAAAAAGTATCCAATTAAAACAGAGCGAAAAATACCGGATGAATCTACTGTTTTTATATGCTGATTGGAGATATTTCATCACAGGTACACATGGTGTTATTAGGGAAGTGTGGACAAATGTCAAAGGAGAAGATATTCGAGACCTTACATCATTGACAACATACCCAGCCATTCCATCCTCAATTAGAATTCTCCAGCGTTTTGACGCACCCTATAATGACAGGTACAATTATGGTCAACGCATACGAGGCCAATTTTTTGCGCCAATGACAGGAGACTATCGCTTTGTAATGTCATGTGACAAGAAATGTGAGCTTTGGCTGTCCAATTCCCCAAGGGAAGAACATAAAGAAAGGATCTTGAAAGAAACGCACGTGACTGCTAGACATCAATTTGAAAAGTAAATCGATTTTATGCTTACATTCTTATACAATTGACGTGTTTACACGTAAAACCTAACCCCAAGTTGACTGCTTCACTTAACTCCCACCTTTCCTGTCCTCAACTTACCTTTGACACTTTACCCCAAGTTATTTGCAACACTTGGCTCCAGTTCATCTGTAGCATTTAAACCCAAATTTTCCTGCTATATCAAAACCCCCAGCTTTCAAGCTATTTATATACTTTTATAATGCACAAAATTTTTGCCAAAATTAATGGCAATAATAGTCATACTTTTGGGTGTCATCTGCCCTTCCATATCTACAAAATACCACAGCACAAAATTGATCCAGCTGCTGCAAATGTCTTTAAATATGATGGAAACAAGAATTCTATTTTCTGCTGCTCTTTGTGTGACAATTTGTTTAGTTCATAAATGCCTAACATTTTAACTCTCTTGTCACACATAGGTCACTCTTCATACTTAGTTTTTCTGACATTGTGATTTTCAAATGAAATAAGAAGAACGATAGACTATGGTGTACTTGGTCTTAACTGGCTAAAGCATTAACTGGTCTGTGGCTCGTTTTTTATAGATACCCAGATGAGCAAGTATCAAGCCCAATTCATTTAGATATTGGACAACTATATTACATTGAAGCCATTCACAAAGCTGCAACTGGCCTGGATCATTTGTCTGTTGGAGTTACATTGCCAGACGGTGAGAATGCATGGCCAATACCTCAAAAATATCTGCGTCTAAAACCTAAAGGTAATGCTTAAAAGTTTCCGCATATGCTATCATAGTAAATTTTATATACCCATGAGAGTTACTTCCTTTCGATGAAAATGAATTTATTAAGAGTAGAAGGGCCTTGAGTGTTTGGTAGTATTGGAGTTACTAATTGGGAAAAACCTTGCTTTGTGCTGATTTGATGAATATCCCAAAAGCCATTTGAATGCAAAGCCAAAACGTATAACCTACAAGTAGTTAGGCTGCCTTTTCCTAACCAGATGTAATTTGCTAGTTGCTGATATAAACTGATTCCGCGCCTTGTTTTGTTGTTTGCAGAAGAAAAAGAGAATCATCTAAAAGATCCACCGTGTACATTTGGATTAGAGGATTCTGCGAAAAGCAACGAGAAGAATCCAAGTGATGCTTTAGAAGACGAGAATAGTGAAAAGGCTACTGCATCAGCTCAAGGAAAGTCACATAATTCTGATGATAGTAAACAGGTGCCAATGAAAATCATCCATGGATACGATAATGTGCATCAGTCACTTAGTAATCGAGAAACAGGCCATAGAAAAGAGACAAGTGCAGATAATGAACTAACACTTGATTTGGATCCAGAAACATCTCATAAGATGTTTCATGATTTGAAAAACAATCAACCCTCAATTGAGCCATCAATTGAATTAGATGATGAAATGTCTGAACCAACACAAGACGAGATAAAAAAGCTTCATAAGTCAGTGAATAGCTTGGTAAAAGCTGCAAATGCCAATGGGCTTGTTGGTGATAGTGAAAAGTCACCTGATGGAACAAATAAAGCTGAAGGCAATGAAGCTGGCAAGTTTCAAGGCGAATCAAAGGTTGGCGAAGAGAAGGAAATAGAAGATGTTGCATTAGAAAAAGTCTTAAGTAATATAAAAGATCTTGGAAAAGTGAAGGTTATTCGATTAAAATCAAATGGAAGTATAACAAATCAAGACATAGTAAGCGCTTTAAAAGCTTATTCAACTAACCATCAAAAGAAGATTAATGGTCTTACGGAGGATGAAATGAGTGATGTTAGTCCTTTCTTGGCTGAAGATGGCTTGACGAACTCAATGGAAGCATTAGGATCAATCTCCAAAGGAGAAGATTTTGAAAGTCAGCTTTTATCGAGAATTCCGGCAGAAGAAGCACAAAAGATTCTTGCTGAATTTAGTAAACCAAAACCTCCACCAAAAATTGAAAATAGTGATGGTATTAAAGTTGCAGGAGACAATGGAGGGAATTTGCAGATAATGGAGCAGAATCCATTTTCAAATGCAATATATGGGTCACATGATGCAATTGGCGGCAATCAAGTTTCACCTTCAGGTTGATTTCCATTCACAAATATCGATAGATTTTTATCTCTCGCCATTTCATTACACTTGTTATCTCGCAACACAGCTATTTATGCATGTTGCATGTAATGTACGAGCTACTTTTTAAATCCCTTTATTTGATTTTCCAGGAATTCGTGCTCATCATCATGTAAACGCTGTTCAGAAATCCGCCTCTCAAACTCCGTTAATGACTGAGGGCCAACCGGTAACAGTAGTTGGAAATCTTGCAGAAGTCAACAAAATTAATTCTAGAGCATCGTCTTTAGTACAAGAAAATTTCGGACCAAACACAATGGATGTTGCTCATGCAGTTGGACGACCTGTTGATCAGGAGCAACAAATGGAAACTCAGAGTGACCAAAACTCACTGATCTCTCATAATGTACCAATTAATCATGTTTCGGATTACGATGTTTTGGATTTGGATTTAGCAGGCCTCAAGCAAATGTCAAAAACTGGATTCACATCAGATAATAATTTGTGGCAGTCCAATACACAACCTGCGGGTAATTTTCCATTGCAAATATCTCAGGGTATGTCTATTTTCTTTGAACATAAAACTATGTTGTAGCAGAATTTCCAAGTTTAATGCATAAATCAGTGAAGTTGAAAAGACTGATAAGATCCATCCATTCACATGATTTCACCTTTTCGGTATTTCATCTTTTCGGTGCAATTTTTGGTTTCAGATTCATGTATTGTTAACGATCTCTTTTGTTTTTATTTTTACTTGGCTCTGATTCACGTGATCTTTTTAGTATTAACCTCCTTTTCAACAGAGCTTGAATCATCTCCATTAGTTGGTGACAACTTAGCTTCAATGCTTACAGGGGATCAAGAAGGCTCTTCAATGTTTTTCAAAAGAGGCAATAAAGTTAATCGTAAAAATATTTCCAGAGGTAGAGAGAAAAAAGCTAAAGTTCATATGCTGACGTCAAAACCTCAAGAGGAAAGACGAGGTGCCATTACAAGCAAACGGACAGAAATAGCAGCAAACGAAGGCAAAGACAGTCCAATTCATTGGCGTAAAAGCAACTGGCATTCTCATGGCAACTCAGGAGTAACTTCAACTTTGAGTAAAAAGTCGCTTTCAAAAGCGGATGACCTTGCATCAGTTGCTAAATATTTAGAGAAGTTAGAGTTGCCGAAAGACCAATGGAAAGCTGGCGCCAGGAGCTTAATAGACAATGCTAAACAGGTGCTTAAAATGACTAAGAAGCTTCCTCAACAACCTGAAGATAATGAAGGAATTATTCAAAGTCTTGTGCAGCCAACCGAGGCTATGGAATCAAGCAGAGGCAATAGTATAATATCAACTTTGTTGCGTAATATTGCGAACGAAGTTGAAGGTGGCAAAACACCTTTAGATGAATATTTGAGCTCTATTCCGCCGCAAGGAAGCAAAGCAGAAAGGAACATTATAACGAAAAGACCAATTCATAAAGAAAAAATTGATCAACGACGATTCTATCGAGTCTTGAATAATAACGAATTACAGAATATACAAGATATTAATGAAATATAGAACCGAAAAGAGAGAAAAAACAAGGCTTGGCTTACTACATGGCAAACTTCATATTTCTCTGAAGTTGCTTTTGGGTAGCAACAGAGGGGCATTGCTCAGTTGGCCTTGTCACACAATTTAAATTAGTCTTCCACGTCTTATCTTTTTGTCTGAAATTAGCGAGTTTATCTGTGCATTATCTCACTTATTTCCTATATTATTAGAGTGAGTATTCTCATGTTTTACAATTAACGATAAGACATTAAATCATATTACTTTTCACTTTAGATTATGAGATACTCAAACGATACATTGCCGCATTTAATGAGTAAATGACACGTCAGTGAGAAGTATTACAGCAAAGTTTTTGCTGCTTTAAGCAACACTGTTACAAACTAGGCTGAGCCCTGGATAAACTAGGTCCTTAATGGACAGTATTAGGACCCAAATTAGTTGTTGGTTATGTCCTTGATTAAAAAGATCCACGCAAAACTACCCTTGTTTATTTGATATTTAAAATTGGCTGAAAAAACCACTTAGAACTTTCATATTGTTCTTTCTGATAAGCATAATTGTCTGTTTGCAATTCAATTTAATGGAAGCATTGTTGAAAATAGTGAGGCCAATCCTCTGTTATACATATTTCTTCTGTTAATTGCAGCAAAATTGAAGCTTAAAGTATGCTTCCTAAATTGTTCAAATGTCATTTCATTTCATTTTAAATTATTCATGCTGATACTCATTCAAAACACTTTCTAATAAAATTTCATTGGTTAGGATGAATGAACCCCGGAAATCAAGGCAGGCTTTTCACCTGGTCATTGATTTATAAGAGAAGGAAGAAAAGTAGAATTAGGTGGACAGTTTGTTTTCTGACTTACATGCTTACTCATATAGATTTTAATCTAATAGAACTTGATATGATGCTATTTAGGAAGTGATGGTCTATTTCTAGCATAGCTATTTCATCACAAGATATTTGATTCTTTTTAAACCAGAAGATGATGAACATATGCAGGGAGTCTGCTTTACAACACATACAACTATTAATCGTTCATTGTTGTGTTTTTGTAGTTGTTGCGAAGCTTTCATTACTTCTTAGTGCTTTACAACTTAAAATAGATATGTTGATACTAGAAATGAAATGTAGCAAAGAACGTGTTTACTAATCTTGCCAGCATTAAAATTTTCTTATTTATGCAAAAGAACAACAGTTGGTAAAATAGCTTTTCATGGGCTTCAAGTAGGCTGCTTTTAGAGGCTACAAAGCATTGCCTTTTGGGCTAAAGCTTCTGCTATGGTGTGATTGCTGTTTTGGATCACGCGAATCTCTCTCCCGCAAGGCATCAACACCTGTAGTTGTTGCTGCTTGACTGACCTCATAGAGATAAAAATAAATAATCTTGAACTCTGGGTGCTCCCATAGAGATAGGAATATAAAACCACTGGAAAGCGTACTCCTATTGTTTGACCAGTACGAGGTTGATGCATCCCCAGCGCCATTTTGTTGAAGGTAAGTGCTTGCTGTGGAGGTAGGTCTCAGCTCTGGCAAGTCGCTCGTACCGCAACTAAATCGCGACTTTTGCATAAGGACCGCGTTTTACCCATTCTTTTTCACGAATTCATTAAGATGTTGTAGAAAAGTCTTCAATCGTTTATGAAGAATGGTGATAGAGCGCATAATGATTGTTCATACCAAAGATACGAGTTCCGAAGGACACTGGCCTATTTGATGAATGGAAGAAACTAGTTAGTTCTATGGGTTTGGTGAAAAGTTTAAAGCTAAATGACACACAAATGCTTGCACTATGGAATGCAGATAGATTTTATTGAGCTTCTACAGAATAAATGAGGGGCTGGCGGAGAGAATCACCAGGGAGTAAAGATAATGCACAGCCTTTTATAAGAAAACGAGTTCGCGACCTAGTCCTTAACATAACTAAACATTCGACCTTACAGTATTTCTAATCCATCTTCATTCCCAACTTAGAGCCGTAACATTTTGCTATTATTTCTGCCTTTACATTTTTGCTTTTTAAACTTTTTCTTATTGAAACATTTCTTGGAAATCGCAGCTGAAGTATAAATGTCAAGAGAAGAGCCACGACGAAAAATATCTTTCTTCTTTATATATTTCACTATTTCCACATTCCAATAATTACTAAAATTAGGCCTAAGCCAGTAGACATAAACGGTTTAGTGACATAAACGATATATACGTTTCGAGACAACATGTCCCATCCTCAGTTAATAAACAGTGCCAGCGGGAGGTTTTACAAATGGGGAAAAACAAGTGGGAAAAAAAAGTGGAAATCAAGACAGTAAATCCACGGGAAGTCAAGAAAGTGAATACACGGGGAGACCTAAAGGGAAAATACAATAGGGAAAAACCACCAACCAGCCAAAACATATAATGCCTAAATAATAAACTAACAAAACAAGGGAGCTAGGTAAACAGGCTATTGCATGAGTGAAAAATCATGACTAAAGGCCTTTGGGAACTAAAATAAACAAAGGGGAATTGAGGAGCTCTGAAAATTAAGCGTGGAGAGATCTCTAAGAATAAGGAGACTTTCATGTATAAGTAACTCAAGTTCATTGTTAGCTTTATCAATAATGCGAAAGTCGTCCAGGGAGGCACTGTGACCAGTGTCTTTTATATGATCTCTAATGGCTGACGAAGCGCCTTTAACACTGTTACCTTTTCTATTAATTCCTAGACGATCTTTACAGCGAACAATGAAATGGCGTGATGTTTTGCCATAGTAGCTGCCAGGCTACTTACTATATTAACAAAACATAAAATTCGTTGAATTCTGGATACATGCAAAGTCGCTACCTCAAAGTAAAACTGCATATGTGATGAAAATTTAATATTCACTAAATATGCTATTTCTTTTGGACAGCACTCCCTTCAAGGCATAACTTTCCTCTCCATTTCAGCCCCTTGAAGTGTAACTTATTGATTGGTCAACTGAACTTTTATAAGGCAAGATGCTGGCATCCAGTAGGCATCCTATTGAAGGATGAAATCTATGGTACATGCCATTGAGGTAGCTGGCATGGAATACGATAGGTATCTGGGCATACTATCTTCAAGTTATACACACAGAAACTGTGCAAGATGCAGAATTAATAGGATTATCATATAAGAGTAGCGCACACCATACGAAATGATTACAAAAAAAATGATAGAGTAGGCAGTAAAAACTATTAGCTGCTAAAACAGTGAACATGATAAATTTTTGCATGTTCAATGTCCTAACTTCACAACAGGGATGCAGGAAGCCTTCAAAAAATAGGGAAATTTAAGCATTCAGGAGCACCCTTAACAAGCAAAATAGAGCAACTATGTCAACTGAACAGGACATGTGATCCCTGGTTCCTATCAATGATATAACTCAATGGAGTGACCTTCGCTCTGTGGCTCCATCTGCCTCCTTTCCATGCTAAATTATGGCGGATGAACAGAGTAGCAATTTTAGCGTAAGAGGTTAAGTGCAGAACTGTATAAGTAAAGAGAAAGTCAATACAAGAGTATCAATTAAAAGTTGTGATTTTCGGCATGTCTTCAGATGGTAGAAGTGGATGCTCCCAGATTTGGGCTGCAGAAAGAAGTGGAGAGTGTAATGAAAAAGTA